>WOXC01000338.1:0-26005 GCA_011680675.1 Gymnobelideus leadbeateri
AAGAAAGAATAAAACAAGGCTGTGAAATTATTCAGACTACTCCACAGGGTCGCCCTGCAACCATTAGTGGCAGTACCTCATCACAAAGAATTTATGTCACTTACAGGAGGGCTTCTGAGAGCATGACACAAAACACTCTAGCTGTCACAGATATCTGTATTATCATCCCCAGTAAAGGAGAGAGTCCACCACACACGTTCTGCAAAGTTGACAAGAATCTCAATAACAGTATGGTAAGAATCTCTTTTTGTATCTCACAGATGTTGACCATTAGATAGCAAATCATTTTGGCCATAGCGTGGAGACTGTGTACTGTCATGTGAGTGGTTGGAATATGTGCAATTACCTCTCTTGATAATAACATGAATCTTTTGAAATCCTGAAAAAATTCTTTTGATTTTGCTGGTATAAACCATTACTTTCACTTGAACATTCATATACTATCTTTATAAAGTGCTTTTTGAAGGTTTGGGGTATTTTATTTTAGGAAAGTAACTGAATTGTGGTCTAAGAAGGAACTTTTCTAAAACAACATCAAAATGTCTTTATACAGCTAAATGAAACATATAAACTGTCTAACAAGACTGACATACAAATTAACACCTGGTCAATATCTAAGAGAAGATTTAAAAGTCTCACCTTTGTTACTTAAAAAAAAGGGTGGTGGTAAAATTAAGGTTTTTTTTTTTTTTTATGTGTGTGTAAAATTGTTACTTAGTGTATTAGCCACAATCAGATAATTTATTTTCTCTGTACCTTATAAGATGAGTGGCAGCAAGAAGAATTATCTGTAACTCAGAGAAGACAGAGAAAAGTAAGCCTTGATAAAAGTAATGAGAACCTGAAGCAAATTTTATGGGCCTAGACATGTTTTAAAAAGCAAAATGGGGAGGGGAGCGGCTAGGTGGTGCAGTGAATAGAGCACCAGCCCTGGAGTTAAAGTACAGCCTCAGGCACTTAACACTTACTAGTTGTGCGACCTTGGTCAAGTCACTTAACCCCAAGTACCCTACCTTACCCCCTCCCAAAAAGACAAAAAAAAGTGCAAAATGGTTGCAGTAGTAGATTTGTAACTATCACATAATTTGTCACATAGTCATGGAAATGACAGCTCTTTCAAGAGTTCAAAATCCTTTATAAATATATTAGGGGAAGATACTAAGAATGGATCAATTGCAAATAATAAATATTAATGACAAATAATTGTGATCAAGAAGATAGCAGCAATTACTAACCCATGTGCCTACTCTCTCATCTTTATAAAATGTTTATAAAACTATTACTATCAGTATTAATTATTTTAAGAAAGAGTAATACCACATGGTTAGCCATCCAGTATATGACCTAAAAAATCACAAATTTCAAAATTGTTCTCTATAGGCAAGTGACTATTCAGATGATTTTAAAAAATCAGCTGCCATTAATACTCCATTCCTAGAGTACTTGATTCTGTTATGCTGTATGCATATTGTCCTGATATGGTGATCTTGAAATCTTAATAAGGAGGGAGGTCATGGTAATGATTGTGTTCTGAGAATGACCAGTTGCAATACCAAGAGTTTTAAAAATACATGTAGTAGCAATGGTAATTTAAACTCTACCAACATATAACTGACAGATTGTGAATCATGTATATTCAGAATGTGTAACCTCATGCAAAATGTATATTTTTTCATTGTAAGTTTTTATCTACTCTGTGACTGCCTTGACTCAGATTCAAAGTGACTTAGTTTCTTTGTTGACAAGAACTATTTCTGTAGACTACATCTCTTTTACCACTTTCCCTGGTCAGGGTTCAGCAATTTATAAAAAATATTCTAGATTTGTTTAAGACATTGAAATACCCTTCATATGAAATGAACATATGTACCCTTTGTTTTCTCAAAGCTAATCTCAAAGCAATGAGATCCACAAATTCACTGTTGGCAGAGAGGGTTCACATTGCAAAAATGTGGACATTAGCAACTCATTTTGTTTGAATTTCCATTTGTTGGGTTGTTTTTTTCATTGAATGGGTTGTTCCCAGGAAGGCCCTATTCTCTATGTCCTACCTTAATCCATTGTTAAAGAATCATTCATTCATTCATTTATTTAATTTTGCCAGCTTTTTATTGTTATTCTGATCTATTATTGCCCTTTCCCAGCATTCCTTTGCCCATTTTGTGAGGAAGGTGATATTGTAAAGAATTCCCAGTATATCCACTTTTTTACTTTTTTAGTTCTTTCCAGTCTGGTGCCAGGCTTTAGTATAAACTAGAAATTGCCCTGGTTTTAGAGAGAGACTGTTATTTCCAAGCAGCAAACAACTCTCAAATAGTTACACCTTTTAAGCAGCTTTTGCTACCACTGACTTTGAGGAGAGGTTGTTTTATTTTAAATCTTTGGCAGAGCTCACTGGAATATATTTATAGTGGCTACTTTCCTACCTCTCACAGAGGAGCCAAAA
This sequence comes from Gymnobelideus leadbeateri, assembly GCA_011680675.1. Lineage (NCBI taxonomy): Eukaryota > Metazoa > Chordata > Mammalia > Diprotodontia > Petauridae > Gymnobelideus > Gymnobelideus leadbeateri. Next base: position 2,447 of record WOXC01000338.1, read on the forward strand.
AGGAGTTTGGGTAGGCTCTCATTTTATTGAGTTTATACTTTTTGGGGCTCCAGTAAGCTTTGTTTTGTTCCACACTTGTCCAGTATATATGACATTCAATTTAAGAGAATTGGGGTATGAATGTGAATATGCAATCATGACTCAGTTACTATATTTCCTTTTCTTCTGATCCCAACCATTACTGGAAGAAAGTTAGTTGCTTTGTTGTGATTATAATGACAAAGGTTTCCTTGAAGAAGATAGATGTGTAACGTTGCAAATACTGCCAGACTCAGTTAATGTGTTGGTCAGTATTTCCAAACTGCTTTTTTTTGTTTCTCTTTAAATCTTTGTTCTAAGAAATGGCTCCCTGGTATGGGATGGAGAGTGATACATTCAGAAGTGAGGGTGATATAAAAACAAAAAATATCAGTTTTTTTAAAAGCTTGCTGTTAGTTCAGGTTCATTACCTCTTGCCTACACTATTGCAATAGCATCCTGATTGTTTTCCATGCATCCAGTCCTTCCTTTCCCTACTCCATTCTGAGTAAAATGTTAATCCTAAACGTGGTTTGATTGTGTCACTTTTGCTCAAAGTGCTCTAGTGACTCCCCATTAAATACAAGATCCCCAATAAAAAACAAGATTCTTAGTTGGTTATTTAAAGCCCTCCACAATTTGACCCTGACCTACCTTTCCAGTTTGCTTTCTTATTATTCCCTATCATGTATTCTGTGTTGCAGCCAAACTGTTCATTCTCTGGATACTGCAATCCATTTCTCTCTTCATTATAGACAATGAGGATTGCCTCTGCCTAGAACATTCTCTCTTCACCACTCCATCCCATAGCTAACTTCAGGGTTCAGATCATGTTCTGCCTTCCATCTGAGGCTTTTCCTCCCCATACCCCCCAACTACGTATATATTTTAATATTTACTTATCTAAGTATACAATGTAGTAGATAGGGCACTAGATTTAGAGACAAGAAGACCTGGGTTCAGACCCAACCTCTGTTACTTGTTCTGGTGCCCTCTGTAGCCAATGTGATACAGCTGAAAGAACATTCCGTATGGAGTCCAAGAACTTGAATTCTAATCCCAGCTTTGTTACTCACTGCCTGTGTTACCTTGGGCAAGTCACTCAACCTCTCTTTGCCTCAGTTTCCTCATATGTAAAATGAGGGGGTTGTATCTGATGACTTCAAAGGTACCTTCCAGCTCTAAATCTATGTTCCTATGAGCCTGTCTTTATTTCTCCTTCTTTGTTCAGTCATGTCTGACTCTTTGTGACCCCATGGACCATAGCACACCAATACTCTTCATGGTGTTTTCTTGGCAAGGATACTCAAGTGGTTTGCCATTTCCTTCTCCAGTGGCTTAAGGCAAACAGAGGTTAAGGATCACACAACTATTAAGTGTTTAAGGCTAGATTTACACTCCAATCTTCTTGACTCTAGGCCTAGCACTTTCTCTACTAAGCTATCTTAGCTGCCCCTTATTACTCACTGGTAAAATGCAAAACTTGTTGAGGGCAGGGTTTCTTTAGTTTTTGTCATTGTATCTCTAGAATCTATTACAGTGACTGACATAAATTATACATTTAATAAATTCTTGTTGAATTGTAAGTTTAAAATAAATGGTAAATATTAAACAAACAAAATAGAAAGTTTTTCTTTTGGTGGGGGGTGGAGGGGGAAGGGCTATTGTATCTGGATTCCTAAGCATGCATCTCTCTCTCTCTCTCTCTCTCTCTCTCTCTCTCTCTCTCTCTCTCTCTCTCTCATTTTGCTTTTTTGGAGGGGAGAAGGCAGGGCAATCAGGGTTAAGTGACTTGCCCAAGGTCACACAGCTAGTAAGTGTTAAGTGTCTGAGGCTGTCTTTTAACTCAGGTTCTCCTGACTCCAGGGCCAGTGCTCTATTCACTGCACCACCTAGCCACCCAGCATCTCTTTTTATTAAATGGGCTGTGATGCTTCAATAGAAGAGAAATGTTTTCAGTTTTGTTATTTTGGTGTAGTGTCATTGGAGGGGCATATTTTAGACACTGACAGATATCTCAAGCTGAAAAGCAGAAGTAAATTCTACTTTTCATTTCATTTTTATTCTCTTTTTTTGGTAGGGATTTTTTTTAAAAAGATATAACCAAATATCGTTAGACTTCAATTGAATCACAAGCTCATTGTGGTGTGTATTTCCTCTAATGGTGCACATTACCATCCATTTTTACTTCTTCATCCAGTGCCATGCTTGTCCATGTCCTTCCAGTGTTCTAGAGTACTTTCTCTAGATCTTTTAACATTTCATAGATTCTAGGACAAGACTTGGGCTGATTATCATCCCTTGCTCTCCCTTTATGACTGACCCACTTCTTTTCTAGTTATGCATTTCCTGGCTAATCTCTTTGTTACCACTTCTTGCACATAGTTCATCATTGGTAATGTATTTTTACTATTACATTTCAGCCTTCCACATATTTTGCCTGGCCTTTCTGACCATGGTATTATTTTAGGAATATTTCAGTTAAAAGTAGTGGGAAAAGTTTTTATATTTAAAGGAGTTTTCTAATTATCTGGAAAAATCATTCATGTGAAGACCTTCATTTCTCAGTGATGCCCAACAAATGAGGTACTGCCATAGTTGGCTCAGCATCTGTAGAAGGGAGAAGTCACAGACTTTGCAGAGACTGGCAGGTTTTCTGCGCACAGTGCTTTTTTTTCCTCTCTCTGCCTAGTTTCTAATAATACGTATATTTGACTTGCAGCTTATTCTCCGTATCCGGCTAAGCTTACTGAAATTACTTTTCTTTTCTCTTAATTTTCTGTTTGGAATTGATGAAAAATGCTTAATGTATACCCAGTCCTGGGGAGCACAGAAGGAGAATCAAGACATTTCCTACTCTCAAGGAGGGACTTGGAATGTGGAACTTTCCCCCAAAGTCACTAAGCTATGCATACCCTTTAACCCTGTTATGTAGCACTACTAGGTCATTAGGGAATGATGATGCAATATGGTTGGAGAAAAGAAGGTTTCAAACCACTGCTGGGGGCAGTGTGATGCAGTACAGATGGGGTGGGGGGGGTTGGGGTTAGAGTGAGCTCCTTGAGGGCAGGGACTGTCTTTTGCTTCTTTTTGTACTCCCAATATTTTGAACTGTGCCTGGTACATAATAGGCATTTAACAAATGTTTATTGACTGACTGGGAGGAAGAAAAGGATTGAGGTAAAGTAGTAAGGGCCCATATGACAGTAGATGGCATAAATTTTTAGTGAATGCAGTTAGTGCAGCTATTACCCTTCCAGTAGAGCTCATTTCTTCATTGCCTCATGGATAAGACCCAGCACTGCTGTGCTGGCAGATCACAAGTTGTAGCAGGTCCTAAAAGCCTGGAAAAGCTTAGGGCAGACTTTATGACAGACTGTACTTGTTATTTGAGAAGCCACTTAACTCATTTTCTCATTCTTATAAAAAGTTTGATGGGCATTTTATTTTTTTTCCTTTTTTGGGGGATTATTATTGCTTCCTCCCAAATAAAACAAGAAGAATAAATCCTTGGAATAAATACTGTAGACAGGCAAAATCAATCTACACAGTAACCTGTTCACAAGTGTATGCCTCTCTTTGCACCATGGATCTTTATGTACTGCAATTTGTTTAGTTTTTCCTCAGTTCATAGTCACTCCCTTAGTTTACAGTTCTTTGCAACAACAAAAAGTATTACTATAAATATTTTTCTACATATGTATCCTTTCTTTTTCTTATCTCTTCGAGACATAAACTTAATAACAGTTTGCTAGGTTGGTGAAATGGGCAGTTTAACAACTTTTTGGCATAATTCTGTTAGAGGAAGTTGAGGAAGAACCCATCTTAGCTGAAGGTATTGAGATGATAAAAATGACTGACCCCAAACCAGCAAGGGATGTGTGTGTGCAAATACTATTTAAAAACAAATTCAAGGATCTCATATTAAGAACTCTAACTTAGCAGGGTAGAATATATTTGTCAAACACAAGGCAAGGATACATGATGTAAGATTTATCTCTGTAAAAGTCTCATGCAGGCATGGGGCTCTGCTTTCCACCTCCCCCAATTCATGTAAAAGGTGACTGAAGAAACTTTGGAGCTACAGAACCCACAAAATGACACAAAGAAGCTAACCTCCCGCTGAGAACAACCCGGCAGGCTGGCAGTAAGGGGCCAGTGCAGCACTCTGGGAGATGAGCCCAGCCCTGTACAAGCCTGAGGTTTTAGCCCCAGGGTAGCCACAGCCAGCCTCTGGCTGGAGAGACTTCAGATCACCAACAGCTGTGGCGGTTTCCAGAATTATCAACACATAGATGCCAAGGCCAAAGTGAGAGGTCAGTGCAGTGTGGACTTTGGGATCCAGTAGTTTGGGAGTGCCCTTGGCTTTTGCCCCCAGGGCAAGAAGTAGCCAAGGTGCCATTGCGGCCGTGGAGCCGCCCCCCCACCCCGTGGCAGCTTCAGCTCCTGGCCTGCAGATTGTAGGGGGACAAAGCAACCAGTCTGAGGGGTAATTGCTCTTGCTTTAAACTGCTTGGGTCTGGATTGTGGTCTAGAGTGGAGGTCCTGGGGTGTGTGATCAGCTTGCAAGAGCATATGAAGGCTTCAGAGAGGGCACTCAACTAATACGTTTGGCATATGAGAAAACCCCTGCATTTGGGACAAAGCTCTACTGTCTGGTAGCAGAGTCCTACTGTGGCAAAAAGTCCAAAAGTCAAGTAATTAAGTAGCAACATGTGCAGGCAAAGGAAGCAAAGAAAACAGAGCAATCCAACTTTACACTATTATTTTGGGGGGAAAAGGATCAAAGCATGGAACAGGAGGAAGACAGTGAAGTCAGAACTCCTGTACTAAAAGCTTCCAAGAAAACTATGAGCTGCTACAGGCCATAGAGGACCTTAAGAAGGATTTTGAAAAGCAAATAAGAGAAGTGAAGGAAAAATTAGGAAAAGAAATGAGAATGATGCAAGAAAATTATGAAATGAGAGTCAACAACCTGATTGAAGAAAATAACACCTTAAAAATAGACTAACTCAAATGGCAAAAGAGGCTCCAAAAGGCAATGAGGAGAAGAATGCCTTAAAAAGCCGAATTTGCCAGATGGAAAGAGAATCTCAAAAGTTCACTGAAGAGAATCATTCCTTCAGAATTGGAGCTAATGGAAGCTAAACTTTATGAGAAATCAAGTATTAAATAGATCCAAACAAATGAAAAAAATAGAAGGCAATGTGAAATATCTCATTGGGAAAACCACTGACCTGGAAAATAGATCCAGGAGAAATAATTTTAAAATTACTGGACTACCTGAAAGCCATGATCAAAAAAAGGACCTAGAAATCATCCTTCAAGAAATTCTCAAGGAAAATTGTCCTGATGTTTTAGAACCAGAGGGCAAAATAGAGGTTGAAAGAATCTACCAATCACCTCTGAAAAAAATCCCCAAAAGAAAAGTCCTAGGAATATTATAGCCAGGTTCCAGAATTCCCAGATCAAGGAAAAAATATTATAAGCAGCCAGGAAGAAACAATTTGAATATTGTGAAAACACAAGCAGGATAACATAGGATCTGGCAGCTTCTACACTGAGGGATTAAAGGGCTTTGAATATGATATTCAGGAGGTCAAAGGAGCTGGGATTAAAACCAAGAGTCATCTACCCAGCAAAACTGAGTATCATGTTTCAGGGGGAAATATGCTTATTTAGTGGAATGGAGGACTTTTAAGCATTTTTTTTATCAAATGCTTTATTAACTTCTAGTTTACATCATTCATTTCTGCAAGATTTTCAGTTATAAATTTTCTTCCCGTTTTTCCCCTACCCACCACCCCAAAATAGCAATCTCACTGTATATCCCCTCCTCCAATCTGCCCTCTCCCATATCTTCTCCCATACCCCCTCTGACTTTCCAGTAGGGCACGGTGGATACTTTCAAGCATTCTTGGTGAAAAAACCAGAGTTGAATAGAAAATTTAACATTCAGATACAAGAAGCAAGAGAAGCATGAGAAAGTAAACAGGGAAAAGAAATCATAAGGAACTTATCAAAGTTGAACTATTTACATTCCTACATGGAAAAATGATCATTGTAACTGATGAAACTTTTCTCAGTATGAGAATAGTTGAAGGGAATAGAAATGTTTATAGATATAGATATACACACACACATATATACACACATATATATACATGTACACACATATATACACATACATATATATGTCTATGTAGGAGGATATATGGGCATATGAATACATATGTGAATGTGTATGTATATGTGTACAGATATACATAGATAAAGATAACAGGACCAATTTAATAGGAAGGGATAATACTTAGAGGGTGATATTGAGAGGTGAGAGAGGAATATAATGAGAGGAGATGGGGAGAGACAGAATGGGGTCAACTTATCTCATATAGAAGAGGCAAGGGAAAATGGTTACAATGGAGGGGAAGAACAGGAAGGGAAAAGGGAATGGGTCAACCTTATTCTCATTGAATTTGGCTTTGGGAGGGAATAACATACACACTAAATAGGGTATCTCACCCTACAGGAGAGTAGGGGGGAAGGGGATGAGAGGGGGGAACGATGGAATGGAGGGCAGGCTAGGGGGGAGGGAAGTTGGAAGCACCCACTTTTGAAAAAGGACAGGATCAAAGTAGAGAATAGTGGGAGGTGGGATAGGAGGGAGGGAAATATAGTCAATCTTTTACAATATATCCACTGTGGAAATGTTTTCCATAGTTACACATGTACAACCTATACTGAATTGCTTATCTTCCCAGTAAGGGTGGGTGACAAGGGAGGAAAGGAATGAATCTGCAATTCAAAGTTTTAAAATCAAATGTTTAAAAATATCTATACTAGGGGTGGCTAGGTGGCGCAGTGAATAGAGCGCCGGCCCTGGAATCAGAAGGACCTGAGTTCGGAGCCGGCCTCCGACACTTAATCCGCACAAACAAAAACCTAGCCGTGTAACCTTGGGCAAGTTACTTAACCCCAATTGCTTTAAAAAAAAATATCTATACTATTATTAATATTATTTTACATGTAACTGGGAAATAAGATATGCAGGCACTAGAACATAGAGATCCACTGTGCCCTACTGGAAAGTTGGAGGGGGTATGGGAGAAGATATGGGAGAAAGCAGATTGGAGGAGGAATTATATAGTGGGATTGCTATTTTGGGGTGGTGGGTAGGGGAAAAACAGGGAGAAAATTTATAACTCAAAATCTTGCAAAAATGAATGATATAAACCAGAAGTTAATAAAGCATTTGATTTAAAAAATTTTTTAAAAATTAAAAAAAAGATTATTGAAAAAAAGAAAAAACTTTCAGGCAGCAAATGGCCTCCTTATGCCTAACTCTTTTCCTCCACATTTAAGTTCCTAGCTGGTCAGGATCTCATATTACTTGGCACTAGTTGAGGGTCTTGCAGGACTATAGTAGTCAAGACAGAGTCTCTGTGATTTAAGTAATTTCTCTTTTCCATTTTACAATCTTTGCTTTATCTGTCTCCCACCTAGTTAAATTCTTACTATTATGCCCACTGCCCTTAGGATATGTATCTCTGTACAACAATCAAGTTATTAGTGAGAGTTGAAGCAAGTGCTGGCTGGCTAAAGCCCACTACCACAAGTGGTAGTCCAGAAATGCTGGATTAATTCACAACTTCATGAATGATGCATTTTGTGCCTGTGCTCCCAATGTCCCCTCTAACAATTGCCATTTTAATTTTTTTTAATTGTTTTGTTTTGCCAGTCTGATGAGTGAGGTAGAGTTTTGTTTTAATTTGCATATTTTAAATTATTAGTGATTTAGAGCATTTTTATATGGCCATTGATATTTTGGATTTAAGCCTTTGAGAAATGCCTGTTTATATCCCTTGACCATTTATCCATGTAGGATGTTCTTATATGTTTGAATTAGTTTCCAATGTATCTTGATATTATATCTTTATCAGAGTAACTTATTGTATAGGTTTTTCCCAATCACTTTTCTTCATACAAAGAATAAGGTGGTGAAAGAGAAGGAAGATGATAAACACCAGTGGCTTATAATTGAAACATTTTGCTTCCATTTCACTTCCCTTCTTTTTCCCCTTGTCTAAACCTTATAACTGGTTCTTGCCCCCCCCCCCCTTTTTTAACCCTTTTAATCTTCCCTTCAGGATCTACCCTCCAAACATGATGTTTGTTTTTTTCTTTCACTATTATGTCCTTGGTTTTATCCTCCTTCTTAACCTCACCTCTATCCACATATCTTTCTCTGTTAAGTTTGATGTATTTCTCCATCAAAGTGTGTGTATGAGAGTGTGTGTGTGTGTGTGTGTGTGTGTGTGTGTGTTTCTGTCTGTCTGTCTATGTGCATGAGTGTGAGTAAGGTTCATCTAATGACCTTCCCTCCAAACTTTGTTACATGTTTGCATACTAGTTCCATCACCTTTATCCTTTCTACACTAGTTTCTTTCTTCTGCTCTCCCTTTTCTTTTCCATCTTAAAACCAGCAGAACAGAACCACTCTGCCTCCAGGTAGATTTGTCTTATTTAGCTCAATCAGTGTCCTTTAAAGACATTAAAGTTCTGAAAGAGCACTTGTTATTCTTCCTGTAATTAGAATTTTAGTTCTTCATCATTAAGTCATTAAACAAGCATTTATTAAGCATTTACTGTGTTCCAGGCACTCTGCTAAGTTTTAAGAATATGAAGAAAGGCAAAAAAAACATGGTCCCACCCTCAGGGAATTCATATTCTAATAAGAAAGACAACATGTAAATAGCTGTACATATAAGACATATACAGTGTAGATGTAAGGTAATTTCAGAGTGAAGATTCTGATAACAAAAGTAGCATTTGCATGGCATTTTAAGGTTTGTAAAGTGTTTTACAAATATCTCATTTTTTCCTCACAATTATCCAATGACCAGATTTGAATTCAGGTCTTCATGACTCAAGGGCTGTATCTACTGTGTCCTTTTCTTACCTCTAGCAGTGGAATGAGATGAGCAAAGGCGTCTTACAGAAGCTGAATCTTGGAGAATGGCAAAGAAAGTACAAATTAGAGATAAGGGGGATGAGCATTCCAGACACAAGAAACAGGTGTTAGGAAGGCACTGAGGCCCATTTTTTATAGCGCTCTGCAGTTGGCTTTCTCGATTCTTCTCCTTTGGAAGGGAAGGTGAGGGGACCTGGAAGCCGATTAGAAGGAATTTTGCAGATCTTTTCAGGTACAGAGCCTCTCCTGTGCATAGAATGGAAGACAGCTAAAATTTTTATACCCTCTTATGTACTTGTGGATCAGATGTGAAAACAAGCAGAATTCTGAGAAACTGAAATCACAGAGAGTGTTACCACAGAGTGTTACCTCAAGAGATTGTGCTAAAATGGAGGAAAAGACAGTGAGAATGAAAGAGTTGTGGAAAAATCCCCTAGATAGAGCCTGTATAACCTCACTCTCCAAGAGAAGAATTTATAGAAAAGAATAGACCAAAAATTCCAAGTTAAACACTTAAAAGTGCCTTCCATATGCTAAAAAATGTTATGATCTTAACTCTCTAACTCACCAGAGTCTACACTGAAGAGAAATTATAAGTATCCCACATATGAGAAGAATTTTTCTTAGAACTCTACATAAATTCAGCTGAAGGAAATCAAGTCAGAGAAGAAATCTTTTAAATGTTCTAAGTTTGGAAAAGCCTTTATAAAGCTTTCAGACTTATTTATCTTTATTATCATACTTCTGAAGCATTAACATGTATTCATTAACTGAATAGTGCTATTTTTTTTTCTTTTCTCAGTGGTGAGGTGAAGTCATAGCATTGGGAAAGAAAAAGCTTTTATCTTAGTCTACCAGCTAGTTCCCTCTCTTACCTTCCTTTCAACTCACTTTTAGAGCTTCTAGGCATCCCTTGATTTTTCTTTGCTTATACCTCCTTCCTCTTCTATGCTCTCTGTTGTCCTGTACAACTTCTTTCATGTGGGGTTATAGGGAGGTTTGTATGGTGCATTATGGGCTTCTTTCCCTCCTGATTGTCTATGCTTGAGAAGGACAAGAAGTGAGAGGGTATTGAAACATTCCTGAAAGTTCACTATTTAGTGCTATAATAGTAGTAGGGAGGAGGAGGATGCCCAGTAGTGGCAATCTTTAAAGACAAGGACAGGGGAAACCTCAGATGTTCATTTTTAGGTCATTACCTTCCCACCAATCTATACTATCTGCAGTTACCATTCTATCAGTATTTTAGTACCAGTATTTGTGCCCTGTGTTTTCAACTTTTTGCTTATTGCAACAAAAACTAATAAAAAATAATCCCAGAGAAGAACCCATTCTAAAATTGGTGACTTTTTAAAACCAAGGGTTTGTAATATTAAAGATTCCTTTAGTTTGCCTTCAACTTCTGGGACCAGTAATTAAGTCTTCTGTGTCATAAGACTTGTGTTTGATATCTGTTTCATACAGCAGGCTTGGTGTGAATTGTAATTTTTTTCATTAACTTACCTCACATTACTTGTGAGTACCTATTTATATCTTTAGTTTATATTGTGTATAGTACTTGAAAGTAATAAATTTGCATTGCTTTAAAAACATTCTCCAGTTTGTACGTTTACTGCTTCAGAGAGTGGAGGTTTTGTAGTGCTAAAAAAATGCATTGAGGAACATAATGTGGGGAAATTTTTAATCCAAATCCCAACATCATTTCCTGTCAGGATAATATGCAAAGAGCAGGAGATGGAATTTTTAGCAAGTAAATGTGATATGAAGATATGCTGGTGAACATTTTTTCATTTGAGATTTTTAAAAATCTATATTACATGTATATCACTGTGGTGGGCACTGGGAGAGATAAAAAGTTTTTATAAGACAGTGTTCCTGCCCTCCTGGAGCAGACAGGTAAGGGAATAAGACATATACATATCTAATATAAAATTATAAATATACAAGAGACATGCAAAAGAATGAGATTCAGAAGAGGAAAGGTCATTATTGGGAGGAAAGGCTTCATGGAAGAGATGTTGTTTTAAGTTAGACTTTGAAGAATAGGTAGTAATTCAGCAGGTAGAAGAGATACCTAGATCACAGAGGCAGTTCTCTCAGGCATTGGGAACAGCATGAAAAAATAAAGGCACAGAGATGAGAAAGCATAGGTCTGAGATGAGGAACCTGTGACCTCAAGGACACATGTGGCCTTTTGACTGAGTCCAAGTTTTATAGAACAAATCCTTTTATTAAGGGGATTTGTTCTGTGAAATTTGGATTCAAAGGACTGTACTTGGGGACCTAGAGGAGTACATGTGGCCTTGAGGCCACAGATTCCCCACTCCTGGCATAGGCCATATGTGAGGATGTCAGCCCTATTAGGCTATATATATATAACTACATATGTGTGTATATACATACATATATATATGCATATATACATATACACACACATATATATAGATATATGGGGGTGGGGGGAGGCTTTTGGAAGGAAAAAATGTGAGCTAAAGCTAGAAAGACAAGATGGTGCCAGTTTGTGGAAAGCTCTGAATCTGATTACCAGGCTTGAAGAATTTAGTCCTCTCAGTAGACAGTGAGTAACAATGAAGAGTTTTGAGCAGAGGAGTGATATGACCAGATTTTTGTATAATGAAGATATGTATAGTGTTAGTGTCAAGTCAACAAATATTAAGCACTTACTGTATGCCAGACAGTATGTCAAATGCTGGTATAATGGCAAGCAACATACTTAAAGCCTTGTTTCAGCTATTTAATTATTTAGTACCTTGTTTCAGTTCGAGTTACTTTTAAGCCTTGTCCATGATTATATCAAGTCTTCGTTAAAAAACAGAACCTGTGAACCCTTGTTGCTGATGCAACGGTAAGGGGTAGAATGGTGAGGAGCTAATAACCATATATAAGGAAAAGCCTTGGCTGGGAAAGAGTAGAACTGAGAAGAGAACTCTTGTGCTGGCGGAATTGAGAAGGAGAAAACTTGTGGTATCCCGGCACTCTGTTTGTTCTATCAGTGTTGATTTTTGTTTGTAATACTTTGTACAGAAGTCTTGGGACTTTACTGATGATTTATGTTGACCTCTCAGACCTTGTTGGTGGGTCTGTGTTGATTTCACAGGCAGATAGTGAATTGATGATGATGTATGTGAATGTTATTGTGGTTCTGTTAAGCTTTGTCTTCCCAGAAACAGAAACTGAAGGACTTGAGGTGGACTGGACACTGTGAGCTTCAATATGGAACAGGAACTGGATAAGGAACTGGACCAGGAGCTGGACAAGTATCTGAGAGCTGCCTACCTTTGAATCCAAGCAACAGTTGGGTAGATTCAGGCAGGAGCTGGGACCATGGAAGAGGAACCATGGAATCTGAGAGCCAGCCTCGAGTTAAGATGATAAGCCCTCTTCTTGGGTACTTGATGCTGACTGAGAAGATCATGATTAAGACAAAGTGACCTGGAGGTGGAGAACTTTGACCTTTGTACTTTGTGTCCCTTAGGCTCCTTAAGGATGATTGAGTTAAGGATTTACTGGATGATATCTTTTGTTTGTTGAAAACTGTGTGTCCACTTTAGTGATAAGTTGTTATGTCATAACATTGTGAATGCTGTACTTTGTTTTCTGTGAATGTTTTGCTTTAATTTACTGCTGAATAAACAGAGAGTTCATTATACTATGTAATTAGAACCTTAAAGCTGTTCACTTCAGCAGTCCTCTGGAAAGCTGCTCATGCTTGGCTTTACAGCTGGGGATACAAATAAAGACAAAAAACAATCCATACCCTCAGGGAGTTTGAAGTTTGATGGGGGAGATAACAGGCAAACAACTATGTTCAAAAAAGATATGTAGAAGATAAAGTGGAGATAATCTTAGATGGCATGAGCATCAAGGGAAATTGGTTGAGGCTTATAAAGAAGTAGGATTTTAGTTGGGCTGCACATACCGTGTGTAACTTACTATTGCTTCTCCTGGTTGGGGAGTAAGGGAGGGAAATTCCTTTCCTCTATTATTTGCTTCAGGGTGCATGGGAAATATAAAAAAGCAAGTCCACAAAAGCTGACAGTTCCAGAATACATCTAGCTTGCCCTTTTAAGGAGGAAAGCTACTCCTTAACCAAACCCCTCATAACTCTTGTGCATTCCCTCTGTTAATTGTTTCCTATTATCTGTATAGCTTGTTTTTATATATTTGTTTGCATGTTGTTTCCCCTATTGGATTGTGGGCTTCTTTAGGATAGAGATTGTCTCTTTGTATCCCTAGTGCTTAGCACTGTGCCTGGCACATAGACAATTTATAAATATTGATTGAATTTTTTTTAAAAAGAAGGCATTGAGGAAGGAGATGAAATGTATATGAAGAACAACAGGGAAATCAGTGTAACTGGATTATAGATTATGGGGATGGAGCAAAGTATAAGAAGATTTTTCTGGGAACTGTAGGAAAGGGCCCTCTTGTGAAGGGATTTTATAGACAAATGAAAGATTTTATATATGATCCTTGAGGTAATAGGGAGCCAGTGGAGTGTATTGAGTAGGGAGGATGACATGATGAGATCTTTGCTTTCAGAAAATCATTTTGGAAGTTGTGTGGACAAATAGGGAGAGACTTGAGGTAGGGAAACCAATCAGAAGACCTACAGTAGTCTAGGCAAGATATATACAAAAAAAGCAGCTCTTTTTGTCGTGGTAAAGAATTAGAAATTGAAGGGATGTCCATTGTTTGGGGAATAGTTGAACAAGTTATAGTATATGATTGTGATGGAATGTATTTGTTGTATAAGATATGACAAGGAATGATTTCAGAAAACCTGGGAAATCTTAGATGAAATGATGGAAAGGGAAGACTAGGAGAACATTGTACATAGTAACAGCAGTATTTTAATGATGATTAACTGTGAAAGACTTAGCTATTCTGATCAGTACAATGATCTGACAATTCCAAAGGTCTCATGATGAAAAATACTATCCACCTCCAGAGATTGAGCTCATGAACCTGTATGTATTGAAACTTATTTTTTCACTTTATTTTTCCTTTTTTTGCAACGTTGCTGATATCAAAATATGTTTTGCATGACTTCACCTGTATGAATGGTGGTGAGGCGGGAGGGAGGGAAAAATTTGGAACTGAAAATTTTTTAAATTTACAAAAAATTAAAAAACAAGAATTCTTTCTCCTGCTTCCCCCCGCCAAAAAATAGTCTAGACAAGAAGTTATGAGGTTCTCTGGTGGTTATGTAAGTTGTAAAAAGGGATTGAAGAGGAGTTTTATTTTGGATTCATTGAACTTAAGATGCTTAGAGGACTCCTAACTAGAGATATCCAAAAGTCAGTGACATATGACTTTAACTCAAGAGCTGGATGTATAGATCTTATATGATTTTCATAGAAGTAATAGTTGAACCTACAGGAGTTAAGGAGATCAGCACTTGAGGTAGTAGAGACAGATAGGAGAAAAGGGCCCAGGACAGAACCTTAAAGGATTACCACAGTTAGTGAGCATGAACATCCAGCAAAAGAGAGTGATCAGACAGGTAGAGGAGAACCAGGAAGTGGAGTGATCAGACAGGTAGGAGGAGAACCAGGAGAGAGCAGGGTTACAGAAGTCTGGAGAGTATATGCAGAAGAAGACGTTCTGTAGTGTCAAGTGTAGAGAGGTCAGTGAGGATTGGGATCGAGAGACAGTAATTGGATTTGGCAACTACAAGATCCCTGGTAACTTTGGAGCTACTGAAGATTTAGAAGAGAATGAGACGAGAGGAAGGGAGGACACTGAATGTAGAGGGAGGAGAGATGCTAGTGGGGATGCCAGGATCAAGCAAGGGCTTTTTTAAAGGATGGAAGCGATATAGACTTATGTAGACAATAAGAAAGAAGCCAATAGGGAGAGATTAAAGATGGAGAGTGGAGATGCCAGTGGGAGTAATATGCTGGAGAATTTGGGAGGGGATGGGATCAGGGATGCATATCAGAAGCTTTGCTGTAGCAAGGAGAATCACCTCTTTGTGTGAAATGGGTAAAGCAGGAGATAGCAGGACAAGATGTCTGCATAGTGTGAAATGAAGAAGGGAGAAGGAGGGAGCTGTCAGTGAAAGCCTTCATTTTTTTCAATGAGATATGAAACAAGATCCTCAGCTGAGAGGACAGGGCGTGGAGGGTGCCACAGGAGACTTGAGGAGGGATGAAAAGGTTTGGAATAGCTACTGTGGTAACTTTGAAGTCTAAAAAGATTCCATTTTACAGTGAGGCCCTGACTAGATTGTCTAACAAATTTGTAATGGACTCAGTCAACATGATTTCCTTATTTCCTCCAGCTTCATTCTGCAGCATATTAATAGGAACAAAGGAGGTCTAGGTTGGGGATTGGTAAAATATGATCATTAGTAGGGCCAGGGGACAAGTAGTT
Source organism: Gymnobelideus leadbeateri (assembly GCA_011680675.1). Taxonomy (NCBI): domain Eukaryota; kingdom Metazoa; phylum Chordata; class Mammalia; order Diprotodontia; family Petauridae; genus Gymnobelideus; species Gymnobelideus leadbeateri. The sequence goes on from WOXC01000338.1 coordinate 17,835, forward strand.
CTAATGTAGATGATAGTGTAGAGTTGAACTGATTTACTGAGGGGTTGAGATGGGAAAGGGAGATGAATGTGGCAAGTACAGCATTGATGCCTGGGGAAGAACTGAGGGGTAGAGAGATTGGTAGGCTTAGTGACAATGAAGAATAGGGCTAGGGCTTATAAAGCATAAGGAAGATGGAATGATAAAGTTTATGATCAGATCAAGGAATTTCAGAGTTCACAAGCATGGAAGGTTCCACTTAGATTGATAGCAAGATCACCCTGTGTATGACACTCTTTGTGTGAGTCTCTGGTGAAGTGGAATAGTAGTTCATGGGAATTCAGTAGATTGAGGAATTGGTAAATTAGGACAGTTGAGGATATCAATATATATGTTGCAGTTCCCTGGTATGAGAGTTTTTCAAGTAAATTTACCTTTCTCATTTTCTCTTGGTTTTTCTGTTTGTACTACAAATTTTCTACTCAACTCTAGTCTTTTTATCAAAAATCCTCGAATGTTATTTATTCCATTAAATATTCATTTTTCCTCCTGTAGAATTATATTCACTTTTGCAGGGTGGGTTTATCTGAGTTATAAGCCTTTTCAAATATTATACTTCAAGGTCTTACTGCTTTTGTAGTAAAACCTTCCAGGTCTTATGTGATCCTCGTTGTGGGTTCTCTGGTACTTGAGCTCATTTTTTTCTGGTTGTTTGCAGTATTTTTTCCCCTCTACAACCTCTAGACATTAGCTAAGACGTTCCTGGAACTTTCTCTTTGGGAGTTTCTTTCAGAAGATGTTCTGTGAATTCTTTCTGTTTCACTTTGCCCTCTGATAATATATGTGATCAGTTTTCAGTTAGGATTTTTGAAGTATTGCGCCCGTGTATTTTTTTAGTCATATTTTCTAGGGAAATTAGCGGTTCTTAAATTACGTTTCCTTGGTCTGTTTTCAAGTTCTTTGTTTATGATAAATGTCTTACATTTTCTTCAGATTTTTAATTAAAAATTTAATAATTAAAATTTTTGGTTAAACATTTTTGCTCTACTTTTCCTTATTGTATCGTGGAGTCACTGATTCCTTTTTAGTATGCTCTAATTTTCAGGAAGTTGATTACTTGGCTAAGGTTTTCCACTTTTGTTCTAAGGTGCTTAATCACTTTCCAATTTTTTTTCCTCAAAATCTTTCATTTTTTAGAAATTTTCTTGCTTCATTTCTTAAAATTATTTATAGTCTGTGGAAATACCATTTTTCCTTTCAGGCTTTGCCTGCAGTTGGTGTGAAGCGACTCTTCTGGGCTTAATTCTGTCCATCTCTGGGTCTCTAATAGCTCTACAAAGTGGTCCGTGTCTTGTGTTGGTTACTCACATCCAGCGTTCAGTCCTCCTTGTAGCTTTGTGCCCTGGGTAGACTCTGCCTCCAGCTCCGTTTTTGGGTGGGGGGGGCAGCCCTGTTTGGTCTCTCCCATGGTCCCCTAAGTCCCAGCTCTGAACTGCACATCTTGAGATGGATCTCTGCTAAGAGCACTACTAGGTTTTGGGTCTCTCTGGATCTGCTGCTTTCAGTTTCTTCTAAGGTCCAAACAGTAGGTTTCTGATCACAAACTTTTTCATGGGTATCCTCTTTTTGCTTCCAGAATGATACAGAGACTTGTAGGCCATAGAGGTGGCCTTTCTTTGCTTATGTTAAGAGGCTTCTGCCTTGTTTATCTGTTCTGAGACTGGTTTTTCTGGCAGACCTTTTTTTTTCCTATTGCCTATGAATTTCTAGATAAGTGTATAAAGTCACTGTTGTTTTTTCTTGTAATTCTTTTTTTTTCCTTTTTGGACAGGGAGGGCAGGGCAAGGGAGGGCATACCCAAGGTCACACAGCTAGTTTTGTGTTAAGTGTCTGAGGCTGGATTTGAGCTCAGGTCCTCCTGACTCCAGGGCCGGTGCTCTATTCATTGCACCACCTAGCCACCTCTTTTCTTGTAATTCTTTTTTTTTCTCTCCCTTTTTTATTTTTTAGTTTACATCATTCATTTCCACAAGATTTTGAGTTACAAATTTCTCCCCATTTTTCCCTTGCCACAATCTGCTCTCTTCCATATCTTCCCTCTTGTAATTCTTGATTGTTATTTAGAATGGTGGTGTTGTAAGGCTTTTGCTAAAGTAGGTATGTGGGAGTTAGATTACCTGCTTTTCTTCAAGCAGCTATCTTCTAGCTTAGCTAAACTTGGAGAAATTAATAGCCTAATGTTGGCTATAAGGTGATGAAGCTTGTTTTTTGTTTTTGGCTCAGCAAGTCATGATATACATTCTGCTAAGGCTTAGAAAGAGTTGCAGTCTTTCAATGGAATAAGTACCCACAACAGCAAATCATAGATCTATTGAAGTACTGAAATCTATCTATATAAATAAATAATACATTACAAAACTTGAGAATAAATTTTGGATTATGTTTTAATTTATCCTTACTAGAATCTTTAATCAATATAGATAACAAAAATTGCTTATGTATATTGACTGTTTGCTAATACTAATGTTTTTAGTTTTATTTTAATAATTATTAAATAATCTAGCTTATTAGTATGCACACCTCACGTATGATTTTATATTTATTGAAGTAACTAAAAAATTTTATCTTATTCAATCACTTTTCCTACCCGGAGTTTGAACTTGTAATAAAAACTTATTGTAGTCTAATCTTATTTTAAAACATTGTGATTCCTCTAAATTAGACCAGTAAAATTAGTGTTTTTTAAGTAATATTGATAGAGGAAAACTGTTATTTTAATTCTTTTTATAAATAAATGTTTTAAATCTTTCTTTTCTACATTGCCTAAAATTTCCTCTATATTTCTTGCTCTTCCCTTCCCAGAGAACCAAAAAAAATTTATAAAAAGAGAGAAAAATCAGAAAAATTTGTCAGTATATGAAAAAAATCTGGGGCGGCTAGGTGGCGCAGTGAGTAGAGTGTCGGCCCTGGAGTCAGAAGGACCTGAGTTCGGATCCGGCCTCAGACACTTAATGAACACACAAACAAAAACCTAGCCGTGTGACCTTGGGCAAGTTATTTAACCCCAATTGCCCTCCAAAAAGCAAAAAATAAATAAATAAATAAAAATCTGACAATATATACAGTGGTCCACACTCAAGGATTCCCACCTCTTTGGTCCTTTGCAGAGAAATAGGAGTGCATTGGTTCAGTTAGGTTCTTCTTGAGACGGACCTTGCTCTTAGTAATTTAGCAACATTCATTTTCAGGTGTTTTGTGGTCATTATTCTTTTCATTTACCTTATTTTCATTTACCTCATTGGATATGTTATTTTCTTGACTGGTAAATTGTACTTCATTTTTTTTTTTAAAGCATATTAGAGTTTTTAGTACATTGATTGGTTTGCTGAATTTTTTTTTCCTCTTCCTCTTTTTTCTTTTTTAAAAGTTCTTTGTCATATGAGGAAATCTAGGTTACCCAAAAGCAAAAGATAGCAGCAAAAATCTATTTTTAAAAAATATATGATGGATTTAACAGAATGCTACCAAGATAACCAGATAAATGGAAAAACAGGAAAAAAATATTTTGCTGCATCTTATGTAATGAGTGCTTAGGAAATTATGGTGAGGTTATTTTCCTTAGATCTATTTTTATCAAGTTATAAAGGTTTGTGTTTTGTTTTGTTTTGTTTTTCCAGTGGGGATCAGCAGTATACCTATGTTATAAGAAGTCTGTGGCAAAGACTAATACTATATCCTACAAAGCTGGTAAGTGTCTTGCAAATTTTTAGAAAGCATTTTATCTTACAGAATTCATTAGGTAGGTAGAATATTAATTTAAAACAGGAATGTTGTTCCTGACTCTGATTTAAATAGATATGAGCCTTCTATCTGATAAATGTTCAATTTCTTTGTAGTTTTATTTGTCCACATTGTAGCTAATTCAGTAGACTATCCCCCACATTCAGAAAAAAAAAATTAAGTCATATCAGTATCAATTAGAAATCTAATTTATAGTACATATCTATAATCATAATGGTCGATAGGCATGTGGCATAAAAGCTTTGTCCTTAATATGTGCTTTTACATTTGTAAGAGAACATTTTGATTCCCTAAAGATTCAGAAGTATTATCATCCTAACGAGTATAATATTTTTTCCAAAGTTCAAATGCACTTAGTACTTTAGTGGCTCCATGATTATATCAGGGTGTATTATGTTCTCTCTACCAATGGGTATTACATCTTGTCACCCCAGGGGATTCTTTTCTGTGTCTTTTCCATAAATCCTTAACATGCTGCACTACTTCCTTTTATTCTTATTAATATCTTGTTTTTCATTCTCATATGACTAACCCATGTTATTTTCAAGTCATATGTAGTCTCAATAAGTTTCCTTCTTTAGGAATCTTTCTCTTTGAAATACCTGTGAATTTAAACCTTAAAGCCTTTAAAATACTGCTGTTAGACTGATTACTTCTGTATACATTTGGTCAGGTCTTATTGTTTTTTCTGACTTCAACTTATTAACTGCCCTTATCACTTCCTCAATTGTATCAGGTCCTTAAAGTGGTCCAAATGTGGTGGTTCTACTGTTGTCACTGACGAGAATAAAATTGTATGCCAAAGGTAGATTTGTTTTACTTTGTGTGTTTTGTCCTTTCAGATTCATCTACACATATTATTTGAGTAATCTGAATTAGTTGGGGCGGTCTCACACAAATCTTTGCAAGCTAATTTTGTCCCTTACCTGCTTTTCAGTGCCTTGTGTGGTGATAACTCATTTGTTATCACCTCTTTCCATGACGCGTTACAAATAAACTTAGATACTAAACTGGAGTTTTCTGTGGGTTTCATCCCTCTTGTCAAAAAGGTTAATTATTTTCTGGTTGAGGCTGTATCCAAGCTCTTTTAGACTGCTTGTTATATTTACTTTTTTTTTTTTAAAGCAATTGGGGTTAAGTAACTTGCTCAAGGTTACACGGCTAGTCATTATTTATGCGTGGGTGCTCATTTTCTGAGGCCTGATCTGATCTCGGGTCATCCCAACTCCAAGGCCAGCACTCTTACTCACTGCGCCACCTAGCCGCCCCTTTAGGGCAATTGGGGTTAAGTAACTTGCCCAAGGTCACAAGGCTAGGTTTTTGTTTGTGTGGATTAAGTGCCTGAGGCCGGCTCCGAACTCAGGTCCTTCTGATTCCAGGGCCGGTGCTCTATTCACTGCGCCACCTAGCCGCCCCTATTTACTTTTTTGAATTGGTTAAAAACTTCTCTAGGAAATAACTATGGTCTTTGTTTTTACTTTTGTCTGTTTCCCATTTTTAAAAGTAGATAGGCTGTTTAAACACATGAGGTTGGAGCTACTGTAACCTCACTGAGTATCTGCTTGTCTTTAACCTTCTAATTTGATGTTTACCTTGATCTTTGTTACCAGTCAAAATCCTGATTGTACGCTGAAAGCCTATTCTGAAGTGACTGTTACATCTCTAATCAGGCATTTCCTGTCTGAAATAGAGTCAACTTCATTTTATGGTGTTATCTGGTGCTTGATTATGTTTACTATCTTGCCATTCTCTTCTTAAAGAAAATATTCCTATGTACAGTCATTAGGTTTCTTAATATTCTATCACCCTTTGCCTTCTTTCATTTCTTAATCCCAAATTGTTTTTCCAAAATTTTTCCCATCTTGCCCTTTACCCAGTTTTGCATTAAAGTCACAGAGAATTAAAGTATGTGTTGAATTAGTTGGAAGATTTTATTGGGTTTTTCAAATATTTCTTATGATATGGTAGGATTTTTTTTTCATTAAAAATCATTTAAAATCTTAAAACTCATCTAGTCTAATCTTCTAATTTTACAAATTGGGAACCAAAGCCTAGAAGAGAGAGATAAGCAAATTGGCCAAGGTCACAAAACTTCACCCCAGGATTTGAACCCAGGTCTTTTAACTCCAAATCTAGTATTCTTTCTCCTACGTCCTGCCTTATCTTTTCCCTATAGTGAATGTTGGCACATAAACCAGAATATCTTCTTGCTAATCTATTTTGCTGGTGTTCAGCATCAATACTGCAAAACAAAATGACCAAGTATTCCATTAGGAAGACATCAACTCCACCAACCTTCAATTCACCTCTGCATAGAGAACCTGCCAGCCATCCTTCATTCTTCTGCTTTTATGCTGACAATAAAAATTATTCTTCCAATAATTAATTCATAACTTTATCCAGTGACCAGCCTCAGTTGTACCAACTGTTGAATTAATATTAGGCATTTTAAATGCTGTGATTCTTAAGTCTCCTCTATGTTTCTTTCACCCACCTCCCACCTTCTGTGTGATAACAGAAAGGTAGAACTGGAAGCCATTTTGTGGTTTTGTCCATTTTGTAGATTGCCATGATGAAAAACTAAAAAATTCATTACCTCATGGTCAGCTTTCTGCTAATGAGGCTCTCCCAACTGAGGTATCTTGGTCCTTGGACGTATAGCTTGTTGATAAGTTCCTATTCTGTGGTTTTCTAGCTTGGTAGAGCTTGCCAGACTGCATCTTACTGTGGACTTTCAGCAACCAGAATCACCTCCACCCCCCCCCCCATATAGACCCCCTATAGAGTAAGACTTTGTGAGGCCCTTTATGATATATAATTGGTACATATTGAATTATGTTTTATTTTTATTAAAACTGAATCTCAGCAGGTATAAGTGCTTCTCTTTTGAAAAACTTCTTCAAAAATACTGTGCCAAAAATTATGAAAATGAGAACTAAAAGAGACATGGGGAGACTTACATGAACTCACCAATTAACAGACATATATTAAATGCTGGAATTATAAATCGGAAAGTGAGGCAGCCCTTGCCCTCAAGGAAAATAGTAAATATTTAGTAAATATTTTAGTAAAATAAGGGATAAGGGGATAGAAAATGATACAGCATGGAGTGAACAATTATAAAATGACTACAGTAATGTAAATGAAATCTAATTAATTATAATGACCAATTTCAGTCCTAGAGAAGTTAGAATTGAATTACCTTTATCCTTTCAAGTACAGAGATTGTGATTGTAAAATAGGATATAGGCCATCAGAGTACAATCACTACACTCTGGTTGATTTTGCTTAAATGTTTATCTTTATTTCAAGAGAGGATGAAACAGTGGGGTTAGAGCTAAGGGGATGTTACTGTGGTGTAAAAACAAGAAGAATCAATAAAACTTGTATTAAAAAAAGTTTTAAGAAAGAAAGCCTTCTAAATTTACTTTCATGGTCACTAGAGGCAAGGTAGCATTTATTCTGCTCCCAAGATAAAAATATCAAATCTCTTACCAGATTTGCTGCTGCTTCTTTCAAGATCTTTTTTTTTTAGTTACCTATTTTTCTCTATCCCTGTTCTAGAAAATGTCCTCTTGGCTTCTCTGATTCCTATACCACTTCCATCTAGTCAGTCTTATTAGCTACTGGCAAAGCCATCTTTCTGCCTGAGTGTTACCTTGTCACCCTCACTTTTCTATCACCTTCATCATTTAATCTAAGCTTCTTGTCTTCAGTTTTAAGACCTTCTCACTAACCAATCCAGATTAACCTCTTTATGAATTTTCCGGCCCTTTTCTCCATTCTATTCATATTGATCTGCTTGTCATGCCCTTAGTCTGGTTTCCTATTTTCAGCTCTATATACCTTTCCTTATGTACTTTTTCACTCTTGTACTTACATGTTTAAACCCTTAATACAATAATATAATAATAATGCTTTCTTATCTTTTTAATTCCTTCCTTTGGACCTATAGTAGTTTTCCATTGCCTTTCAGATTAAATTAAAACACCTAATAATGGGCTTTTAAAATCTCCATAGGTTGAATCTCTCTCTTTTTTTTTTTTTAAAGCAATTGGGGTTAAGTAACTTGCTCAAGGTTACATGGCTAGTCATTATTTATGTGTGGGTGTTCATTTTCTGAGGCCGGATTTGATCTCAGGTCATCCCAACTCCGAGGTCAGCAGTCTTACTCACTGCCACCTAGCCGCCCCTTTAGGGCAATTGGGGTTAAGTAAGTTGCCCAAGGTCACAAGGCTAGGTTTTTGTTTGTGTGGGTTAAGTGTCTGAGGCCGGCTCCGAACTCAGGTCCTTCTGACTCCAGGGCCGGCGCTCTATTCACTGCGCCACCTAGCCGCCCCTAGGTTGAATCTCTTAACAGCCAAAATCTTTTGCTACTACCCACACAACAT
>WOXC01000339.1:0-507681 GCA_011680675.1 Gymnobelideus leadbeateri
AGAAATTATAGAAACAATCAATAATTTCATTCAAGAGAATGATAATAATGAAACAACATACCAAAATTTGTGGGATGCACTAAAGGCAGTTCTCAGGGGAAGTTTTATATCCCTGAGTGCATACTTAATTAAAGCAGAGAGAAGGGAGGTCAATGAATTGGACATGCAATTGAAAAAGCTAGAAAAAGAACAAATTGAAAATCCCCAATTTAGTACTAAATTAGAAATATTGAAAACCAAAGGTGAGATTAATAAAATTGAAATTAAGAAAACCATTGAATTAATAAATAAAACTAAGAGCTGGTTTTATGAAAAAATCAACAAAATTGATAGACCCTTAGTCAATATGATAAAAAAAAGAAAGAAGAAAACCAAATTATGAGTATCAAAAATAAAAAGGGTGAATCTACCTCCAATGAAGAGGAAATCAAAAAAATAATGAGGAATTATTTTTCCCAATTGTATGCACATAAATATGACAATCTTAGTGAAATGGATGAATATTTACAAAATCACAAGTTGCCCAGATTAACTGAAGAGGAAGTGACCTAAATAACCCCATCTCAGAAAAAGAAATCAAACAAGCCATCAATGAACTCCCTAGGAAAAAATCTCCAGGGCCAGATGGGTTCACTAGTGAATTCTATCAAACATTTAAAGAACAATTGATTCCAATACTCTACAAACTATTTGGGAAAATTAGTGAAGAAGGAGTCCTACCAAACTCTTTCTATGACACAAATATGGTACTGATTCCTAAATCAGGAAGAGATAAAACAGAGAAAGAAAATTATAGACCAATCTCCCTCATGAATTTAGACGCAAAAATTCTAAATAAAATATTAGCCAAAAGACTCCAACAACTTATCACAAAAACAATACACCCTGATCAGGTAGGATTCATTCCAGGAATGCAAGGATGGTTTAATATTAGGAAAACCATCAATATAATTGAGCATATCAACAACAAAACTAGCAAAAACCACATGATCATCTCAATAGATGCAGAAAAGGCTTTTGACAAAGTACAACATCCATTCCTATTAAAAACACTAGAAAGTATAGGAATAAATGGAGCCTTCCTTAAAATAGTTGCTAGCATCTATTTAAAACCATCAGCAAGTATTATATGCAATGGGGATAAACTAGAAGCCTTTCCAATAAGATCAGGAGTGAAACAAGGGTGTCCACTATCACCCCTCTTATTCAATCTGGTACTAGAAACGTTAGCAGTAGCAATTAGAGAAGAAAAAGAAATCAAAGGAATCAAATTAGGCAAAGAAGTGACCAAGCTGTCACTCTTTGCAGATGATATGATGATATACTTAGAGAATCCTAGAGAATCAAGTAAAAAACTACTTGAGACAATAAATAAATTTGGCAAAGTTGCAGGATATAAAATAAACCCACATAAATCCTCAGCATTCCTGTACATCTCTAATGAAACTCAACAGCAAGAGATAGAAAGAGAAATCCCATTTAAAGTCACTGTAGACATTATAAAATATTTGGGAATCTACTTGCCAAAACAAACCCAGAATCTATATGATCACAACTACAAAACACTTCTCACACAAATAAAAACAGATCTAAATAGTTGGAAAAATATCAATTGCTCGTGGCTGGGTCGAGCTAATATAATAAAAATGACAATTTTACCCAAACTAAATTATATATTTAGTGCCATACCAATCAATTTACCAAAAAACTACTTTGTAGAGTTAGACAAAATAATAACAAAATTTATTTGGAAAAACAAACGGTCTAGAATATCAAGGGAATTAATGAAAAGAAATGCTAGGGAAGGTGGACTAGCTATGCCAGATCTTAATCTGTATTATACAGCAGCAGTCATCAAAACTGCTTGGTACTGGCAGAGGTGTAGAGTAGTGGATCAATGGAATAGATTAGGTGCAGGAGACCCAGCAGTTAATGAATATAGCAATCTATTGTTCGATAAACCCAAAGACCCCAGTTTTTGGGATAAGAATGCACTATTTGACAAAAACTGCTGGGAAAACTGGAATACAGTATGGCAGAAACTGGGCATAGATCACTATCTAACACCATATACCAAAATCAAGTCTAAATGGGTGCATGATCTAGGTGTAAAGGATGATACTGTAAGCAATTTGGGAAAGCAAGGAATAGTTTACCTGACAGATCTGTGGAGAGGGGAAGATTTTAGGACCAAACAAGAATTAGAGAGCATTATAAAATGCAAAATGGATAATTTTGATTACATTAAATTGAAAAGCTTCTGCACAAACAAAGCCAATGTAACCAAGATCAAGAGGGAGGTGGGAAATTGGGAAAGAATTTTTACAACTTGTGTCTCTGATAAAGGACTCATTTCTAAAATTTATAGAGAATTGAGCCAAATCTATATGAATACAAGTCATTCCCCAATTGAGAAATGGTCAAAGGATATGAATAGGAAGTTTTCAGAGAAAGAAATTAAAGATATCTATAAGCATATGAAGAAATGCTCTAAATCACTATTAATTAGAGAAATGCAAATCAAAACAACTCTGAGATACCACATCTCTCCAGTCAGATTGGCTAAGATGACAAAACAAGAAAGTGACAAATGCTGGAGAGGATGTGGGCAAATTGGAACGCTAATACATTGCTGGTGGAGTTGTGAACTTATCCAACCATTCTGGAGAGCAATCTGGAATTATGCCCAAAGGATTATAAATAATTTCATACCCTTTGACCCAGCCATACCACTTCTAGGGTTATATCCCAAAGAGATCATAGTAGTGGGAGGAAGAACCATATGTACAAAAATATTTTTAGCAGCCCTTTTTGTGGTTGCAAAGAATTGGAAACTAAAGGGGTGCCCATCAATTGGGGAATGGCTAAAGAAGTTGTGGTATATGAATGTAATGGAATTTTATTGTGCTATAAGAAACGAGGAGGTGATGGATTTCATAATTACCTGGAGAGACTTATACAAACTGATGCTGAGCGAGAAGAGTAGAATCAGAAGAAATTTGTATACAATCACAGACATACCATATCTGTGACGACCAACTATGACAGACTGGACTCTTTTCAGCAATGCAGTGATATAAGTTAATCCCGAATGACTCAAGAAAGTGAGAAATGCGCCATCCAGAGATATAACTAGAAAGAACTGAGCCTGAATCCTGATGGAAGCAAACTAAATGATCTTGTTCTTCTCATTGTTTGGTTTTACTTCTTCCTTACCATCTTTCATCCCACCTAGTACAATATGCCTTTGTAATTGGAATAATGTTTAATATGAATGCATTTGCAGACCCTATACTGTACTATATGATGTCATGAGGGGAGGGGGAGGGAAGTAAAGGAAATTTGAAAATCAAGGAACTATGGAATTGAATCTCGTTAACTGAAACTAAACTAATAAATTAATTTAAAAAGAAAAAAAAAAGAATGCCCACACCTTGATACTTGGTGATTTGGCAGTGGGTTAAGAGGGTTGTGACATTATCTGAGCCAGGAGAACGGTATATATACCCTGATGTGAGATTTTGTTTTGGGGCTTACTTTGAGGAGTTATGTGATTTGACCAGACAAGACTCTGGGCAGCCTTTGAGCTCCCTGGCTTTGAAAACCCAGATACTGGTGCTTCCCTCTCTGGTAACTGACTAGGTATGGATGTAGTGGTCAGACAGTTGGAAGCCTATCTGCCGATGTTTCTCTGTATTTATTGTCTGCTTGTAACTTGTTTGTATTCTTTGAAGTTCAGGGTGCTGAGCTTTTCCCCCTGAACTAGGTAAATGATATATGTTTGATTAAAGCAAGATTGTTAACCCAAAAAAAAAAAGTTGAATTTGCCAGATGGAAAAAGAATCTCAAAAGCTCACTGAGGAGATTCATTCCTTCAGAGTTAGACTGGAGCAAATGGAAGCTAGTAACTTTATGAGAAATCAAGATACTATTAAACAGATCCAAACAAATGAAAGAATAGAAGGCAATGTGAAATATCTCATGGGAAAAACCACTGACCTGGAAAATAGATCCAGGAGAGACAATTTAAAATTATTGGACTACCTGAAAGCCATGATCAAAGAAAGAACCTAGAAATCATCCTTCAAGAAATTCTCAAGGAAAATTGCCCTGATGTTTTAGACCCAGAGGGCAAAACAGAGGTTGAAAGAATCTACCGATCACCTCCTGAAAACAATCCCCAAAAGAAAACTCCCAGGAATATTATAGCCAGGTTCCAGAATCCCCAGATCAAGGAGAAAATACTACAAGCAGCCAGGAAGAAACAATTTCAATATTGTGCAAACACAATCAGAATAGCACAGGACCTGGCAGCTTCTACATTGAGGGATAGAAGGGAATGGAATATGATATTCCAAAGGGCAAAAGAGCTGGGAATGAACCCACGGGTCACCTACCCAGCAAAACTGAGTATCTTGTTTCAGGGGAAAATATGGTCATTCAGTGGAATAGAGGACTTTCAAGCATTCTTGATGAAAAAACCAGAGTTGAATAGAAAATTTGACATTCAGACACAAGAAGCAAGAGATGGTTGAGAAGGTAATCAAGGAAAAGAAATCAAAAGGAACTTATCAAAGTTGGACTATTTACGGTCCTACATGGAAAAACAATAACTGTGTTTGATGAAACCTTTCTCATTATGAAAATAATTGAAGAAGGGTACATGGCATATGTTCACAGGTATACATGGATAGAGGGCACAGGTTGAATTTGATGGGAACGGATGATTATTTTTTTTTTTTTGGAGGGCAAGTGGGGTTGGGTGACTTGCCCAGGTTCACAAGGCTGGGTTTTTGTTTGTGTGTTGGGTGTCTGGGGCCAGATCCGATCTCGGGTCCTTCTGGCTCCGGGGCTGGCTCTCTGCTCGCTGCGCCACCTAGCTGCCCCAAGGAAGGAATGATTCTTAAGGGGTGAAGTCAAGAGGTGAGAGAGGAAAGTGGCAAGAGGAGATGGAGAGAGACAGGGTAGGGCAAACCATCTCATGTAGAAGAGGCAAGGGGAAGTAGTTGCAGGGGAGGGGAAGAACAGGAAGGCAAAAAGGCAAAAGCATATTCTCATTGAAGTTGGCTCAAGGAGAGAATCACATACATACTAAATGGAATATCTTACCCTCATTCACCCTCCTGAGTAGGGGAAAGGGGGATGAGAGGGGGGATGATGGAGGGGAGGGCATTCTGGGGAGAGGGGAGGTTAGAAGTACCCACTATCAAAGAGGGACAGGATCAAAGTAGGGAATGGACCAGGTGGGAGGTGAGACAGGTGGGAGGGAAATATAAGCAGTCTTTTACAATACATCTACTATGGTAATGTTTTGCATAGCTATACATGTACAACACATACTGAATTGCTTATCTTCTCAGAGGGAGTGGGTGACAAGGGAGGAGGGAATGGATCCAAAAATCGAAGTTTTAAAATTAGATGTTTCATAAGATGTCCAGGCATTGGGGCTCAGAGATTCACCTTGCCCTAATGGCAAAGTCGAAGGGGGTATGGGAGAAGATATGGGAGAGAGCAGATTGGATGAGGGGATATCTAGTGGGACTGCTATTCTGGGGTGGTGGGTAGGGAAAAAAATGGGGGGAAAATGTAACTCATAATCTGGTGGAAATGAATGATGTAAACCAGAAGTTAATAAAGCATTTGTTTAATTAAAAAAAAAAAAAGAAGCACTGCTCTAAGGGACACCTGAAATCCCATTATGAGAGTCTCATTCCTTTGGCTTCAGAGTAAATCCTCAGCTAGCTCTAGACAGGAGGCATCAGACAGACTACTCTGCTCACCACCAGGGGCAGTGCCAATAAAGGGCACCAGACCTGCCACACATTGTATCTGAATGAGAGGAGTCCTGGGCAGGTTCTGCTAGAGGTCACAGAGCTGTCCATATGAGGAAAAGGCCTCTCAACTTTTAAAAGTTGGCTCTTTACAGTTTTTCTCTTAAACGAACACAGCCTAAGAGAGAGAAAGTGAGATGGGACTTTTCCAATTGCTTATTTGTCTGAAATATCCTACTGACCTTTAGGGCTTTAGGGTAAATCCTCAACAACAACAACAATACATCCTCCACAGAAATATAAAACCCTCTGGGAAGTGGAATGCATCAAATTGTTACCAGTTTTTTAACTGTGTGGCCCAAAGCCACCTTAAGGTTTTGCTTTATTTTGGGTGGAACATCTTATCTCTACAGCACATTTAAACTCTTTTTCTTTTCTTCTACATTTAACTTTTCAAAGTCCTATCAATTCATCAGCCAGTTCTTACTACAATTTCACTATAACCCTGAGAAAGAGGTAAAAATAGACTGTAAGCTCCTTGAGGGAAGGAACTGTCCTTTGCTTCCCTTTGTATCTCCAACTCATAGTACAGTGTCTGGCACACAGTAGGTGTTTAAAAAAGGTTGATTTAATTGTTGATTTAAACATGGAATTAAATTGAACTGAACATTCACTTTATAGGTAAGAAAACTGAAGCCCAGGGACAGAAAATGAATCATCCCAGGTCATAAAGAACCACATTTACAAACCAAGCCTAATGATTCTCCTTCAGAGCAGAGTCTTCTCCTAACTCAGAGATGATGATGATGATGATGATGATGATGGTGATGATGATGATGATGATGGTGATAATGATGCAATGATAAAAAAATGAAAGGATACTGGAAAATGGAGGGGACAATAAGAAAGGAAAGGAAAAGGGGAAGGAGTCTGCAGACAGTCTAGGCAAGACTGAAAGGAAGCATGGCTAGGGTCCTTCCTAAAATGGTGGAGTTACCAAGGAGGCAGGGAGGGTCCAGGGTGATAATTTCTCAAGGTAGCCAAGCAGCCAAGAGGGAGAAGCTAAGGAATCCAAAGAGAATTCAGGTGAGATCTAAATGTCTTGACATTTCCAGGATGCCAGTGGAGCACAGTGGCCGGCCTGCCATCGATCCATCCATCCATCCATCCATCCATCCATCCATCCATCCATCTCGTTCTAGATACTTGACTAGACCCACTATTTGTCAGTCCTACACCTCCTCAATGATAACCTTGATAACAGGCACCATGTGGGCTACTCATTCCCACCAAGCACCGCTCCATTGACCCCGAATGACCCACATTCTTTAGAGACTGTGATATTCTAGGACTCTCAGGCATCAAGCATAACCAGAAATATACTGACACTATGAAGATGGATCTTTGTTTCATGGAGAAAGCTGGGTCATTAAAGGCACTGTGTGCAGTTTTCCCAGTGTCATTCACGCTTCTCTCCTATGCAGCCGGATGATGAACTGAGTCTGAAATTGAAAAGGAGGAGAGCAGGCTCTCTTGCCTTTGAGAGATTTCAGAAGGTACAAAAGGAGAAAATGTGGCTGACTGTAGAGAGGAACAAACTGCAGCAAAGGATGGTCCCCTTAAAGCCACATGGTGTTTAATTTATTTATTTATTATATATACTCGGATGCTACAAAAAACCACTGGAGAGAGACCTCAGACAGCACTTCTAAAAGTCTCCTTCAATCAAGTTCCAATCTCTGACTTTGGTTCAGACTTGACACAATTTATTAAGTGCCGACTACATGCAAAGGACAAGGTTAGGAGCCATGGGCCTGCAAAAATAACTTCTAGTCTATGACTTCACAATCTAGTAGGAGAGAGAAGACATCGACATAAATAACTATAATATAAAATACATCATTCTGGGAAATGAACCAATTGTTGGGAGGGGGTGGGGAAACCAGATTATGTTCTCAGAAAGAAAACATTTCAACTAGTAGATGAAAGGACTCATGGAGCAGGTAGCATTTAAACAGACCCTGGGAGGAGGGGTAGAATTTCAACTGGAAGAAATGGAGAGGCCTTCTAGGCACAGGCAACGCTATGAACCAAGGGAAAGATGTGAGGAAGTGAAGGACAAATTCAAGGGATTAGAAGTAGTACAGTTTGGCAAGAGAATATTGGGGAAAGCAAAAAAAAATAGTGAGAGAAAACTTCATAAATGGGAGGTGTCAGACTGATGGAAGGCCTCAAAAGCCAGGCTCTTTTTGATTCTGGCTCATTAATTAGCCAGTAGTCATTAAGGGGTTTTGTGAAGAAGAAGAGCTGTGTACAGGAAGATGAATCCCATATATAGGAAGATGGAATGGCAATTGTGTGAAGGATGAAGCAGAATGAACAGATTCTGGAATTAGAATATGGGAAATCAAATCCTATCTCTGACACAGTCTACCTGTGTGACATTAGGCAAGTCATTTAACCTTAATGTGATCCAGTTTCTTTACCTGTAAAATGAGGGGGGAGGTTGAACCTCAGGTGGCCTCTGCAGTTGCTTCCTGCTCAAGATCTATGACTGTATGAAGGAGAGACTGGAGGAGAAGGAGACTGGGAAATAAGAAGTCTTAGGAAGAGTAAATGGTGGAGAGTCTGCACAAGGTGGTGACAAGGGGAGATGAAAGGAAATGGTGAAATGCTGAGATGGAATCAGCAGGATTTGTGTGAAAGTATGTCCACCAAGGCCTCAATCACGGTGCAAGCATTAAGAAATAATGTTATGATAGTGTCTTGTCCTGAGATTCTCAATCTCACTTGAAACAAAGACCTAATGTCTTCCTCAAATAGAAGATTTAAACAAATTCCGAGAGGGATCTCCTTCACAGAATACAAATAGAGGGAATATCCCCTGTTAAGATAGAAAGGGACCCCATGTTTATTAAGGACTAAATTAAGGGAGATGAACTTTTTATTTGTCTTGGCCAGATCATTAGTTTTCTGGAAAGACAGACCATTAACATCACTACAGGCTCTGCCCAGAACCCTCTCCTCTTCTCCCTCTGTACTATTTCCTTGGTGAGCTCATCAGCTCCCATGCATTCAATTACTGTCTCTATGCAGATAATTCTCAGATTTGGCTTGCCAAAAAAACTATTTGATGAGGAACTAACACAACATAAGTGCTCTCATGTCAGTCAGAAAAAGTGATACAAGGACTCTCGTGTGACACGGAAGACACTGGCACAGAACCACTCAGCATGGCGTGCCCTCATCAGAGAAGGTGCTGTGCCCTATGAGCAGAGCAGAATTAAAACAGCTCAAAAGAAACACGAGATGCACAAATTTAGGGAACGCACCCCAAATGTTCACATGGACTATTTGTGGCTGACCTGTGGCAGAGCATTCCAAGCGTGGTCTGATCAGCCACAGTTGGACACACTGAAACTCAACTCTAGCATAGTTGGTGCCATTTTGATCCTCTTCAAGAATGAAAGATAACAACTACCTCCAATTTGGATATCTCATAGACATCTTAAACTCAATATGTCCAAAAGCCCGAACACATCATCTTTTCTGCAAAACCCTCACCTCTTCGAAATTTCCCTCTTACTGTCAAAGGCCTAGTCAAGGTCTTTCACTCTCTCTTTCCCTCCCACATCCAATACGCTGTCAAGTCCTGTCATTTCTAACTTTGTAACATCTGTCATATACACTCCTCTCTCTTATCTAACACCCTGGTGCTGGCTCTTATCACCTGGACTAGCATAACAAAGCTGTTGGGCTGGTCTCCCTCTACCACAAGCCTCTGACCCATTCCATTCATCCTCCACTCAGCTGTCAAATTAATCTTCCTGAAGAACAAGTCTGACCACCTCATGCCTCTATTCAATAAATTCTAGTGATTCCCTACTGGCCTCAGGATCAAATGTAAAATCCTTTCTTTACACCTTACACTACCTGCCCTATCCTCATACTCTGCAATTCAGTGATTCTGGACCCTTTGCTGTTCCTCAAACAAGACACTCCATTTCCCAAATTTGGGAGTTTTTACTATCTCACATGCCTGGAACAGTTTCCTTCCTTCTCTTTGTTCTGCGTTCTCCTGGTTTCCTTCAAGTTTCAGTTAAAATTGCACCTTCTGTAAGAATTTCAATTAGGAAGGGAAACTGCCCATTTAGATCTTCCTCCAAGACGGAATGGTTGTTTACTAGACTTTTGGCTAAAAAGCAGAAATTAGAGTTTTTCTTCCATACCTGGCAACTGAATAGTCAAGGGAAATGATGGAGAAGGAAGAGTCAAAAATTCCAATCTGGTACTAGTTAAAAAAGAGAGAAACTGATCAGGGAAACAGACTAAGTGCATGCAATAATCCAGAAAAATAAATCTAGTGGCTTAGTGTTCAACAAACACAAAGATCCCAGCTTCAAACTATCACTTCACACTTTTTGCCAAGACAATCTAGAAATAAATGTGTAACCTAGATATAAAAGGTCATATTATAAACAAATTAGAGAAATATAGAAATATGTGTATTTACACACACACACACACACACACACACATCAAATCTATGGATTAAAAAAAAGTTCATGACCTAGCAAGGTATATAGTAATCATAGAAGACAAAATGGGCAATTTTTGTTGCATAAAATTAAAGAGTTTTTGTACAAACAAATTTGATAAAGGTAAGATGAAAAGAGAAACAATTAACTGGGGAAAATCTTTGCAGCATTGCTTCTCTGGCACAGGTCTCATTTCTAAGCTATATGAGGGACTAATTCAAATTTATATGAATAAGAGCTGTTCCTTAACAGAAAAATAAATTGATATGAATAGGTATTTCTCAAGGGAAGAATCCCAGGCTATCTATAGACATGTGAAAAAAAGTTTTTCCACAATTCTTCCAATATTTGTCATTTTCGTTTTCTCTCATCTTTGGCAATCTGACGTGGTATGAGGCAGAACCTCAGAACTGCTTTAATTTTACATTTCTTTAATAACTTATACTAAAACAAACAATTCTGAAGACATTTATAAACTAATGAAAAATGAAATTAGTAGAAGCAGAATAATTTATACAATTGCAATAATATCGTAAAAGACAATCAACTTTGAAAGCTCTAAGATCAACATAATCATTTAAGATTCTAGAGGACTGATACTAGCTATCTCCTGACAGAGAGGTGATGGATTCGTGTGTGTGTGTGTGTGTGTGTGTGTGTGTGTGTGTGTGTGTGTGTGTGTGTACGTATGTATGTATGTGTCTTAACATGTCCACTGAGGGAATTTGTTTGGCTGGACTACACATACCTGTTCATACCTGTTAACAGGGTTCTGAGATGGAGGTATGAATGTGAGAGACACCAGAGATCAGTTTCTGGGAGAGAACATTCTCTGTTCCCCTACAGGGATGGGCCATTGGCTACATAGCCAGAATAGGCTATGTCTTTAACAGTATCATACTGGAAGAGTTTCATCTTCTTTTTAGCTACATCTATGGGGTGAAAATCCTTTCCATTCACAGCATCTGCACCATGAACTGAGATGGGTGAGGAGAAAGGCTACTTTATCTCTTCTTCCTTTTAGGCCCTACTGCCCTGAGAATCAAGTTTGGGGTTTCAGTCCACTGCATTATCCTTTTCAGTTGTACGTACAGGGAGTGGAGGCCCCAGATCAGAGAGCCTGAGCCATGGCAACCCTGGAGGCAGGATTACAGAATGGATGTTTACTGCCAGGCCAGCAGAAAAGCCCTGAGAAGCCAGGGTGCCTGGGACTTGAGCCCACGAGGAGCACAGGGTGATTTGGTCTTGGAACTTGGCAGAGCTATTCTACATAAGAAATGAGCTAACCTCAGGAGATCAACCTGATCTCCTTCCCCTCCCCAGAGCCTGAGGTAGTATAAAATAGGATTGTACCTTCAGATGTTGGAGAGGTTAATGACTGTATATTTGTTCTTGCCATACCTTTGAGGTATACCTATATTCCTTTGTAAAAGTTAATCTGACTGCTAAGTTCTTAAATAGAACTAGGATGCAAGCAACCTCTAAAATTGGGAGAACATAATCAGAAGGGGCTTGAGCCAATAGCGGAGAGACTAGTCACTCCACATTCCCTTGAGGTTACTGGAGAGGACCATGGGGAAGGCGTGAAATGTAGCAGCATCCCCTGCAAGCAGTATAGACCAGGGTAGTCACTGATACAATTATAAGGAATTTGCCACCTGCCTGCCTGCCTACCTTAGGGTAATCATAGGAGGGAGATAAAATAGATTTCTGTTAATTAAACCAAAATAAAAATTTAACTATTAAAAAATACTACGTCCCAGAAAAAAATTATTTCACAGCTTGAATTAGAGATGCTTGGATGGATGATGGTGTCACTGACACAAGGAAGTCAGGAAGAAGAGAAGGTTTTGGTATGGAAGAGAAGAAAGTTCACTTTTGGACACAAGCTTGATGTGTCAATGTATTTTTCCATCCATGGTATCCTACTGAGCTCTCTCTGTTAACAAAACTACCAGATTCATTCAAAATATGTTTATTAAACAACTGCTGCCTGCCCAGTCCCATATACTAAACACCCTGGAAAACTCAAGAGAAGGAAAAGACCTGGTTCTTCTCTATTTCTGTAGATCTTACAATCTCATTTTCCAGACAAGACATAAATAAAACATGTAAATTAAATTATATTATAATAAATTATAGTATAAACAATAAATGAAACAAATCAAACTTATATTTTAAAAAATCTTCTCAAAGAGAGGCCCAGTAAATAAAGATGATTGGTTTCAACTCTCACCCACCTGCTCTAGCACCTAAGCTTACCACAACCAACTAAAATCAGCCCCAGACACCCGGCAGCCATTCCACTTACTAAATGTGGCTCAGGCTCAATGATCCATTTGCCCTTTCCAGGGGACACGAAGTCATGCATTAAGAAAGACTCTGAAACCACATAACTTAAAGCCCTTTTAATCTTCAAACCTCTATAATGGAAAGAACACTAGACATGGGAATCAAAGGACAGGGTTCAGATCTGGGCTCTATTACTACCCTGGAACCTTGAGCAAATCCCTTTGAGCCTCAATTTATTTATGCAAGAAATAATGACTGAAGCTCACATGATCTCTGAGGGCAGGAGCATGTTTCATCATCATTCCTCTGAAATCATAATGGGTCACTGTGTTGATCAGAGTTCTTAATTTTTCTTAAGTTGTTTATTTTTATAGTGTTTTCATCACTGTATAAATTCCCCTCTTGGTTCTGCTCATTTCACTCTGCATCAGTTCATACTAGACTTCCTTGTTTCTCTGAAGATAACCCATTCATAATTTCTTATTGCACAACAATATTCTGTTGCATTCACATACCATAATTTCATCATTCTCCTACTTTGCTACTACAAAAAAAAAAGCTACTATAAATATTTTTGTACATGTAGATCCCTTTCCTCTTTTATCTCTTTGGAGAATAGACCTAATCAAAGTGTTATTGGGTCAAAGGTTACATACAGTTTAGTACCTTTTTCCTATCCCAATATCAAGTGAAAATTACTGAAAAGAGGCACTATCCCTCTCAGTGTCTGTTTTACATTCTTTCATATATATTATTTCTGTCATTTTCAAGGCACTCCTGTGAAGTAGGAAGAAGGAAACAGTATTGTCCTCCATTTTAGGGATTATGCAGAGCAAAGAGTAAGGACATTCCCAGGACACAAATCAATTCAATGGGTCTAATTCACACCATGGGGTGATCATGTCCTTTCTTCCCCTAACCCACTTACAATCAACCAACTAATGATTATTTGCTGGGTTAACTATGGGTCTAGCTCTAAGGACAAGAGAAATAATATTTAGTCTCCTTAGTCCTAGGAACACTAGGTTCCTTGGTCTAGGCTAGTACTAGGCTAGGATGGATGACCTGTAAGACCCCTTCTAGAATGAAAATGCTCTGACTCTAGCTAGGAATACAAGTCTGATAATATGGAATAACCAGTGAATGATATATGAACGATATAAGAGAATAATCATAAGCTAAACTGGATGGTATGGACTACACACACAATCAGATACTTGAGAAAGGAAATATCAGAGTAGGACACAGAAGTCATCAAGGCTTCATGGAGGGGGTACAGCCTGAGCTATACCTTAAGTTAGAACAAGGCATAAGCAAAAGCACAGAAGTGTGTAGGAATAAAAAGACCAGCCTGGCTGGAATGAAGGATGTATCATACAGACATAAGGCTTTAGAGGTCGGGTGGCAGCAGGTTACTACCCCCTTCTCAGGCTCTGAGGTTCCCCATCTGTCCAAAGAAAAGGGTTGCACTGGATGACCTTTAAGAACTCTTCTAGATCTAAATCTATTATCCTAAGGTCTCTCAGGGGCTACAGAATAAAAATAAGATATATTTCCAGAATTGGGGACAAAGTACCACTTGGGCTTGGGTAACAAGGGAAACTATGGTTTCCAAGGAAATAGGGTAACCTCTATAATCTCCTCAGGAAGGCATCATTCTAAAATGTAACTACAGTGAGATCAACTGTAAGCTAATTAGTTATAATTCATCCCTCATGGGGCTAAATTATAATGACAGAAGTTTTCTGTAACTGATCATAAGAAACACTGGACAGAAAAGAGAGTTAGATAGTAAAGAATTTGCCTGTGGGTCCCAAGCACTGTCCAGGGAAATGGTGGTCTTGGCCAATCACATCAGTAAGTATTCCAGTCTACTATGGGATATACATACATACATGCATACATACATATACACACATACATACATATACATATATATGGGAAAAGAGAGAGATGTATGTATATGTGCGGCACATGTGCATGCGCGTACACACGCACACACACACACCCCAGCTATTTGGTGCAGTAGTTAAAATGTCAGGCCTGGAATCAGCAAGACTTATCTTCCTGAATTCAAATCTGGTCTCAGACACTTTTTAGCCATGTGACCTTAGGCAAGTCACTTAACCTTATTTGCCTCAGTTTCCTCATCTATAAAATGAACTGGAGAAGGAAATGGTAAACCATTCCAGCAGCTTTGTCAAAACAAACAAATCCAAATGGGATCACAAAGATTAGGACAAGACTGAAAAAAGACTAAACAATAACAACAGGAAAGACAATGCACTGACCAGTAGACAAGAATTCTCATCCATCCAACAGTGGCATAATTTGATCATCAGACCCTGAATCTATAGGGTTGACTAAGTTGACTGATTCTATAGTGACTCCCTTGGAGGTCCTGCCTATAACAGCCAGCTAGTCTCTCCTACCTGTCTTAATTATAACAATTCTATTCTACAGTCTCATTTCATTTAGTTGCTACCTAAGGGTTCTCTGGGGGAATGAGGAACTCATTGGGAAGTGAGTGACATAAAAAAGGGAAAAAATTAATAATTTTTTTTGTCAGAAAAGGCGTTTAAAAAAAAAGAAGCCATTTCAGAGTCCAGACCATTCTAATGGTATTAAGTCAACTGCATTATCTTCATACAAGGAGAGCACATACCTGGCTCTGGAGAGTTTACCATTTGGTCAGGAATTTAAAAAAATTATATACCCTGTAGAAACCTAAAGATTTCCAGACAAATGCAGCTTTAAAATATGCCTTTCGTGCCAATTTCAGGGTGACCCACAGGCTTATAGTTTAATGATATGGATAAGTCACATGCACAGAAAGCTACAGCACAAAATAGGATACTATAAGCAGCAGAAGCGGGGTGTGGCACAGTGCACCTAAAAACTGCTTTTGGGGAATGTGGGTAGTGAGAGTATTCACAGCTGCAACATGCCTGGGGACTGGAGAAGAATGAAAGCTACTCGCTAGTCTTTCTAGCCCCTAGGGGGAAACTTTTCTCTTAGCCCCTGGAAAGACTCATCTAAATCCCAGAGCCATATATCCCATGCACCACCGTCCACCTAGTGACAGCATATCCCAAATGCAGACCGGGCATTTCATGTAAAACATTAGTATCTGAAGTGAAACAGAGTGGTGGAAAGAACAAGAAAAGATTACAGTCCCAGCTTCCCAGGAGAGAAGACAGCCCCAGAATGTGCTTAAGCTAACGTGGAGGGGGAAAGGGCAATACCTCTTATGTTTGTGTCATACCTTAGCTTATTCAGAGGCATTTTGCATTTATTATTTGTGAGATTTTCCTTGTCAGTAAAATGGGGATGATAACACTGGCACAAATATCTAACAAGGCTGTTGTGAGGGTCAAATGAGGTTTATAAAGGATTTCAAACCATCAAATACTGTACATGCTAATATCACTTGCTTTCCAAAGCCAAGTGTGATAAGCAATGACAAAATCACAGCCCCATGGCTGTGCATGCCCCCCCCAACTTGATGACTAGTATCTGTTCTGGGTCAGTTTTGCCAGGAAAGCAGGATCGGGGGAAGGACAGGCAAGGAAATATCGAAAACCCAGCTTCAATCTTCCTTAGTGCTAAGAACTACCGTCACTAGGAAGAATAAGTTCCTACAGGGTCACACCTCCCTATCTTGCTAATAATCACAACAGCAAGCAAGCATTTATAGATTGCTTTAAGTTTTGCAAAGCACTTTATACATACTGTCTCATTCTAGCCTTACAACAACCTTGGGAGGTAGAGGCTGTTATTATCCCCACTTTACAGAAGAAAATGAAGGCTGAGAGATGTTAAGTAGCCTTGCCCAAGATCATATAGCTATTAAGTGTCTCAGCAGAATTTGAACTCAGGTCTTCCCAACTTTGGGCCCAGTAATAACCACTGCACCACCTAGCTGCCTAATTGCTGTTTCTCTTTCAGTCAACCAACTCTTCATGACCCCATTTGAGGTTTTCTTGGCAAAGATACTGGAGTGGTTTGCCATTTCCTTCTCTAGCTCATTTTACAGATGAGAAGACTGAGGCAAACAAGGTAAAGTGACTTGTCCAGGGTCACACAGCCAGAAAACTGCCTAATTACATCCCCCTTTTACCCTTCTTCCCACAGAGGCCTTCTCTCTCCCTTCATAGAGCAATGAGTATGGCTTTATAGGCTATGTTACTAGATTATTAGAAACTCATTATTCCCTTGTAACCTTTGAAGAAACCAAAGCCCAGACAAGACCACACAATCTGCCAAAAGGCACCAAATAGTGAAGCCCAGAGCTGTAGCAAGACCTCCACGGTATTCAGCTGTGACATCTTCTCTGACTCCAGCTTAAAGGCTGCTCCCCTGGGAGTGAATGGAATTTAACACATGCCCACTGGCTGTCAAACTCTACTGAGTCGTGAGATTCACTCTGCTGCCCAACAGGCCTAATGATAGATGGTCATAATGAAAACTCACAAAGGCCACAGAACAATCCCCGTAAGCACTTCTTTCTGGGGGTTCTGAGCCAGCAATGGGAAAGGGGGGAGGTGGAAGACTTCCACTCCTCGGATGGGGGATTCCTTCAGGTACCAATGGGACGAGATGACTACAGGGATCTCTTTCTGTGATTCTCTCCATAGCCATAGCTGCTGGCTTAGCTCTCCACTAGCTAGCTGTTTGCCTCCTCCCAAAACATTCAGTGATGCTGAACCATGACATAGGTGGAGGAACTTAGAGGTGAGAAGACAAACCCAGCACTTGGTTAATACCTAAGACAATTGAGCTTTGGTTTTGAATCTACTATCTTATATTATTCTCACATCAGCTCTATCTATTTACGAAGGTAGGGTAGATAGTTTGATCTGTATTTGACAGATAGAAAAACTAAGTGACTCGAACAAAGTTACATGGCACATTGGTAGTGCCAGCCATGACTAGAAGCTAGGTTTTTGACTCTCAGTTTAGGTTCTTGCCACTACACCTCAATTCCCTATTCCTGATTTCCTTACTGTTTTATAAAAAAAGTATTTCTCTAACTAATCTTTTGTTTCTACATCATCTCCTCATCCAGATATCTTACCCTCCCCATTCCCTATCCCAGCAGGCTCATTGTCACCCTTGTTCATACAGTTTCCCTTGCCTGGCATGTCCATCCCTGCACCGTCCTTTCTAAATCCTAGTCGTTTTTCAAGGTTTAGGTCAAGTTTTACTCTTCCATGAAATCTCCAATGAGATTTGAGCTTCTGCTTTTACCATTTGTGTGTGTGTGTATTAAATAAACATATATACACATATATACACATACAGCTTCATATATACAAATGGATATATGAAATTAATGTGTCAGTAATATTGTCCTATTTACCTGTGTCCCCTCCTAAACTTCCTTCTGTGTATTTTCAAATGTCTTCTTTCCTTGCTCTTGCATCATTACCACTACTCCTCCCTCCCACCCCACCCCAAGACAAATAAAAGTCCTTCCTTATAACAAAAGTGCCACCAAGCAAATCAAATTTGTGTTGCAATGACTGTGTTTGAAAATGTATTCACTGACTCCAATCCTCTCTAGTGTCCCTCCCTCCGGTGTCCAACATTGTTTAAGTATAGGCCTTCTTGGATGGTCTCAGTGGGTGTCAGTCTGGTCTCCTTAGGATAGAGTTTGCACTTCTCTGCCTTCTTCATAGTATTTAGGGCAGTACAGGGCACAAAGAAGTTTGGATATTTGACAACTGACTGATATTTCTACTTGCTGAAGAAAATACTCTCCTTAAAAAAAAAAATCAATCCACCCAAAAGAAGCATGGTGACTAGAAAAAAGAGATTGACTTGGAAAAAATGCCTCTTGAGCAGATCTTTTGTGATACAAGAGACAGAAAGATACGATGGTGAATCATTTCACTTCAGAGCAGATCTCAGGAAAGGAGTGGGGAACCTAGACCTGTTTGGGACAAAAACCTTTCTCACCCCCTTGGATTTGCTAATTCATCTCTGAGGAGGTCAAATGGTATTTCCCAGATAAAAAGATCAGACAGAAACAAGGAGAGAGATGAAGAGAGAAAGAAACAGAGACAGGCAGAGACGGTAGGAGGTGGGGGGAGGAGACCAAGAGGGAAGAAGGGAAAGGAAAGAGGGATAGATAGAAAGACAAAGAGAGAAGATGGAGGCAGAGAGAAAGAAGAAGGCAGGAAGAGAGAGATGGGGGAAGAAGGGGGAGAGAGAGGGAGAGGGGTAGAGAAGGAAGAAGGGACAGGAGGGGAGGAGAGGATGGAGAGAGAGAGAAGGAAGAAGGCAAGGAAAAAGACAGAAAGTGACAGAGACAGGCAGTGGGAGAGGGAGGGAGAGACAGAGAGAAACAGAGCGAGACAGAGAGTCAGGGAATTTGGGAGTGCTCCTTCCACAAATCCCTCTCATTACCAGCTTTCAACTGCAGCTGCCACAAATGCCATGGAGCAAGCAGTACTCTGCCTTCTATTTCAAGGCAGTGTAGCGCTGGGGGGGTGGGGGTGGGGGGGTAAAAAGCCTTGGTCTCGTCATCACAGGACCTGGGTGTGAGCCTCCATTCTGCTGTCTGACCTGGCACAAGGCACCCCACCTTTCAGGGGCTTGGTGCCCTCATTTATAAAATGAGCAGCTTAGAGTCTATTAATTTGAAAATGACATGAGCTATTATGTATGTAGCTCTCATGTTCATGACAGCACCAACCAGGGGAAGGATCTGGTTAGGAAAACAGAAATCTAGAGAAATGCATCTCTCTTGTTTAATTCTTTACGGTACCCTAACACAGCATCTCACAAAGAGGTAAGATGCTCCCTCCTCCTCTGGTGCCCCAAAGTGCTCTGAGAAGTACAACATGAAGGGACTGGCCCTCTCTGACACCTGTGAAAGAATCTAAGGCCATCCCACACAGCCTCCACATCAGCACCAAGTTGTGTTAGTGCCTGAGCCTTGGGTTCTAGTGTTGACTCTGCTTCTAACTTTCTATATGAAGTCACATAGGGGCTAAAGCTCTCTAGACCTCAGGTTAAATTCCTACTAGAAAAAGTGTAAGAATAAACAGGTGCTGATTCTGCAGTCAGAATCCCTGGGTTCAAATCTCTCTTTAAAGACTTGTATGACCTAGGGCAGGTCACTGAACCTCCCTGGGTTTCAGTTTCCTCATCTCTAAAATGAAGGCATTGGTTGGACTAAATGGCCTCTCAGGTCCAGGTCTATGGTTGTTTGCTCTGGGCTTCCCTGAGGATAAATAATTGTAGAAGCTCACATTTCTGTTTATAAAGCTCCTTTCCTAGGCAGGACTAATAGTATCCTGATTTTACAGATGTGGAAACTGAAGAATCCTCTAGAATATCCTAGATGGCTTCTGAGGACCCTTCCAGCTCTGAAATAATTTTAAAATTGATTTTATTTATCTCTTTGTTATATTTTAAGTTCCAAACTCTCTCTCTCTCTCTCTCTCTCTCTCTCTCTCTCTCTCTCTCTCTCTCTCACTCTCTCTCTGTCTTCATCCTACACTAGAGAAGACCACCATCTGACACATATGAGTGTGTACATATATCTGTATATCTGGCTATCCATCTATTTATATATACTCCATTAGATTTGCTAACTCATCTCTGGGGGAGGTCAAATGATATTTCCTAGATAAGATCAGGCAGAAACAGGAAGAGAGACAAAAAGGGAGAGATAGAAAGGAGAGAAACTTGGAGGGAGGGAAGGAAGGAGAGACAGATGTATATGTGTGTGTGTGTGTGTATGTAAAATCATACTATGCATACTTCTGTTTATTAGTTCTTTCTCTGAAGTGGACAGCATCTTCCTTCCTAGGTTCTTTTTACTTGATTTAATATTTATAATACTCAGAATAATTTATTCGTTCTGTTATTCTTCAAACCATATTGCTGTTACTCTATACAATGTTCTCTTGATTCAACTCATTTCATTCTTCATTACTTCATGCAAGTCTTTCTATGTCTTTCTGAGATCATCAAGCTCATCATTTCTTACAGCATAGTAGTATTCCATCACAATCACATACCACAGCTTGTTTAGCCATTCCCCAATTGATGTGCATCCCCTCAATTTCCAATTGATAAAGACAAAAACATTATGTGAATAGAGCACTGGCCCTGGAGTCAGGAGGACCTGAGTTCAAATCTGGCTTCAGACACTTAACACAAAACTAGCCATGTGACTTTTGGGCAAGTCACTTAACTACCCTCCCCTCTTCAAAAAAAAAAAAAAACCAACCAACCCACTACAACATTTTTAAAATGCCATAGAAATGTAATAAATCATGTATAATACTTTGTTGATTGAACTTTGTCCTTTCAACCACCCCCTAAAGTCTTCTGTCTCCTTAATTAATGGCAACCTATAAAACTCTTTCAGTTGTTATAGGATATATTTAGGGCCTGCATTTTCTCCAGTCAGACCACACTGATACAAGCTGCCTATTCATCTGGCTACATTCCACTCTCAAAGAGACACTACTCTTCAAATGTTTACTAGCTATGTTACTTTAGAATGTCAACTAATTTCTCTCAGTTTCAATTTCCTCATCTGTAAAACCGGGATAATAATTAGATCTTTCTCAGAGAGCTGTGGGGATTAAATGAGGCAATGAATGTAAAAGCATTATATAAATGTTATTTTCTTAAAAATGATCATTGATGTCAGGGAATCGTAGCTAATGCCCTGAAATCCAACTGGATCAAGTATAGTGCCCTGCCCCAAGGAAATGTTTGTTGAGGTGGGTAGGAGTCTGAACTTGGCATTCGAATACCTACCTGCACTTGTTAGAAGTCAACTGCTTTTCAAAGGTGCCTTAACAAACAATATGCCCAAAGCCTAAACCACTGACATCCTCATTCCTGATAATTTCTTAAATTTGAATGGGATGTAGGGGCCTACATCATGAGTCTAAGTATTATACTGTCTGGGAGTGATTGATGCTTCTGAGATATTATGCTAGTGAATCTGGAAAGGGACCAGAGAAAATTTTATATGTCAAAATATCCAACACCAGTGATTTTGTTGATGTCTTACCAATTTTGAAACTATCCACTTTGGCAGGCTGAAGCCTATTTATAATTAACAGTTTTAGAAAACTGTTCAGGAGATTAGGGAACCTACCCAAGACCACACAGCTAAGTAACTGTATCAGAAATGGGATTTGAACCTTGGTCCTTCTGACAAGTTCAGTACTTTGTTTATGTCATCCTACTTTTTGAAGAAAACTTTGTAGGGCTATAAACACACACACACACACACACACACACACACACACACACATATACAGAGGGAAGGAAGGGAAATGAAATGATGTGAAAGAGCAAGAAGGGTCTGTAAGACCGACCCACCAGCTGGCAGGGTAGGTCTTAGGCAAAAGTTAAATCATCATATTTTATCTTGGTGCCTTCCCATCACCCCTTTCAACATCTCTCTTTGCTGACCGTCCATCCTCTTCCCAATTACCAAAGGGCTCTGCATCCTGCTACCGTGTTTGCTAATAATGACTTAAGCTCTTACCCTCACCCAAACCCTGCCCAACATCCCAAATGCATTTTCCGCAGGCCAAAGGCCAGCTTGTCATGATACTGCAGCACCAACTTTCTTCGTTCTCCTTTCCCTGGGTACCAGGAGCCAAATTCTGCCAATGAAATATGTAGGCTTCATTTCTGCTCTGATGATCACAGTGATTAATCCTTGCCACCCCATGCTAATTGGTTTTGGCTATCCTCAGTAATGACAGTCCACCTCATCCAATTCTCTCAGATCTGTATGACAGCAGATGGCCTCCAACTATTAATAATGACAGAAGTTGAATGTGATGGAAATTACAATGTTCAGGGCTTTGATGCAGCTCACCCTGGTTATTAATACATCCTCAGCGCTGAGCCTCTGTCCAACATGTCTCTTTGGAGCCTGATCTGTTTTGCAACAGTGCCAATTTTTCCATATGGAGATAAAGTACTTCAAAAAGTTATTTCGAAATTATTCCCATGCAAGTTTGAGTACCCAGAACTGGAAAAGCTCCTTCATAATTATTCCTTCTTATCTGTGCCAATCAGGGGTAAAGACAGAGGGGATACTAAAAATCTGCTGATATTTCTAACACATTATGGTAGAATAAGTACTGGCCTGAAAACCGGGAGCCCTGAGTTCTAGTCCCGGCTCTGCCACTAACAGGCTGTGTGATTTAGGGGAATTCACTTCACTTATGTAACCTTATTTTTCTTATCTGCAAAATGGGGGTAGGGCAGGAAAATCTGCTCTTTCAACCTGAAAGGGATATTGTGAGGATAGAATGAGACAGTAACTCTAAAAAGTACTCTCAAATGTCACAAGTCGAGGATTATTAATATTATATGACCACAGAACGTAGGAGTGGATAGGGTCCCACAGATCATCTAGCCTAAGCCTAATTTGTTGAACTAAATTTTTGTTGTTGCTATTGTTGTTCAATTGTGTCCCATGCTTCATGATCCCATTAGGGACTTTCTTGGCAAAGGTACAGGAATGGTTTGCCATCTCCTTCTCCAACTTATTTTACATTTGAGGAAACTGAGGTAAACAGGGTAAAGTGCTTGTCCAGCATCACACAGCTAGCAAGTGTCTGAGGCTGGACTTGAATTCAGAAGATGAGTCTTCCTGAGTCCAGGCCAGGCACTCTAGCCATTGTATCACCTAGATGCTCTAAACTAAATTTTAGCAAAAAGGAAATTGAGGCAAATTAATATGCCTCAATACCAATTTTGTCTATAGCTTCAAACTTTTCTTTGGTTAAGTACAGTTGGCCAACTGGAGTTTTATTTCCTCTGCCTGGGAGCTAAAATGGTGCCAATTTGTCCTGAAATAACTGAGATAAAGCAGGGAAAACAAGAAAATGAAATAAGAGGTCAAATTATTTATAAATGGAGTAATCAATAATTAGCTGAAACCTTTTCTTAAGCTCCCAGTTTACTAATAAACTACCTGCCATCAGAAGGGAAGCTCTTCTCTAGGGTCTCTACACCCCATTTTGGGGCTAGGAATGGTTTTTGTTGGGCTAGACAGCCCAATTTTTTAGTCCAGGCAAACTTGCTCTGACCCTTCTCCTCCTTTCTGCTACTCAGCCTCACCTGTCCTGAGAACTGAGTTCACTTGTGTCATTCACCTCCTCAAAACACCTCCAGGCCAAGTAAAAATTACACTGTGTGGAGGTTCTGGACATGGTGAGTTTCAAGTGATAAGGAGGCTTTCAACATTTAGTAGATAAGGATATGGATTCAAATTCAGGAAACAAACTCTAATCTCTAAATGTGGGAGCATCTTTTGATTTCTCTTGGTGCATTTATCCTGATTCTCCCATTTGACCTTGCCACAGCCCATCCGCTATCACATTTATTTCTCTAGGCATCATATCTTCCCCCCACATTGGGTTGTAAGGGAGGGTTCTGTGTTTGCATTCTCAGTTCCTGGTAGAAGGTCTCAAACATGGAAGATGTTTCATAAAGGATTAATGAATAATATTGAATCTTATTTCTCTTCTTCCCTCAACTTTCCACCTAGGTTAGAACTCTGTCTTTCTTCTCTAGTAACAGGATCCTCATTCTCCTCCATCTTTGATGCCTTATTTTACCCCCTCAACATCTAGATCCCAAATAAGATCATGCTTTTAAGGATTTGCTTATTAATTCAACAATCATCTGTATGTGGCACAGCTATACATCCATTATCAAAAGGTCTATTTCTGGTCACTCCTGCAAAAAATATTTTCTCAGATAAGTCATCTCCACCCCAGGTTAAACTCAACATTCCCCACAGCTTACTGCAAAATCACCCCCCTGGGATTTTTGTAAAGTGTTTTGTAAACCTTAAAATACTACGGAAACAAGCTTTTATTATTATTACTACCCAAAATACCACCAAAAGCACTCCCACCTCAACCCATCATATAGGGTAATACTCCTCATTCAGACATTTGCTAAGCAAAAGCCTTGGTACTTGAGTTTGTCTTGACAGTATTTGCTTTAAAAATAAAATTTTTTTTAGCTCAAAACGTTTGCTACTTCTTACATCTGGCCATTTCTGTACTCTCACAGATAGGCCATCAGTTCATCTAGAGTCTAGATTCTAGAACATGGTCATCTACCAAAATACCTTTCAATTCAATTAAAAAAATATTTATTAAGAGCCCATCAAGATAAGGCTGTGTGAATCTGGATTGGGATCAATCAAGACAGCTAGGACTTCTTCCAGTGATATTCAATAGCACTGAGTAGTAGCAAGGAAGGTAGATGAAGGGAGGGGAGCTGAGGAGGGGAGGTATTGACCCTGGCCTCAGACCTGGGACTGAGGACTGATCAAGAGTAAATGGCAGGAGAATCAAGAGTTGTGGTATAAGCAGGTATCTTCTAGTGCCTTGCCACACAGAATGAACTAGCTTTTCCTAGGAACCTGCCCCATACAGGATAGGCTGGTTTTTCCTGAAGACATACTGAAACCATTTCAAGTCTTAATTGACTTACAGGACTGAGGCTCCAGCCACTGACATAGCTTTCTGGTAGTCTAACTATAAATGCCAACCCATGAGGAGCTCCTCCCTCAGGCTTTGGACTGGCATATCAGCTTTGTCAACATAAGGACTAGGAGGCTGAGGTCAATGAGACCTTGCCCTATCCTTGACGAGTATCCTTTCCATGCTATGCCTAAGGAAGCCTCCTTTGGTTAACTGTCTACAAATGTCTCATTTCATGCCAGTTCTGAACCTGAAGCGCCAGACCAGGATTCCAGGGTAGAGGATGTTGTATAATTGAACTGGTTAATTTATAAGTCAGGGCTGTGAACGGAGAAAGATTAGGGCAGAGTACATCACACACAAAAGGTTCTCTAAATCCTGGCTTTTCAGGAAGTTTTTCCTAGCTTAGTAGAAATAAAAGGTGATGATTTTCTTTATCTTGACCTTTCCTGAAAATGTAATTCACAAGTATCACGTGCTCAGTCTCTATCACACAACAAACATCTGGGCCCATTTTGCTACTCGTTCTATATTTTTTTTAGTACTTATAAAGTTATCTGTATTTCTTTCTCTTTTTTTAAGAATATTTTTATTTTGTAATATTTGTACTTAGCTCATTACTTCCCAATTATATTAAAAAAATTTTTTCACATTCATCTTTTAAAAGTTTGAGTTTCAAATTTTCTCCCTCCCTTTCAGCCTTCCCCCACCCCTGAGAAGGCAAGCAATATATTGATTATACATGTAAAGTCATGCAAAGCGTATTTCCATATAAGTCATGTTGCTAAAGAAAACTGGACATTCTTTTAGACTGTCTGCTTACTCCTACAGAGTAAGGACTGCATCTTATTATTAAGCAAAAATAACAGTAACAATAATATTAATAATTGCAATTATATAGTGCTTTAAGACTTGCAAAGCACTTTACAAATATAATCTATATATTCTCATAACCCAAGGAAGTGGTTGTTATTGTTATTCTCATCTCACAGATGAGAAAACTGAAGCAAACAGAGGCTAAGTGACGAGCCCAGTGTTACATGGCCAGTCCGAGGCTCAGGTCTTCCTAATTCTAGGTCCAGCACCCTATCCACTGTGTCATTTAGCTATTCAAAAACATAAAAAGGTGTCAGGGTCATTGATTTCCCATCCCCAGAGGTCTTCAAACTGGACCTGAATGACAACTCACTTGTCAGGCATGTTGGAGGAAACCTGCTCAGGTACAGGTTGGACCAGCGGCTTCTTCATCCCTCCTCAGTGGGAGATCCTATTATTCTATGATAATAGCTGCCATTTAAATATCTCTTTTGGGTTTACAAAGAGTTGTTTAAGCACTGATCATCACAACAAGCCTGTCAGGTAAATAGTACAAGTGTTTTGGGTTTTTGTTTTTTTGGAGGGAGGAGCTAGACCTGACATTTCATCAGTGTAGGGAATTCCCGGTGTGGAAACTCCCTCCACAGATGCAGACTGGAACTCACTTATAACTTAGTATCTTAGAAAGTTGCCTGGGGGCACTGAGAAAGGTGAGCCCATGGGCAGTAGGCTCATAATCTGGAGAGCTATGATTCAAACCCAGGCCTTCTGACTCCAAGTCTGATGCCCTTCTCATCTCATAATACTCTACATTATCTCATGAAACTTCATCTTCTCTCTACTCCCACTATCACTACCCTAGGCCAGTCGTGCAGTAGATATAGTGTTGAACCTGGAGTCAAGAAGACTCATCTTCCTGAGTTCGAATCCAGTCTCAGATATTTACTAGCTCTGTGACCCCCACACTGTAATCTACAGTCTACAGAGTTGCCAAAGTGACTTTCCTTAAGTATAGGTCTGACTATGTCATCTGCCTACTCAATAAATATAAATGGCTTCTTCCATCAAATATAAGAGCAGCTAGGTTTCCCAGTGGTTTAGAGCACCAGGCCTGGAGTCAGGAAGACTCACCTTCCTAAGTTCAAATCTGGCCTTAGACACTTAGCTGTGTGACCCTGAACAAATGACTTAACCTTGTTGGCCTCAATTTACTCATCTGTAAAATGAGCTGGAGAAGGAAATGGTAAATCACTCCAGTATCTTTGCCAAGAAAACTCCAAATGGCGTCACAAAGAGTCAACACAACTGAAAAACAACTGAACGACAAGGAAAATCAAATATAAACTCTCTTTGTTATCTTAAGTCCTTCACAACTTTGGCTCCAACCTGCCTTTCCAGTCTTACCATATACATTATTACTCCCTTTCTCAAACTTTCCATGGCACCAAACTGGTCTTCTTGCTCTTCATCATACAAAAAACTCCACAGATCCCATGTGCCCACTCCCCATTCCCAGGACTTAACCCTTTCTCACCTCAGCCTCAAAATGCCCTGTTTCCTTCAAAGCTCCACTCAAGTATCACCTTCTATATTAAACTTTTCCTGATCTCCCCCACTGTCCTACTAAAAATTTTTCTGTACTTATATTGTGTATACTTATATAATTATGACTGCCCTTACAAAACAGAAGTTCTTTGAAGTCAGGCACTATTTATCCCCTTTTTGTCATTGTATTCCCAGCACAGTGGCAGCGTAGCACAGAGTAACTGTTTAATAAATGCTGGCTAATTTACTTACCTCTTTGAGCCTCAATCTCCTCATCTATCAAGTCAACTCAAAGCCCTCTAGGATTTCATGACCCTCTTTTTCTCTCTTCTCCTACCCTTCTAACATCCTGCTCTTTGAATGCACAGGCCTGGGCTTAGGGGTGGGCTGATGATCCTAAAAGGCCTGAGCTTCCAGCACAGATGGCCTTAAATTTGTGTGTGCAGACAGCTGCACAATGTGCCTCAGTTCCAAATGGATCTGGGCCAAAACACCACCCCTTTCAGAGTCAGTGCTGAACAGCAGGGTAGCAACAGGGTTGGGATGCTCAGCTAAATATGGCGATGTTGACACAGGAATTCTCCCCCACCTGAGTGAGGTCCATGATTTTCCAAGTCTATCAGGCTTAAGCAGGGTTCTCTCTCTATCCAACCAAAAGGCTGATGTAGAAAAGCCATACGTGTTCAAAGGTCAAAAGATAAAAAAGTGGAGAGAGTAAGAGTAACAATGAACTCATAAAAAAAAAAAACATAAAATAACACGTTACTTGTCCCAAAGAGAAATGGCAATGAGTTTGCCAAAGGAAAAAAAAATATGGAACATGTTTAAATGCTGACTGATGCCCAGCCCCCATCTCTACTCTTCTCAAACCCAATGTTTCTATTTTTTAAGAGGAGAAATTTAATTTTTAAAAATTCTGTTATTACTTTTTTTCTGGAAAAAATGTCCAATTAATAGAAAGATACTTATTAATATTCTGATTTTATGGACAGTGAAAGTGAAAGCTTCAAAACACAAACCCTCAGGACAGATCAGACCCAGCAGTGGGTGTGGAGTATTATCCAATTGTGACATAATACCCAGTTTGGCAGCAGGGGGATGGTGAGTGCAAAACAAATCAATGGGGACCCAGGAAACATGAGTTCAAATCTCACGTGTAATATTTACTGTCAGGTCACCTGATAACAGCTGGACTCTATACAGTGCTTAAAGGTTCATAAAATGATTTATACACATCTCATTTGAGTTCATAAACCTATGAAGGGCACTCTGAAGGTCCATTTTGAAGATAATGGAAATGAGACTGAGAAAGATTAAATTATTGTTCTCAACTAAAATCCCACCTTCTACAGGAAGCCTTCCATAAGCCCTTTTAATGCCAGGGCTTTCCCTCTCTTAATGATTTCCTTTCAATCCTGTATACAGCTTACATATTGTCTTCCCTATTAGACTGTGAGCCCCTTAAGGGCAGGGACTATCTTTTACTTCCTTTTTGTATCCTTAGTGCATAGCCTGGTACACAGTAGGCTCTTAATAAATGTTTATTGATTGGTCCACACTTCACAGCTAATAATTGTTTGAAGTGGTACTCCATCAATTAACAAACATTTCTTAAGTACCTACTTTGGGCCAGGTTTGGGAAATAAAAAGACCAAAATGAAATAGTCCCTGACCTCATAGAGATTACTTTCTATGGGAAGGAGACAAGTACATAAATGATGATGTTCAGTTGTTTCAATAGTGCCTGACTTTTTATGACCCCATTTAGACTTTTCTTAGAAAAGATATTGGAGTGGTTTTACCATTTCCTTCTCCAGATCATTTTACAGATGAGGAAACTGAGGCAAACAGGGTTAAGTGACTTTCCTAGGGTCACACAATTAAAAAGTATCTGAGGCCAGATCTGAATTCAGGTCTTCATGACTCCAAGCCCAGCTCTCTATCCACTGGGACACCAACTGCTCCAAGGCCCTGATCAGCCATCCCTAATTCTCTAAACTTGACCACTATGTACCCAGGTGCATATTTCATACCCCTTTCAGCTACCCTTTTAAGTGTTGTTTTCCCCAAGAGAATGCAAATTCCTTGAGGTTAGGGACTGTCTTTCTTTTTGCTTGTATGTGTATCCCCAGGGATTAGCAGAGGCAAGAGCCTAATAAGTGTTTGTTGACTAACAGAGGAAGAAAATTAGGCAGACAGAAACCTGCCAAAGGGGTGGTAGAGTCACAGGTAAATTTGAACCCAGGCCCCCTCAATCCTGAGCTAGCACTTTCTCTACTATAGCAAACTATCTCCTAGCCCTTTCCAGCTCTCAATTCTAACCCACTTCCTGACCAAAGAGGCTTTTGTGATCTCTTACCTCCACCTTTCCAAGCCTGGAGCCTCAGGATTAGTGACACCACTGGAAACACGGGCTTCTAACAAGGCAGTGTCTCAGCTGATACCTAAACCACGCCATCCCCTTTGTTTCTACAGACAGCTATTTGCCATGAGATGTGCTTATCTGACAACTTCTAGAGAACCCTGGTTAAAAGGAGTGATCATCCACGGGAGAAGGGGGAGGGGGAACAGAATGTTTATTAACCCACTTTGGACATCCAGTGGCATTCCTGGGAAAGCAGTAAGCTTGGGAAGAACCACATTTACTTTCCCTCACTGAAGTGTACAGTGGGCTGTTTAGGGGCTGACCACCTATGTGAGTAATTTTTTTTTCAAGTGCTAGACTCAGGGCCATCTCCTTCTAGCCAAGAAGCTTCATCTCTGAGTCACTGCACCAACATCATCCCTTCTGCTGTAAGAGCCTTCCCTTTTTCCTAATGAAACAGTGAAAGATCACCAAGAGAAAGAAAAAACAACACAGCCCTGAGTAAGATTATGATGTTCAGTCATTTTCAACCCTTTGTGACCCCATCTGGGGTTTTCTTGGCAAAGATACTGGAGTGTTTCCCATTTCCTTCTCCAGCTCATTTACAGATAAAGAAATTGAGGCCAACAGGATTAAGTGACTTGCTCAGGGTCACACAGCTAGGAAGTGATTTGAACTCAGGGAAATTAGTATTACTGACTACAGGCCCAGCACACTATCCATTGCATCCTGCTTAGCTGCCCATGATAATGACTAATTTAGCCTCAAAGAAGAGGTGGAAAAACACTCTATCCTCCTTTCTTTTCAGAGATAGGGGTGGAGAGCAGGGAATTAGGAATATAGAATATTTTATACACAGTCAGACATGGCTGAAGTGCTGATTGATCTTACTGATGGCTCTTGCCCCTCTTTCTAAAATCTCTATTAAAGGGTATAGCTTGCTAGTGTAGTAGAGGAAGATGGGATGTATTGAGAAATGAGAATAACATATGACATCAACAAGATTAAGGGGAAAAAAGAAAGAAAAGTCACCAAGAAGGAGACAGGGCATGAAGAAGACAAACATCAGGCCAATGTTCAAAACAAGGAAGAAAGAAGACTCATTAAACTATGGCTCCACGATCCTGACTCTTAGAAGGATGGTTCATAAGTCCATAGAAACATAAAGTGGTGATCACCAGATGTCATAATGGTTTGTCAAGAACAGGATATGCCTTGTTAATAGCATTTTCCTTATTATAAGGGTTTATTAGAGGGTCAGTCAATAAATTCACCTTTATTAAGTGACTACTATGTCCCAGGCATTGTGGTAAGTGCTGGGATACAAAGAAAGGCAAAAGACAGTCTCTGCCTTCAAGAAGCTCACAATCTAATAGGGGAGACAACATATAAGAAAAAAAAAACTACATACACAAAAATGCTATATACCAGATAAACAGGAAATACTCAACAGAGGGAAGGCACTAGAATTATGAGGAACTGAGAAAGTAAGATTGCCCTATGTGAGCTAGGGTGCCTAGAGACATTTTTGGTTTGAACCCAGTAGGGAGAAGAGCACTAGCCTGTATCTGCCAACCTTTCAAGTCACTTCTAGGAGAACATTCTTTCCTGGTTTACTTCATTCTGAAATAGGAAGCCAGCCTTGTCAAACTCCTTGCCTAGAGCTCAAATTGCCCTATGGAGGATGTCCTGAACATAGCAAAATGCAGCCACACTGGCTGCTCTCTATTCAGGGAAGGTGTTCAGGGTAGCCAACAGGTTGCAGAATGTCTGGCATTCAAAGGGAAAGAGGAGCTCTCTCCAAGAGGTTTGGCATCAAGTCAGAAAGTACAATGCTACAGCACTCCAACATTGCAAGGAAATCACCAGTCTGTCTAGATGCCTCACAAAGTAACAACAACAACAACAGTAACAATCATTACAAATTCATATTTCCTTGTGCAAAACACTATTATTAATGACACTGTGAGGGAGGTAATACAATTTTTGTCCCCATTTTACAGATGAGAAAACTAAGGTCCTCAGAGGGTAAATGCCTTGCTCCTTTATCAACACAACTATGCAGTATTAAGAGTCACGATTTTAACCCAAATCTGTTCACTTCAAGTCCAAGTGTGCTTTCTTGACATCACAGTCTCTCATACATAGCAAACCAAGACATTCATGAATGTGCTAATATTTCCCCACCTAGAAGCTTTCTTCCTGATCTCCATGTGTTAACTGTAACCAGAAGTATTCTGAATAAAGACCTAAGATAATCTGTATCAATAAAGTACTTTATAAATATTATTGTATTATATCCTTAAGAAAAACCCTGAGAAGTAGGTGCTATCAAACACTAAGGCAGACAGAGTTATGTGATTTGTTCAGGGTCACACAGCTAGTAAGTATGAAAGGCTAGATTTAAACTTAGGTCACCCTAGCTCCAGGTCCAACACTTTATGCACTGTGCCCCTCAATGCCTCTCACTAAAATCAATAGTTAATAAACATATTTAACACCGATTATGGGACAGCTAGGTGGCACAATGGATAGAGTGCCAATCCTGAAGCCAGAAGGACCTGAAATCAAATTTGGAATTGAAACACTAGCTGTATGATCCTGGGTAAGTCACTTAACACTGTTTGCCTCAGTTTCCTCATCTGTAAAATGAGCTGAAGAAAATGGCAAAGCACTACAGTATTTTTGTCAAGAAAACCCCCAAAATAGGGTAGTAGAGAGTTAAACACAAATGAAATAACTCAATAACAAACACTTACTATGTACCAGGCACTATAATAAGCTCATGGGAAACAAATATGAAATGAAAGACAGTGTTTGCCCTCAAGGAGCTTATAGTCTAGCAAAAAAAGACAATTCACAAAAGGAAGCTGAAAAAAGGGTAGGGAAAAGGTACCCAGCAAGGGGGGATGGTGGGGAATGAATGCATGGGTGGGAATGGGTGGGAATGGGGAAATGTGCATGCCTGGGTGAAAGTGACTAAAGAATATTTAAAGAAGAGACCACGAAAACATAAGGGGTTAAATGACAGAATAAATCAGTTTTGGTTTGGTGTAGTTTGGCAGACTGTCCAGTATAAGGGTACAGGAGATGAGCTATCCAGCAGACACTGACTTCCAGTCCCAGTGTACGTTTTTCTAATGTATTTACAATATCCATTAGCACCACGTGTACCAGGTACCCCTGGGGCACAGCATGAAACACAAACAAGAGGCAGTCCTGTCACTTTAAGCCAGTCTTGCCAATCTGAACATTCTCAGAAGAGAAAATGGGCTAAGGGCAAGGATCATATATATCCCTAGAATCCCCCTCCCTACAAGCAAGAAGACTTCAGCACTCATTTCCTGAGGGTGGGTGCTCCCTGCATGGATGTGGATCACAACTCCTCTATGCACTA
The DNA here is from genome assembly GCA_011680675.1 of Gymnobelideus leadbeateri. Taxonomy (NCBI): domain Eukaryota; kingdom Metazoa; phylum Chordata; class Mammalia; order Diprotodontia; family Petauridae; genus Gymnobelideus; species Gymnobelideus leadbeateri. The sequence goes on from WOXC01000339.1 coordinate 33,222, forward strand.
GTAGACAGTTTTATGATTTGTTGTGGTAAAAAAAAAAAAAAAAGTAATGGCCTGATGACCAGCCGTGTGCTGATAAGCCTCTCCCAAATTAGCTAGGCTGGTTCAGATGCCAGGCATTTCTCACTTGGAAAGACCTGCTGGATCTGGTGCTCCACTGGAACAGCCTCCATGATTCCAAGGTCACTTTCATACATGATAAAGTATCAGGGGACTTTAGCTCACCTATTCCTAAGAATAGCAACTATTACTCACGTTTACAGAGTACTTTACGTACAAAGTATGTAGTCTCATCTGATCCCTACAGTAATCCTGAGAAGGTAGTAAAAGTATTTCTATTCTCATTTTATTGATGAAATAAGGCTCAGAGAAGGTGATGTTCCCAAAATACTTTATTAAAAACTGCAAAGGCAACCCACACTGTTCACTCATTTATTTATTATTTATTTATGCATTCATTCATTCAACAAGAACTTACTAAGTATCTCCTACATGCCAACACTGTTCAGCATATAGAAAAACCAATGTAGCCTCTGCCCTCAAAAAGTGTACATCCTATTGGGAGAACAGTATGTACACAGAAAGTAAATACAAAATAGACCCATGGTAGAAAGAAAGTAATTTTTAAGATGGAGTGAGCTAGCAACAAGCTGAGCTTTGAACAAGGCTAAGGATGCTAAGAAAAACAGCTAAGGAGGGAATGTGTTTCACTGCCTGTGCAAAGATGCATATAAAATGAAGTGAATAGAGCACTGGCCCTGGAGTTAGGAGGACCTGAGTTTAAATTCAACCTCAGACACTTAACACAAAAACTAGCCTGTGACCTTGGGCAAGTCATTTAACCCCAATTGCCCAGCAAAAAAAGCAAAAAAAAAAAAAGATGCACATAAAGGACAAAGGATAAGTGAATTAGACATTCCATTCGTATTGTTCTGTGCATTGACAAGGGTCTATGGGGGACATCTGGGGTGCCCTATGATGAATGGGCCCAGAGTAAATTTTTGTCTGGAGCACAAGTGGGATCACCCTACAAGAGTAAGGGACGCCTGGAGACATTTTGGTGTATCCTGTATAGAAAAGGGATACTTGGAGATGTTTTGTCATCCAGTTGGATCCTCCTGTGTGGTAAAAAGAATAGTAGAAGAATTTTCACTCAGGATTGTTTCATTTCTCACCTAAATTTAAGGGGGTAACTTCCAGTCAATTTCAGATCCTTAATCCTTATGGGGAGAAACCCATGCGGTCTAGGAGTTTTGGAGAGATCAGACTTTCCCTTGAGATGTGGGCCTTGATTTTCTTCTCCCTTCTACTTTTCTTTATTGTTTTGGTGGCTAGTAAAGGCCTTTTGCAAGCACCAAGACAGGTGTTAATCCATAAGAATTTTGTAAAATGATATCTGTTTATTAAGTTAGATCACATCTATTTTGGAAACGTGCAAGAATGTTCATTTCTGGATTGCCTCTAAAGTGTGCCACATAGGATTTGTCAAAAAGCACAACTGTGGATTTATTAAGGATAGCAAACAGGGGAAGAATGTAAGGGTGATAGAATGTGAAGCTTCTCCCCACCCCCTCTACTCCAAAGTTCAATCAGTGTCTTTATCAATTGAACCAACATATTAATCAGCAGAGTCCTAAGTGTTAAGGAATTTCCCCATAAATATGTGAACAAGTCTTAAATCAATTCAAAAGGATTATAGTGCTTAAATCATTCCAAGAAGCTGGATGATGCAACACAGAAAATATCTGGTGACTGTCAAGGTCCTTGAGCTATGTCCATCTAGAAGAGTAACACACAGACAGAAAAGACCAGAGGAAGAAGAAATCTTCTTCTTGAGCATGACCCCTTGTATCAGAGAAGAATTCTAGCTATGGACTAAAGGAACAACTACCACCCAAGCCATGAAGCATCAGGAGTTGTCAGTTAATGCCTGTGTCACACCCATACACTGGTGTGCCTCATTACTTAGGTATTCTAAGTTTGACCCACTCTTCCTGTGGACCCCTTTGCATTTGTGGAAGTTTTCCTCAAATTTCTGAAGGAAATGTGTTGTGCCAAGTGGTTTTTTTTCCTTACCATACCATCTTACTGCGAATCTTTTCCTAAAAGCTAATTAAGTCTAAATGGTCAGTTGTTAATATGAAGCCCAACAGTGGGGACTCATGAGTGACAGCTTAGAAACCTAGTCATTCAGGGTTACCTTCAGAGCTGTGAGAGTAGTGACCTCCCTCTGCAGAACCCTTAACCCCTAATGGGAGGTTCAAGATCAGAGGAATATCCAAGAGGAAGCAATACACCTGGGGAGAGAAGATGAAATATTATGTATGGGGACAAGCAAGTAGGGCTATCTGGCTGTGACACATACCGCATAACGTACAATAAATCTGGAAAGGGAAGCTGCTAACTAGATTGTGAAGAGTATAAGAGCTTGTATTTTATCCTAGAGGCAAAAAGAAGTTATTGGAGTTTCACAAGCAGAGAATTAATTTAGCATCTGTTTATGGAAGCAGGGAGACCAATTAGAAAACTATTGGAATAATCAGGTGAGAGATGTTGAGGGTCTAATAGAAACTAGGGTCATAGTTATATTAGCAGAGAAGGGGAAGGATATGATGCTGTGGAGGTAAAAACAGATGAGAGGGGCAACTAGGTGGCACATGGATGGAGTCAGGAAGACTTCCTGAGTTCAAATCTGGCCTCAGGCACTTACTAGCTGTGTGACCCTGGGCAAGTCAATTAACCTTGCTGGCCTCAGTCTGCTCATCCATAAAATGAGCTGGAGAGGGCAACAGCAAACCACTCTAGGATCTTTGACAAAAAACAAAACAAAAGAAAAACAAATGGGGTCACAAAGAATCAGATACAACTAAAACAAGAGAACAACAAAACAGAGGATACTTGGCCACAGGTTGGATAGGAGAAAGGAGGAAGAGCTGTTGTCAAGTGCTAGATTGCTTATTGGTGCTTTCCTTTCAGCGGCTACTTCTTTCTACATCTCCAAGTATCCCTTTTCTATACAGGATACACCAAAATGTCTCCAGGCATTCCTTACTCTCGTAGGGTGATCCCATTTGTGCTCCAGACAAAAATTTACTTAGATACAATATGGTGCACACATGTGCACACACACACACACACACACACACACACACACACACACACACACACACACACTCAAACACAAACACACTCAAACACATTCCATTACCAGTCTCCATGCCTTTGCATTAACTGCCCTGCATGCCCGGAACATATTCTCTCTCACAGAGTCATTCTCTTCCTTCAAAACACAGCTCATCTTCCCCTTGAATCCTTTCCTGATTCCCCCAACGGTCAGTGATCTTCCTCAGAAACTCCCTTGTATTTAAGTAGTTTTCATTTATTTTCTTTATTTTTTTTCTGTGTATATAGGCAGCTAGGTGTAGAACAGACAGAGTGCTGGGCCTCCTGAGTCCCAAGGAAGACTCAAGTTCAAATTCCATCCCAGCCTCTTACTAGCTCTTTGACCCTGGCCAAGTCACTGAATGGCAGTCTGCCTCAGTTTCCTCATCTGTAAAATGGGGATAACGACAGCACCCACATCTCAGGGCTATTAGGAGGATAAAATGAGATGTTTGTAAAGCATATTGCCAACTTTAATGAACTATATAAATACTATTTATTATTATTGTTTTATATGTACTTGTTTTAATATGTATTTGTCTCCTCCATAAGGATATAAGTTCACTAGGAGTAGGGATTGTTTCATTCCTTATATTTAATTCCTCAGGATTCAGTACAGTTTCTGGCACATAACTGCTTGTTGACTGACTGACTAATGAAAATGGGCAAGGAAAATTTGTCCTGAAAGATGAATATTTTTGTTATTCCTTTAGAACATAAACAATTATAAACAGACTGATGAGACAGAAATGAACTGGGAGGGAAATATATATGTGAATACACAAATGAAGAGCCAATAAGTTACCATGCTGTTTGAGCATCACCTGGGAAATTGGTTTAACTTCTCTCTGCCTTGATTTTATCCCTGGGAAATGGGCATAATATTAAATACTTCTTAGCTACATCACAAGGATTTTTTTTGCAGGATGATGTTAGATCATATCTATAAAGAACTTTAGTACCCTTGGAGAGAAATATGATGAAAGTTCATTAGTGCTTGTCATCACTGTTATTAGATGGTTTCATCCCTTAATTGTAGACTCTTCCTTCACTGTCAACATTCTGCTTGTGTGAATGAGTGAGTTCCCAGCTGTGGGAACTGCCTTTGGTTGGGGCAGCTGTAGATGTCATTCTTTAGCAACAACTATGGCTCCCCAGACAGGTTAGTCTTGCTGGCCAGGGAGGGTGTGGCAGGCAGGCAGGATTCCAAATGCTCTGTTACCTATATTAATAGCATCTCCAGTGGCCAAGGACTCTCCACTTTTTCAAAAAGAAATTTACAGAAGGAACACAAGAAGATAGAAACATGATATGAAAGGCAGGACATTGCCATTTTCAGAGCTGGGCCTCCAAGCAGGAAGGGATGTGATGTTACTGTAGATCCTTTCATCTAATATGCTCACCCTAAATATTATCTAGGAAGAGTTTTAGAAGGATATAGATTATGGAGGAGCGTAGGAAAGGGGGAAGGTAAGGAACCGCCACTGAAAAGCAACCCATCTGAAAAATTCATTAAAAACTAGGCAAGACTGGGGCGGCTAGGTGGCACAGTGAATAGAGCACCGGCCCTGGAGTCAGGAGGATCTGAGTTCAAATCCGGCCTCAGACACTTAACACTTATTAACCATGGGACCTTGAGCAAGTCACTTAACCCCAATTGCCCTGCCTTCCCCCTCCAAAAAAAAAAAAAAAAGCAAAAACAAACAATTAGGCAAGACTAAGAAGAAGGGAAAGAATTATGGAGTTGGAGTCAAAGAAACTGAGTTTGAATCCTGTTTCTTCCACTTACTGTGTGACCTTGGGCAAGTCACTTTACTTTTCTTGGCCTCAGTTTCCTTTCCTGTAAAGTAAAGGGGTTGGATTATATTCCTTATGTAGTCTCTTTCAACTCTAAAGCTATGGTTCCATAACTGTTAGCCTTAGAGTACAGGGAAGGGTGACAGATACAGCCTTTTCTTTCTTCCCTCCTCTTTCTATTCCTTCCTCCCCCTCTCCCTAATAACTCAAATCTCTGTTAATTGTTAGGAGGAGTAAAGTATTATAAACGTGGAGGTCTCTTGCCTGGGGGACTCTTGGTTTGGGATTGCAGCTGGCCATCTTCGGTTCTGGAGTACCAGGGAGTCAGGTATGGAACAAGCATCCAGCTGTCTATTCAGGGCTATCTCATGCCTCTAAGCTTAGGATACTGAGGAACAGATTCACCAGCTAGGAAAAAAAAGGCCAGGCTGCAGGACAGGTGTTTTGCCTCAGAATGAGGATCATGCACTTGGTTACCACTTCCTTCTGTTCTGCTGTAATACCCAGGGAAACTGAGCACAGTAGACAAGACATGTAAAGGTGAGGAGTGTCAACGCTTATCAAACTTTTCTAATAATCACTCTGCCAATCACCTTTTCACTGCATACAGCATGTGCAGGACACCATGTCAATCACTCAGCAGGATACAAAAGAAGCAGACCCCCAAGGGACCTGCCCTCAAAACTTTGTAATAGAAAAGAAAGCGGGTCAGAATGGGTGGGGAAAAAAAGTCAAGTAACATTGTAAAAAGAGCTTTGAACTTGGAGTCAGGAGGCACAGTGTGGGTTGTAGCATTCCCACAAATCAGCTGAGTGGCTCTGGGCAAGTGTTCCCCTCTCTAGGTTGCAGGCACCTTGTCTGTAAAATAAGGGATTTAGACTAGAATCGTGTAGTGTCAAACTCCCAGCAGACCATGTATTGACTTGGAAAACCATAAGTTAACATTAACATCATTTTGCATTTTCATTTATTTTGTTAAACATTTCCCAATTTCATTTTAATCTGTCTGGCTGAACTCGGGAGTTTTGCTGGCCACAAGTTCAACACCTCTAGATGAAAGGATCTTTAGGGGTCCCAAGTGCTCAGATTCTACAATTCTATTTTTAAAAAGATAATGTCTTCTTTTAGCTCACGACCAAATCTGCCATTCTCTAGCTTCCACTCACTGCTCTCAGCTCCACTCTCTAAGGCCCAGCAGAACAAGAATAATCCTTCTCTCATGTCATAAAAGAAACATAAACAACATAAAATTTTCTATCTCACCAAGGGCGAGTGACCAAACAGACACAGGAGACTCAGAAAAACGTATCTCTTACCTGCTGCACTATTGGGCCAATGGAACTGAATTCAGTCGTACCTGAAATCCCAGAAAGCTTTGCACAAGAGCTGAGTCATGGGTCTGGGTTTAACTTCCATGCCCTACAAAGGCAGCTGTTTGCAGAGAACTGTTTCCAGTTCTCTGGAGACAAGGAAAAGGATCCTTTATTTATAAAGAGAGCACCTTCTAACTCTACCTAACCTTCCCCTATGTTAACGACAAACCCAGCCTGGATCCACCTGAGAAGAGTCTGTCTAGGCCTAAGAATTTAGAAAGTGCAATACTTAAGTATATGAAATCCAAACACTTGGCAACCTGAATAGTCACAGGATCAGAGCACTAATGAACAATCCCCTATTTTGGCCTCCACAAACTGCATATTTTACGATGATTTTCCTCCTCCCACCTCCACTTTTTATAGGAGGCTCTCTCTAGGAAAGGGCAGCTAGGTGGCACAGTAGGTAAGAATGCCAGGGCTGGAGTCAAGAAGAAATGAGTTCAAATCTGACCTCAGACATTTATTAGCTGTGTGACCCTGGGCAAGTCATTTAACCCTGTTTGCCTCAGTATCTCTGACAAGAAAATGCCAAATTGGGTCACAAAGACTCTGACATGACTAAAAAATGATTGAACAACAACCACCCTCTAGGAAGGACACTGAAAAATTGGAGTACATCCAGAAGAGGCTGAAAAGAAGAGTGAAAGGTCTTAAGTCTATGCAATATGAGGATCCCCTGAAGGAACCAGGAATTTTAACCCGGAGAAGAGAAGAGTAGGAGATGGAGAGAGGGGGACAGAGAATTGCCTTCAGATACTTTAAAGGCTAAAATATGCATGAGGGATTAGACTTTTTCTGTTTGGTTCCAAAGGGCAGAACAAGAAGCAATGGATAAAAGTTGCTAAGAGAGATAATTTGAGAAAGAACTTCTAAACAATCAGAACTTTCCAGAAGTGCAGTGAGTTGCTTCAGGGGGTGGTAGGTCCTCCCTCACTGCAGGTCTTCAATCAATCAATATTTATTAAGCACCTACTATGTGCCACATATGGTGCTAAGCTCTGGAGTTTTAAAAAAAAAGGCAAAAGACAGCCCTACCCTCAAGGAGCTCCCAATCTAATGGGGGAAACAGCATGCTAACAAATGTGAACAAGCCAGCTAAATACAGGATAACTAGGAAATAACAGAGGGAAGGCATTAGAATTAAGAGGGTTTGGGAAAGGCTTTCTGTAGAAGATGGAATTTTAGTTGGGACTTAAAGGAAGCCAGGAGGCAGAGATGAGGAGGGAGAGTATTCCAGTGAGAGAAAATATCCAAAGCTGAGAGACGGAGTGTATTGTTTGTGGAAGATCCAGGAGACCAATGTCACTGGATTAAAGTGTACATGGAAGGGAATAAGGTATAAGAAGACCGAAAAGTGGTAGGAGGGAGCTAGGCTATGAAGGGCTTCAAAAAGATCCTAGGTGACCACTTATATGTACTGTAATTGGGATTCTCATTTATATAAGGGTCAGACTAAATGATCATTGAAGTTCTTTCCAAAGCTATAATCTGCTGGTAATATAACCAATGTTAAAAGATAATCAGGATCATAAAATTTAGAGTTGAAAGGGATATGTCCACTTGACAGATGAAGATACCAAAGCCCAAGGAGGGCGAGTATCCTGGTTATTCAATAAGAATCAGCAGTGGGACATGGTAACCAAAATAGCAAATGTAATTTTAAACAACATTAATGAGGATCTAGTGTTAAGAAAGAGGGTGGTGATAGGTCTGCTGTACAGTTTGGTTTTTGTGGTTTGTCCTGGTCAAACCACATCTGGAGTATTATGTTTCAGTTCCAGGTACTATATTTTTTTTTCAAAATTCAATTTTATTTTCAGTTCCAAATTCTTTCCCTCCCTCCCTCTTCCCTAACCACTGAGAAAACAAAAAAACAAAAAAAAAGACCATTACAAAATATGTATAGTCATAAAAACGAGTTTCTAAATTAGCCATATCAAAAAACAGAAGAAGAAAATATGCTTCAATCAAAATATGCTTCAAAATATGGACACTGAGCTCATCCCTCTCTATCTGGAGGTGGGTAGCATGTTTCACTATGAGTCTTTTGGAACTGTGGTTGTTCAATATGTTGATAGAGTTAGTAAGTCTTTCAAAGTTAATTATCTTCACACTGTTACTGTTACTTTATAAACTGTTATTCTGATCTTCTCACTTCACTTTGTATCAGTTCATACAATCTTCCCATGCTTTTCTGAAACAATCCCCTCCATTATTTCTTACAGTACAATAGTATTCTATTACCATCAGCCATTCCACATTGATGATCATCCTTTCAGTTTCTAATTCCTTGCCACCACAAAAGAGCTGCTATAAATATCTTTGTTCTCACAGGTCCTTTGCCTCTTTATCTCTTTGAGGTATAAATGTTTTACTAGTATCACTGGGTCAAAGGATATGTACTGTTTAATTTTAGGCAAAGTTACAAAATGCTTTCCAGAATAGTTGGCTAGTTCATTGATCCACCAGGGTCGATGAAGACACAGCTACCATGCTAGTGAAGGGCTTAGAAACTATGGCTATATGAAGATCAGTTGAAAAAACTATGGATGTTTAATTTGGTGGGCACTGGTGGTATTTGACAAACATCTAAAGAGTTGATGCTGTAAGAATATTCTAGTTGGTTAGACTAGTTGGCCCTAGAGGACAGAAGTGGAAACATTCGGTAGAAGTTATAGAGAAACAGATTTGGGCTTGAGGTAAAAAGTGAAATGGGCTACCTTCAGAGTAGGTCAGTTTTTTATTATTGGAGGTATTTAATCAGAGACTAGATGACCACTTGTCAAGCATGTGGGGGAGAAGATTCTCATTCAAATACCATTTGGACTAGACAACTTCTGAAGCTCCTTCTAACTCTAATAAATGCTGACAGACTGATTCTGTGGTGCAGACAAAGAGACTGAGGCCTCCTTGCTTAAGGTCATATTGGTAATAAGTATATAAACAAGGTTTTGATCCTAGGTCCTTCTTGGATGCTAAATTCATTATCTTCCTACCATTTTATTAATTGTAAAATAGCCTTCCAAAAATGAAGTAATCCCATCACACTAGGCAGGGAGGGGACCTGTGACCTGAGTTGGATTCAGTCAAAAGGCCACTAGAACACCACGTTTAGCAACAGCAGGTACAAATGAGAAGGTCCATTTAAACAACAGTCTCCAAGTAGGCCTAAGCACTCAGGTCTAAGCTGTCATATCCTTCAGAATTCTTTTTTTTTGTCATAAATGCTGTTTATTAAACATAACTTTGCTTGGCCTTGTAGCCTAGCCGCCGGGCTTTGTCAGGCCGGGTGGGCCGGGGCGCAGCACAGAGAGCTGCCGGTACTGCCAGCAGTGCACACACAGCAGGAACTGCATGATGTCCAACTGCTTCTTCCTCCACAGCTCCTGGATATACTTGTAGGCCCCCATCCTGGCTGCCTAGCCTGCCTGATGGCTGCCGCTGACCGGAAAGCCAGAATTCTTTTACAATTAAAAAGTGGACCAAGGTATTTGCACACAACTAGAGAAATTATTTTGGCTATTCTCAGGAGATTTTCATGTAGACATATAGAAATTTCACTACTACTCCCATGAAGTTTGTAATTTCCTTTGTCCCTTCCATAGGTAGTACAGAGGATAAAGCACTGGGCCTGGATTCACTAGGATCTAAATTCAAATATAGCTTTAAACCTTACTAGCTTTGTGGGCAAGTGACTTAACCTCTATCTGTCTCAGTTTCCTCTATGCAAAATGTGGATCATAAGAGCAACTATTGCCCAGAGTTGTGAGGTCAAATAAGATGTTATCTAGGAAATGGTTAGCACAGTGCCAGGCACATGGAAGGCACTATTGACATTTCTAGTCTCCTTTTTCCCATTTTCCCTTTGCCTGCTGTCTCTGAGTCTCTGTTTATACCACTAACTGCAGCTCATTGACATGAGACTGTAAAGTTACAGAGTACCTTCCTCACTGAAACACTTCTGGGTAGGCAGTATGTCTATGCATGTGTGGATGCATATGTACACACATGCACATATATACATATGCATGTGCATGCACATTCCTATATGTATGTTGTCTATATATATATACATATTTGTGTATTTCACTATAACACTTCAGGGTAGGTGGGGAGAGAGAGGGAGAGAGAGAGAGAGAGAGAGAGAGAGAGAGAGAGAGAGAGAGAGAGAGAGAGTGTGTGTGTGTGTGTGTAATTAATCCCCATTTTACAGATGAGGAAACTGAGGCTCAGAGCAGTTATATGACTTGTTGGTACTGGGACCAAACCTAGGTCTTCTAATTCCAAAAACGATAATATTGCCTAAGAAAAGAAATGAGAGGGAGTGGGAGGGGCTATGAAGATTTCCCCTACATGGAATGCCACCTTCTTTTCTCCTCTGCCTATGGGAATCCCTGTTGACCTTAGAAGCCCATCTAACATTTCACTCTCTCTCGGAAGCCTTCTGGAATTGACTAGTAAAGGTCTTGCTGAGCTCTCCTAGGTGCTTACTTGCTCTTTATGCCAAATACTCTATCATTTACCCTCATGCACAGCCTCAGACTGGCACTAATCGTTCCTCTGTGTATGTCTTGTTTTCTCAAATGTCTCTTTAAAAGAAACTCTGTAAGCCTTAAAACCCTCTATAAACATAAGTTACTCTTAACATTGTTGTTTTAAGATTCTTCATAGCAAGGACAGGTCATGCCGTCTCCTTATCTCATGTGCCCCCTGGTGCCTCATACGGTGCTGGGCACACAGCAGATAACTGCTAAATAAATCAAATCTAAAGGGAAATAAACACACTCTAAAGTAGCAAGGTGCTCATGCCTTCAGGTTTATGTCAACAAGGGAACTAAATCAGATTATCTCAATATTGGTGCACTAAGGCTGGCCCAACTAAAGCTGCAAATGACACCAACCCCCTCCCCACTCTGGGCCTTCCTGAAGTTTGAGGATAAATAAGGAAGAACCTCTTGTCTGATGCTCTTGGTTGTTCTGTCACGAGGAAGGATACAGAAGGCATCAAGAAAAAAATCTTTCAAGGGAAAATGACGTCTCTTTGTGTCAGTGTTTCTGAACTTCTGCATTCATAGTAAAGTCACATGTGCTATGTTATGCTTAGAGGTGCCGGAAGTCTTGGAAACAAAAGTCCGCTGGATGAATATGAAGGCTCAAATTCGGGCACATCCTTTCTGATGCCTTCTTAGGTCAACCCTATTCTTTTGAATGTGCCCATCCTTGGAGGTCCAGGATCCTGACCCTACATCCTTCTATGTAGCTCACTAAGACTGATTGGACCTCTTTTCCAATAACTTAGAATGTTCTGTTTTGGTTCAGTTATTGAAATATTCGATTCATTTCCCTCTTCCTTCAATAGTTCACTAATATCATCTAACCTTTCATTCTTCTGTCTGCCTCTCTGAGAGGAAGTTCCAGTGGTTTTCAGAGATATCAGAGAGTAAGACTGTAGGACCATTAGTACAGAAAGGAAATTTCAGAACCAAAACGTGGAAGCTGAATTTTCGCTTTATATAGCCTGTGAGTTTTGGACATTTAAGAGACAAGATACTATCTCCATAGGGCTGGATGATTACCCAGTTTCTAAACTAGCAAAGTGGGGGATCATTCACAGAAATTCTATTACTATTGCTAAGACAGTAAATACCCCATTCTCAAGCCTGTGATATGATAAAAGTCACAAAAGCCATACTGACACAACAGAAAAGTTATCATAGGATAGTGGAGGAAGTACTATGATAACTTGGAGTCAAAAGATCTGAGTAAAATTCAGCTCTTCTTTAAAAAAAAAAACTTAGTTTTCTTGATATGTCTGAATCATCTTAATTTATGAATATTTTCCTCCTCTCTTGTTTACCCAGCAAGCCATTCCTTGTAACAATTTTTTAAAGGACAAAAAAAAAAATTCAGCAAAATCAGTGAGCATATCAGTTTTATCTGATGGCATCTGTAGTGGTATTCTATGGCCACGATCCCAAAGCAAAGAAGGGCAAAAAGGTCCAGTTATATTTCTTAATACTTCTGTAGTCTATAGTGGAAATAGCAATGGTTCTGAAATCAGAGCATCTGGGTACAAATCTCATCTCTGATCATATTTAGGGTGACTTATATGTTAGGTCTTTATATGACAAACATTTACCCCAATTCCACAAGAGATCACTCACAATAAAGTAAAACAATTAAATAAATAAAGAATATAGTAACCTCATCTGAAAGAGCATGCAAGATTACACATCTCCAGTACCCCTCTCATTTCTCTATGGCCTCAGAAGTCTAGCTTCGGACATTTATCAGCTCTGTGATCCCTCTTGTGACCTTAGAGGCATGTATGAGCATGCAGGGGAGGAGGGGTGAGGGGAAGAAGAGGGAGTGTTGACAGTGAGACCAGCCTAATTCTTTCTGCTCCAGGTTCTACCCAATGGCTACCACTGTTCTATGTTGACCAGTACTGTTAAAACCTGAATGCAGAAGATTAGGAATGAATGAACTCTCATTTCATAGGTTAGTTGACAGCTAGAGGCCAGATCTGGCTTCACCTCCATGACTTTGGGGCAGGGCCTGCTGCTGTCCCATTAAGTTGATGGAACTACCAAATCCATGACAGCTTGGTCACTCAAGGTCTCATTCCCTGGTAACAGGATGGGCTCAGTAATAGCTAAATCTGGCTCCTGCAGACCTCAGGCAGTCTCAGGTGCAACCAAGGCTGTCCCTGTTGCAGATCATCCTTAAGAAATTAGGCAGATTCTGAAACATTCCCCCATTGGGAGATTTGGACAGTTTGTTAAAAAAGAACATTTCTATAATTTTCAGTCATGTCTGACTCTTCCATGATCCCATTTGGGTTTTGTTTTGTTTTGTTTTGCAAAGATACTGGAGTGATTTGCTATTTCCTTCTCCTGCTCATTTTACAGATGAGGAAACTGAACCCAACAGGGTTAAGTGACTTGCCCAGGGTCACACAACTAGTAAGTATCTGAGGTCAGCTTTGAACTCAGGAAGATAAGTCTTCCTTATTCCAGGCCCAGAAATCTATCCACTGCACCACCTAGCTGCCCATATATATATATATATATATTTGCTTATTTATAAATTATATACATACATCTTGGTGATCATACATAACAGTATTATCATTATATATATATATATATATCATAAAATATACACAAAAATTAAGAAAGGATAAACTACAAATAAAACATTTTATACTAGAATCAATAAGAAACCAATGTAGTTTAATGAATAGGGGAATGACATGGTCAGAACTGTACTTTAGGAAAATCATTTTGACACAAGAATAGAGAGGAGAGAGAGAAGTTTCTCCATTGAAATGGAAAAACCAGAAAAGGGGCTATTAAAATGGTCCAGGAGAGAGGTGATAAGGGCCTTAACTAGGGCGGTGACTGCTTGAGTAGGAATGTAAGAAATATTGTGGAAAAAAAAAAAGAAATACTGTGAAAGAAGAAATGACAAGATTTGGCAATTGATGGGATATGTAGAACAATATGTGGAGCTGAGGAGCTGAAGAGAATACTGAAGAAGCTAAAGTGGGTACCTGAAAGGATGGTGGTACTTGACCAAAATGACTAAATTTGGAAGAGAGGTGGGTTTCAGAAGGAAAGGTAATGTAATGGTATCAACAATGCAGGTCACAATCCCTCCATGCCTGTTCATCCTTTACGCACTAATCATGACCCAGTCTGGGTATGGTTGTGTGTGTGTGTGTGTGTGTGTGTGTGTGTGTGTGTGTGTGTGTGTGTGTGAAGGCAGACACTCAGCATTAGCAAGCAAAGTTGTCCCAGATGAGTCAAAATCTGAATGAGCACTAATGAGGAGTACTACTTATGCACATATGGATACACTCAGAGCAAGCCCCCTCTACACATCTAAGTATTTATATCACACCCATCACTGGTTGGTGTACCTAGACACCATGAAAAACTGTGCTATTTTAATGCAAAAGAAAAAAAAAATGGTGAGAGAGGGAGAGTTTCCTGATTTGCCATCCCAGGGCCTTGTCAATGGAGGCTCACTCAGGCTTGGGAGGTGAGAATGAATGATTCATTGAGAAGGACCAGAAGGTAGAGGTGTCAAGCTACAACTGTATCTGGGGAATCCAACTACTGCCCTAAGCTGCAGAAATGGGACACAAACCAAGTTCACCATCTCTGCCTTCAATAGCCTGAGTAGGGAGGGGAGGAGAGACCAATGGGGTCTGGGTCTGCCAGTCGGGACTCATTCCCTGCTGTTATTACTATAAACCCATACAAGTCACTCCCCTTTTCCTCTCAGCCTTCCCCAGAACCAGGTTGGATGCACACAAGCCAATTTTCAGGACTGGGGTTTGCCTGCCAAGATGTATTCTGGTGAACTGAAGGGAACTCCTGTCATCTTCTCAAACAAACCACCTGCACTGCAGGGTTGGGGGAGGGACTCAAAATTGTCAGCTTTTTTTTTTTTTTTTTAGGGAGAGAAGGGAGAATCACATTATTTCCATTCTTTCTCTTACTGCAGTAACCACCCTAACCCAAGCAATCTGCATTTGGATTTGTCCCCAGCTCAAAAAGGACACTGCCAGGTCCTCCTAGGGAGAAATGGATTTGGTGATTATATCAGACTTCTAGCCTAATGGAACAGCCTTTGTACCCTCTCTCTTACCCCACCTCCCCTCCAGAGGCTCTGAATAATTTATTTATCTGTTCTCCCTTAGAACATTACCTCCCAAACGTTGGCTCTATTTTAACAGACTCTGTCCAAATCTCCCAATGGGGGAATGTTTCAGAATCTGCCTAATTTCTTAAGCATTATCTGCAACAGGGACAGACTTGGTTGCACCTCAGACTGCCTGAGGTCTGCAGGAGCCAGAGCTAGCTATTATTGAGCCCATCCTGTTACCAGGAATGAGAGCCTGAGTGACCAAGCTGTCATGGATTTGGTAGTTCCATCAACTTAATGGGACAGCAGCAGGCCCCGCCCCAAAGTCATGGAGGTGAAGCCAGTTGAGATCTGGCCTCTGGCTGTCACACTAACCTGAGTTCACTCCTTTCTAATCTTCAGATTTTAACACATACTGGCCAACATAGAACAGTGATAGCCACTGGGCAAAACCTAGAGCAGAGAGAAATTAGGCTGGCCTCACTGTCAACACTCCCTCCTCTTAAACCCCTTCCCCCCAACTGCAACCAAGCCATGTTCATTCTTGCTTCTAAGACCATAAGAGAGGAACAAAGGACCTGGGGAAGGGAAGAGAATAAGCATTTACTATATGCCAGACACTGTGCTAAAAGCTTTTTACAAATATCATTTCATTAGATTCTCACAACAACTTTCGTTAGGTAGGAACTATTATGATTCTCGTTTTATAGCTGGGGAAACTGAAGCAGACAGAGGATAAGTGATTTGCCCAAGATCACACAGCTAACAAATGTCTGAGGCTAGTTCTGAACTCTGGTCTTGCTGACCTGACTCCAGGTCCAGTGCTCTCTCCACTGTGCCACTAGCTATCAACATAGGCTTTTAGGGATGGAAAATTATCACTTTCTGGTTGTTTCACATGTGGTAGTCTCAACTTTCAAATTAGATAGGAAGCCCCCCAACAGACCTTGGGGATGTCAATAAGGAGAAATGAGAAAGAGAATTTCCTTAAAAGGATTCCAAGTAATCCAGTTTGGCTACAGCACAGGGCAAGATATTGAGAAGCAATGCAAAAACAAATAAAATTTTGAGCTAGAGGAAAAAAATGAGAAAATTATAAACAATAAGATTGAAAAAAAATAGAATCTTGGGGTCTGAAAGGCCTTCAGAAGTAATATAATCCAGCTTCTACCTGGAACATGAATACTATCTACTACCCCAGTGAACAGAAAAACTCATTACCCCCCCCACCCTTCCTGGGCAGCCCATCTTCATTTCTTGGCAGTTACCATTGTCAGGAATTTTTGTTGGCCTCCAGGTCCAAGCAGAGAAAATCCACATGACAAATATCTAAAGACAGTTTGCATATCTCCTCTAGGCTTTTTAAGATTAAACATTTCTGATCCTAATATGGAATAGTTTGGTATACCCTCACGATTCAGGTCACTCTTCTCTGAGTAAGTTTCAGTTTATCGATATCCCTTCTGAAACACTGCACCCAGAAAAGGTAGCCTGAGATACGATCACAGCCTGCTTTGAATGCCAAACCAAGGAGCTCAGACTTTAACCTGAAGATGATGGGGAATTACTGAAAAATTTTACAGAAGGCAGTGATGTGATCTGAATTGTGCTTTAAGAAAACTGGTCTGCAATGATCTGAGGGACAGATTAGATGAAGGAGAGATGGGAGAATCATCAGTTTTTTATTTGGGGGGAGTGGGGTGTCCACCTCAACCACTTTAATTGTGAAGAAAGACTCATAACTGGATGAGGGTTCCCTTATGGTGCGCTAAACCAGCTAAGACTCAATTATTCCTACACATTTAAGGAGATGGATAGGGGTAAAAGAACTTCCCTAGACTTTCCCTTCTTAGTGTTTATTGATAAATTAGACTGAATGTAATGTTTCTTCCTCAATTATCTTTGAAATGCAGATTTCTACTTTTTCCTTTTGGTGGGTATAAATTCTTTTCTCCTTTTGGCAGCTACAAATCCAAAACTGTACCTTTTTCCCCTTTTCTTTCTCTGACATAATTGGAGACTAAACTTGAGGAAATCTCTGTACATTGCTCAGTTAATGAAGAATTCTGGGCTATGTGGAAGCATATAATAAACCTAGGTTTTCCTTAAATTTCTGTGCATTGATAGTTTCTATTGACAGTAGTACCTATCAATAAATCCACAGATGTTTTCATATCAGTGACAATTCTACTAGTTCAGGAGGGAGGTGATATAGACCTGAACTAGAAATAGGGAGAGTGGACAGAATGTAAAGCCAAGGCACAACTAATATCACTAAGATGTCATCCTCTGAGACTTTCCTCTGGACTCTGTCTTCAAATTTTCCTGGAAAACAAGGAGAAAGAAGGCTGCCGGGAGTCTCTGTGGCTAGAGTGCCAGGCCTGGAGTCAGGAAGACCTTTCAAATCTGACCTCAGACACTTACTAGCTGTGTGACCCTGGCCAAGTCACTTAACCCTGTTTGCCTCACTTTCCACATCTGTAAAATAAGCTGGAGAAGGAAAAGGCAAACCACTCTAATATCTCTGCCAAGAAAATCCCAGATGGGGTCAGGGATAATCAGACATGACTAAAAGCAACTGAACAACAACAAAAAAAGAAAAGGTACAGAAGAAAATGTCATTCTGGATAGAGTCTCTAAAGAAATAGGGGATCTCCCTATCTCTGCACTTCCAGACCCAAATCCCTTCCTACATTCAGAATCATAGGACTCAGAGATAGAAGATGTTATAGCCCTCAGCCTCCGCACTTAATAAATAAGAAATCTGAGGCCCAGGGAGCATTTTTGAAAGCTTTGCCCAATTTCACACAGGTACTAAGAAACAAACCTAAGCCCTCTGATTGTAGCTCTGGCTCTACCACACCTTTGGTGCAGCCATCGCTTATAACCTGTAGACTGTAACAACTGACTTTACGGGTAACAGAGAGGCAGCCAAACATAGCAGACAGAAAGCCTGCCTCTTGGGCAAGTCCTTCCTCTGACCCATACCAGCTGTGTGACCCTGGACTAGCTGCTTAAGCTCTCAATGCCTCAAGCCCCTCTCCAAGGCTATAAATGGCAAAGGTGGTACAGATCTCCAGGGGTAGAGGGAGTTTCCCCATTGGTAGCTCCTTAGACCAATAAAAACACAGGTATGGGCTCCACCTCTCTCTGAAATAAAAGATTAACAAAATTCTTTCTGTTGATTCATTCCCATTTAAAAAAAATGTTTGGAGAATTGAAGATGATGGAACAGGAGCTCCTGTTATGCACAGTCATATAATTCAGATATAAACCTTTATTCAAACCTGGATCTCTTCATTTTAAATCCACTAATCTTTCCATGATGTCAACTGCCTCTATACTTTCTTAGCCAGTCACACTGCTCCTCTGAGCTCCTCTATCAACCTCTTTTCTCTCTTCCTCACCCCACCCCCATCAGTCCTGGCCTCTCTCCCTCACTCCAGCATGATGCCCCTCCACAGAAGCTCACACCAGTCATTTCATTTCTCCCGAATCATTCAGGGGATAACAATGAGGTGTCCTGTGAGTGAAGCAAAACATAGACTGAACCCAGCAGGCTGCCCAGCCCATCCTCCAGATGCCTTTGTCTGACTCAACTCAGTGCAGTTTTCAGATGGCCCTTCTGCTCAGGAACATGTGGGACAGCCAAGGCCAGGGCTGAGCCAAGCATAATCAATTTTCTGAAGTAATTTCCAACAAAATCATTCTCTTTGGGGCCTCCTAAAGGTCTCATCGATGTTCTGTGCTATTAAAGAAGTGCCATTTAAAGGCCTTTCATATAAAGACACTTAAACATACAAACTGGGAGGCAGGAAGTTTTAGGTATCAGTAGTGCTTCTGGTAGCCTCCATGAAAGTGTTTTCTCCTCCACTGGAATAAAAGGGAAAAAATATTCCTTGTCCCTTCCCCTCCCCTTCAGCAAACCTTCAGGGTTTTTATGAACCCAGAGCTAAAATTCAAGGGTAAGAATGTTAAAAGGCCTATATGGACAAAATGCCACGCTTTGTTTTGTCCTTCTGGAAATCTGTGTATCACACACCAGTCTTTCTGGTCTCCACAGAACAATGTTTGTAGTTGTCTTTATTGTTCACTATTAAATGGCTACACCTTGACTATATATCAGATGAATTTCATCAGAGAGATGGCTCTTTTCTTGACTGTTTCCCAATATTTATATTGGCTAATACCAGAGTTCTATGGAGCAAAACCACACATGCACCAAAAAAATAAATAAATAAAAGTCACACATGAAAAGCAATATCAGTGAACAAGGATGAGCATGAAAAGAGAACATTAGTGAAAGAGGAAAAAGATAAAAGATGTGTTCTTGGGGGGCCTAGGTGACACAGGGAATAGAGCACCAGCCATGGAGTCAGGAGGTCCTGAGTTCAAATCTCACCTCAGACACTTAACACACACACACCAAAAAATCTAGCTGTTAGACCTTGGGCAAGTCACTTAACCCCAACTGCCCTCCAAAGAGCAAAAAAAAAAAAGATGTGTTCTTAGAGAACCAAAAGCCCATCAAAATAACAGACAAGCACCATACCAGCCAAGCTAGCCCACACACTGTTCCCATAAAATACATTTATTTTTAAGCTTCATATTAAAAATGTATGTGGACAGGCAAGAGTGGAAAAAAAACCCCACAAAACAAAAGTCCACCTGAATTATGTCTCTCTCCTTTCAGCTTTGGGTCTAAGCTAACGACTATCATTCTTTCTCAATATCAGCATGGCAGCAGGGCCCTCCAAATGGATGATAATCCCCTCAGAGTGGAAAATGCAGGCCCGATTCTCTATTGGTTTCTCAGGTCTATGCTACAAGAAAACAAACACAGAAACCTTTTCCTGATGAGTGTCATCGGGGTTAAAAGGAGTACTTTTCCAATGTTCAAGGTCATGTAAAATATATAATAAATAAGTTTACATAAATAATCATAACACACTGGGGCTCCAAGGGACTTTGGAGGTCACTCAGTTCAACAGCCTTACTTTGCAGAGAGCATAGCCCAGAGGGACAGATGAATGAGCCAAGGTCACACTGCTGTTTGATGACAGCTGGAAATAGAAGCCAGGTCTTCAGACATCTACTATAGTGTTCTTTCCACCATACTATGCTGAGTATTGCATTTCTAACCTTTTCTTTCTAAAGCTAATTTTTTTTAATTAACAAATGCTTTATTAACTTCTGTTTTACATCATTCATTTCCACCAGATTTTGAGTTAGAATTTTTTCCCCATTTTTCCCCTATCCACCATCCCAGAATAGCAGTCCCACAAGATATCCCCTCATCTAATCTGCTCTCTCTCATATCTTCTCCTATACCCCCTTCAACTTTTCCATTAGAGGAAGGCGAATCTCTGTGCCCCAATGCCTGCACATCTTATCTCCCAATTACATGCAAAATAGTATTAATAATAGTATTTATATATATTTGAAATCTTTACTTTTAAGACCTCGAATTTCAGATGCATTCCCTTCCTTCCTTGACACCCATTCCTTCTGGGAAGATAAATAATTTGGTATGTGTTATACATGTACAGCTATGCAAAACATTACCATAGTAGATATATTGTACAAGGCTGCTTAAAATTCCCTCCCACTCATCCCACCCCCCACCTGGTCCATTTCCTACATGATCCTGTCCCTCTTCTATAGTGGGTACTTCCAACCTCCCCCTAAAGCTAATTTTTAATAAATAGAGGTTTTAGTAAAAGTGCCCTGGATATGGAGTCAGAGGACCTGAGTTCAAATCCTCTCAGCTTTATACTTACAACCCATGTAACTTAATATCTTGACTCAGTTTACTGATCTGTAGAAAGGGGGTTTGAAAGAGATCATCTCAAAGCTTCCCTCCAGTTTGGTATCTATGATCCTATTAATTTACGTTGAGAACAGAAGGCTATTTTATAAGTTTGCTAATTCTCCCTAATTCTAGACATTAATCCGGCTTTTTGGACCTTGAGTCACAATGCATATACATCTATGTATAAAAAAAACCAATATACATAAATGTTGGCCAACAAGCATTTACAGCACAAAGAATTGCAGTTAAGACTTGCCCAAGGTCATGGAGAAAGTAAGTGAAATTTAAAAGGCCTTAAAGTCCCTTCCATCTTCTTCCTTTGTTTTCCATTTGTCTCCCATTCACACTTTAGTCTCTTTGCTTATAAAATGGATAAGACAGGTAGTAGGTGGCTTGGAGATCCCAGAACTTCCTGTTGAGAATGCACTAAACTATGACGTCTAAAAAAATCCTCCTCCCTCCCATTTCCCCTCTCAGACAATGCAATATAGACTAGGAGAAAACAAAGCTAAGTAAATTGACTTAAAAGGCATTCATTGTTGGGGTAAAAAAGGCATTTTGCCAATAACATATTCCTGACAGTTTCCACCTGGACAAGTCTGGGAGATCTTGTGCTTGATAAAGCTCAAAACTCTTTTTCAGTTTATCCCATACTAAATAACTTCTGCTGATACACATAATTGGCTTTTGAGGAAAAAAAAACAAAAAGAAGCAGTTCATGCTTCCAAATAAGAATAATTACCACTCTGTGCTTCCGGGAAAGTTGAAGGGACCACAGCTGTCTATCTCCTGAAACAGGATCTCCCCCAATAGAACTCTCGAGCTAGTATGGAATGAAGCGTCCAAGCAGACAAGAATTCAGTGGGAATCCCACGAAGGACCTGGAAGAAAGCAGGTGAAGAAAGGCTAGGCAAGGGGGAAGACAAGAAATTCTGCAAGCTAAGCACTCCAGGGAGGCACCAGTTTTCTCTCTAAGTAAGAGCTGCACCGCACCAGACCCTAAAGCCTAGGTGTCTCCATTGTAATGCAGTTACACCTCTGGAAAGCAGCAAACGCCACAAATCAGAGCAGGATTATTTTTGTTGTTGTGGATTGTCTTGACTTAAGAAAGTGAGGGAGAAAGTCTTAATCATGCAAATTAAACTTAAAATTGATTCTGAGTACAAGTTTTGGTTTGGGGGGATGGGAGGAGCTGGTTGTTAAACATTTTCCATTACACCACTACCCAGGGCCCTCTGGGACTAAGAGAAAATCCTTTTATACACCTTCTGGACATTCTTTTCCCACCCCTGCCCCCACCTCTAAACCCAGGTCCTCCTCCCTACATTTCTATAGACCACAGTAGTCAAAGGCAAAAATGAAGGCTCCATAGGAACAAATGAAAAAAAAATATTTTCATTGAACTGCCCATTAAAAAGAAAAAAAACCTCAAATCATGAAAACATTCTACTTCTAAATAAAATGGAATTCTCTGGAAATTTAAACCAAGTACCATAAACTATAATGGTTTCATTTATTCATTTTTAATCCTCTACTAAAGTCTTACTCAGATATGAGCCTGGATCCCCAACGGCTATTTAATGGACCACAAGCTCTGGAAGGTCCTAGCAATTTGGAGAGACTTCAAGTATGGACCCAGAACTGACTTGAATATAGACATGGCATCTTGTTTAAGCATCAGAGTGATTCAGCAGCAGACAGAGGGTTGTTTATCAGGTTCTATAACCTGATATATAAACT
Source organism: Gymnobelideus leadbeateri (assembly GCA_011680675.1). Taxonomy (NCBI): domain Eukaryota; kingdom Metazoa; phylum Chordata; class Mammalia; order Diprotodontia; family Petauridae; genus Gymnobelideus; species Gymnobelideus leadbeateri. Next base: position 55,761 of record WOXC01000339.1, read on the forward strand.
CATGAACATGTAAACTCATGAACATATAAACTCATGAACACCACCACTGCCTATCTATAGCCTTGAAGTTTATAGAAGATATCTTTAAAAGATGTGTGTGGGGGAGGGGAGGATGTGCCTGTGACAGGATGCAAATCATTCAGATAATCAAGAAGCTTATAGACAAAGAAGGATAAAACATGGACATAAATAACTGAGGGGAGGAAAAATGTAATAATTACTGGGAAAGAGTTATAAAGTCCTTTATTAGCTCATAGGAGGGAAAGATGATTTCTAGGTGGGTAGGAAACTTCCCACAGGAAAGGAAGGACTCAGAAAAGGCTTCACAGAGAAATCAGATGAGTGAGAGTAGTCCAGTACCGCTGGAACAGAGAATATATGCAGAGTAATAGTAAAAGACAAGGCTGGAAAGGTAACTTAATCTGTGAAGACTACAAAATCACAACCCAAGACCTACAAAAACAAAAATCCCAAGGAGTTTATTTGGTAGGAAATAAGGAAATAATTAAAACTTTAAAAGTTTTAACAAAAGAAGTGACAGTTTCAGACCTGAGTCTTCCCCAAATAGCACCAATAGGCAGAAGTCAAAAGGAGGTAAATTTGAGATCAACAGCAACAAAAGAACTTCTATACAATTAGAACTGTTTAAAAACAGGTCTGCCTTCGGGACTAATGAATTTCCCATCAGGGAAGGTTTTCAGAGAGTCAGTGCTGACGGTGGGTAGAATGCTGGACTTGGAGTCAAATACTCCCCCTGACCTATGTTACTTGCATGACCTTGGACAAACTGAATAACCTCTACATACCTCAGACATCTCCCTAAGGATTATCTACTAAATAACTGACTGGCTGTGATCGTCACTGCTGAAGGAACTTCCCACAGCTAGAGTTCTCCCATGATGATGTTCACAAAATCACAGGTCTTTTTCCTTATTGTTTTCAAGTAGAGGCTACTACTATTTGCCATTAATCATAAATTAGGTTTGTGCTACAGACTGAATGAGGGTCTCTGACGTGTCTCCTACTTCTGGGATTCTATGTCTCTAAGGAGTTCCTTGAGGTATCATGTAGGAGAGACCAAAGGATTTAGAACTAAAGGAATCTTAAGACATCTAGTCCAACCATCTTATTTGATATATATGAAAATTAAGGCCAAGAGAGGGAAAATGACTTTTCTAGGCTGATTCAGATAGAAAGGAACAGAGCTAGGATATGAAACAAGGCCCTTTGAGTACAGATCCAATACTCTCCTTACTAACACCACACTATTTCTCATCGGCTGGGCAGCACAGTAGATAGAGTGCCAAATCTGGAGTCTTCCTGACTCCTTCCTAAGTTCAAATCTGGTCTCAGACACTTATTAGCTATGTGTACCTGAGCAAAACAACCCTGTTTGCCTCAGTTTCCTAATGTATAAAATCAGCTGGAGAAGGAAATGGCAAACCACTCAAGTATCTTTGCCAAGAAAAACCCAAACAGGGTCACAAAGGGTCAAACATGGGCAACCGAACAACAAAAATTTCTTATTGGTTGGAAAAGGGAAAGAGGATAAAGGGAGAAATATTGGTGACTATTATAATAATCTAAGTGAGAGGCACTTAGGGTCTAAAATAGGGTGATGGCTATGGAAACAAAAAAGGAATGAATGGAGGCAAGAGATATTATGGAGGAAAAACAGAAAAGACTTGAAGATATCGAAGACAGCAAAAGAGAGAGGGTCACTATGAATATTAACAAAAATAAGAAAACTGGAAGCAGGAGCAGATTTTTCAGAGGAAGATAATGAATCCAGTTACAGACAAAATATATTTTATAGTGCTGGTTAAGATACACAGGAAAGCTCACTCCTGTGCTCAAAAAGTTCCAGTGCTCCCTATTTTTTTTTTTGAGGGCAATTTGGTTTAAGTAACTTGCCCAAGGTCACACGGCTAGGTTTTTGTTTGTGTGTGTGTTAAGTGTCTGAGGCCCGATCCGAACTCAGGTCCTTCTGACTCCAGGGCCGGTGCTCTACTCACTGCGCCACCTAGCTGCCCCCAGTGCTCCCTATTTCTGCCAGAATAAAAATACATACTCTTTTGTTTAGCACTTAAGCCCCTCAGAATCTGGGTTCATCCTACATTTCCAAATTTATTACACATTATTTCCAGTAATGTCAGCCAAAGTAGCCTGCCTCTGTGCTGTTCCTCCCACTTCCATCTGTATGTCTTTGCCCAGAGCATCTGGCCCCCACACCTGGGATGCACTCTCTCCCTTCACCTCCACCTTTTAGAAGCCCTCAATTCCCCTGGAGCTCAGCAAAAGCACCCTCCAAGACAGTACTCCTGACCACCCCCATCCCACCCCCCAATTACAAGTGCCCCTCCTTCCAAATTACCTTGATGCCCCTTGGTGCATATTTTCTATTTATTCATGTCTGGTCTGATATGTAAGCTCTGGAAGGAGAGCAACCCAGTTTCTGGATTTTGTTTTTTTGTTTTGTTTCATTTTTTGTCTAACACGGTGCCTAATACATAGTCTCAGCACTTAATGTTCACTGACTGAGTTGATCAAATGATCGATTAAGGTGCCCATAAGGCAATTAAAGATGGAGGACTAGAGCTCAAATGAAAGGTCAGGCCTGGAGAAGCAGATCAGGCAACAGCAGGTATTAATTAAGCTCCTACTATGTGCTGGGCAATGTGCTAAGCCCCGGACACACAAAGACAAAAGTGAAACAGTTCTAGCCTGGAAGGAGTGAGCATTCTATCAGGAGAGACAACCCCCACCTCCACCCAAGCTCCCAATCCCACCCCACCCCCAGCCCCTCATGTGCATACATACATACATAACTATAGGTATATTCAAAATGACTGGAGGGAGACCACAGTCTCCAGGAGGTGGGGAAGCTATGTAAGTGAATGAGATCACCTAGGAAAAGAGTTTACCCAGAAAGAGAAAAGAGCTAGGTAGGTTTCTAGGAAACATCTAAGGGTCAGGTGAAGGAGCCAAGGAAAGAAAGAAGCCTGATCCTGAAGGTCAAAGGAGAGACCAAGGGAAGAGAAAGTTTCGAGGAGAAAGTACAAACATCAATTTTTAAAACATTAATATCCCTCCTTACAAAGGCAGACAAAAGAAGTCTGTTTAAAACGCCAGCTGCCAGAAGGAGCTGCGGTGTGCTTTTTGTCAGGCAATCCCCTTTCCCCTCTTTTTTTTTTCCTGCAAGATTCTGCAGAAGTGAGGAACTTCATTCGGATAGAGAAAACCACAGAATAGAATCTACATGGGGGAAAACCTCTGGTATAAATGGCAATACATTTAGTTTTAAAACTACAGAATAATAAAGACCATAGGTCAGGTAGGTATGTGTAAATCGTGTACAAATGTAAAAACACTTCTTCAGATATGACATGGGCTTTCCCATATTCCCCCTTCTGAAGATGCTATACACATTTATAGCTAATGAGCTTTGCTTTGAGTTGCTCTGAGTCAGCTTTGTACCATTTTGTAAAACTTAAGTGTAAAAGGCCCCCCTCATTTGGGGTTGCATCTTAATTAAGTCCTTGGTTCTATAAAATTATGACACCTTAAGTTGTAGGTATCAGAAGAGATCTACTCATGGCATTGGAAATCCATGCCTGGTCATCATGGATTTTTTTTTTTCCTGTGACAACAAAAAAAGTGACTCCTGCCAAGTTGAAGGTTAACTAAGTGGTCCGGCTACAACCAGATCCTGTTGGCTGAGAGAATCCACTGGCTGGGTCCCAGAAAGATCTACCATGGAGAGAAGCTGGAAGCAAAATGTAAAGATTCACATGGCCTGGTACAAAGCCTCAGGTTTCTTAAAGAGTACTTGGGAAGGTTTAACAGATACAACTGATAAAAGTTAAGTGGTTTTAGTGGAAGCTGCTTTGCTGCCCCAGAGGCATCTGAACAGGAAATGCTACATTGGGACAAGAAGAGTCAGTCAAGAGTCAGTCAGCAAGTATTTATTAAACACCCACTATGTGCAGGCACTCTGCTAAGGACTGGAGATATAAAGAAAGGCAAAAAAGTCCTTTCTCTCAAGGATCTTCGGTCTAATAGGGGAGGACACATGCAATGTGACGCATTTAGGATAGTTGGGGTGGGAACACTTCTTATTCCTCAGTACCACTTCCTGACTTTCCCCCTAGCCATTCAGCAACTTCTCATCCTGTGAGGGTCAGGTCATTCCATCCAGATTTATCCTCTCCAGACCCTGGTGGCTACTCTCTGCCAGCCCAGGCCATTCTTCCTCTCTCCAGGAGCTCTGTGCCTGGGTCCCTGTCTTCCTTTCCTCCCCAATCCCTGTCCTTATACTTGGGGAATTCAATTCACAGGACGACATTACCTCAAATACCCGGCATCCTGATTTAGCAATCTCAACTACCATGATGTTCATCTTCCTTCTCCTTCAGCCACCACAGGGATGGTCATACCTTTCATCCCATTATCACCCACAATTCATAACTAATAACAATAATAGCGCAGCACTTACTCTATGGCAGTCACTAAACTAAGCACTTAACAATTATTATCACATTTGATTTTTCACAACAGCCCTAGGAGGTAGGTGCCATCATTACCCCCATTTTACAGATGAGGAAACTGAGGCAAACAGAAGTTAAGTCACTTTCCCAGAGTCACACAGCTAGTGAGTGTCTGAGGCTGGATTTGAAGGCAGGTCCTCCTGACTCCAGGGCAGGTGCTCTATTCACTGCACCACCTATCTGCCCCACTTTTTTCCTTTCTTAATCTTAACCCTAGCTATGCAATTCAGCTTTAGACCATCCTGTACACCTGAGTTCTTGCTACTCAGCCCATTGCGAATCACCCCTGCACGCTCTGCTCCTACCATCACATTTTCTTAACAAAGTTGGAAGGAATTACACGACCCTGCTGAATCCATCCACTTACAAATTTGTTATATATCAAATGGACCCTCTCAGTGTTCTGTGTCAGTCTTTTTACTCTTTCCTTAATGATTCTCTGTATTTTGTACTAAACACTATCTGCCATCTGCCCTGCCCTCGCTAACTTTACCGCATATGAAAATTGAGGCTCCCCTTTTCTCCCCAACTGATTTTCAGTATCTCCTCATTCACTGGCTTTTCCCTTACTACTTCCATACATCCGCAGAACTTCCTATCTCATTAAAAAACAAAAAACAAAAACCTTCACTTACCCTTTTCTTTTTAACAGTCAAATTCCCAGAAAATGCTGTGCCCATTGCCTCATCCCTTGCAGTCTGGTTACTGACCTTATCTCTCAGCTGAAACCATTCTCTAATGTTACCAGTGAACTCTTAATTGCTAATTGGACAGCCTTCCCTCAGTCCTCAAGCTTCTTGGCCTCTGCAGCATCAAGCCCAGTTGACTGTCTCCTCCACATTCTCCTCCCAAGGTTTTGGTGACACTGCTGATTTCCTGCTTCTCCTCCTTCTTAGACTCTTTTGCTGGATCATCATGACGTCCCACCACCTATGCCCTATGTCTACCTTACATCCTCTTCTCTTTTTTCTCTGAAATCTCCTGGTGTCTCTTCAGCTTCTGTAAATTCAACTCTTAGCTCAATGCAGACAAGTCCATTATTTACATAGCCCCAGTCTCTCTCCAAAACTCTAGTCCCCTATCACCAGCTGCCTACTAGACATCTCCAGCTGGATGTCTGATGGGAGTCTCAGATTCAACATGTTCAAAATACAGCATACTGTCTTTCCCTTCAAACCCCTTTCTCTTTCTAAATTCTCCATTTCTGTTGCGGACACTAAGAGTCTTCCAGTTACTCAGGTTCCTAACCCAGGAAGAAGTGCTTCCCTCTTTCTCACCATTCAATCACCAAGTCTACTTTTACAATATAGCCCCCTCTCTCTACACACATAATCAACATCCTAGTTCAAGCATTCATCACCCCCTCACTGGCCTACTGCAATAAGCTCTTAATTGTTCTCCTTTGATCCAGCCTCTCCCTTCTCAAATCCATCCTCCACACAGCTGCCAAACTTGATATTCTTATAGCTCAGGTAACTTTAAATGAGCTTTTACTGATCTTTTTTGTTTATTTCATTACCATAGCTATCCTAAGTATCCCTCCCCTCTGGCCCTCCCAGTAATATAGTCTCTGGTTCAAAGGTTATGGACATTATAGTCATTTTATTTGTGTAATTCCAAATTGCTTTCCAAAATGGTTGTGCCATTTCACAGTTCCACCAACAATGCATTAGTGTTCCTTTCCTTTCACAACCCCAACAATATTAACTGTTGTCATTTTGGGTGATTTTTTTTGGTCAGGTCACTTTCCTATTCAAGAAGTTCCACTGACTCCCTCTTACTTACAGGACAAAGTTTGTCAATTCTACGCTTTGGCATTTTAAGACCTCCCCAGTCTGGCTCTGCCCCCCTTTTCCAGATTTATTATACAGTACTTTCTATCACACGCTCTACATTATGACCAAACTGGGCTGCTTGCTATTTTCCACACATGACAATTCATCTCCTGTCTTCATGCCTTCATATGGGCTGTCCCTCATGACCATAATGCATTTCCTCCTCATTTCCACATCATGGAATGCCTGTTTTTGATTTTTTTTTTCAAGGCAAAAGTCAGGTACCATCTCCTACTGAAAGCCTATTCTGATCCTCCTCCTGCCCCTGCCAACAACCCCATTCTTCGTCACCAGAAATTCTGTCTACTTTGTAAATATGTTTTACTGACATGTCTGTGTACCTCCAGTTTTCCCCCAATAAAATTTAAATTTCTCAAAGAAAGGGATTGATCTGTTGGTGTCTTTGTAACATTAACAATGTAATCTAATATGCTAGGCACTTTACAAATGCTTGTACATGAATGAATTTGGAGTAGTGTGACCTAATAAGAAGATCATTTGATGCTACCAGAAGACTTGGGTTTTTATACTTCTAGCCCTAGCTAAGCATCTGACTTTGGGCAATTCACTTACCCATTTTACAAATGGAGTTAGAAGGGGCCTCAGAAATTGTCTTGTCCAGCTCCTACTCAAATAATTATAATATACCCATCAAGGCCCCCTTGGATATCAACTAAGATTCTATCCTAGGAAGAACATGTACAGACCCAAAAAAGAATCAAGGGATCTGGCCTTGGGCAAATGAAGGTGTAGGTGGCAGTTGTTTTCTTGTTACCACTAGGAAGTATTGCCCATTGGTTATTTCAAACTAGATAGCCCAGATATATCTCATACTCAATATGTCCAAAACAAAACTTAACTCTCTCCAAACTCACCCTTATTCCAATCTTCCCTATTTCTACTGAAGGCATCATCACCACCATCCTCCCAGCCTCTCAGGCTTGTAACCTTGGAATTATTCTCAACTTTTGAACCTCTCTTACCTGATGTAACCACCAATTAGTTACCAAATCTTGCCCTTTCTACCTCCACAACATCTCTTAAATCTGATCCCTTCTCTCTAATCACAGTTATTACCTTAGTTTCCTCAATGATTTCTTTTTTTTAATTTATTTATTTACTTTTTGTTTGCAACATTCAGTTCCACAATCCCTCCAGCTCCAAATTTTCTCCCCTTCCCTCTCCTCCCCCATGTCCCCCACCACAGCCATGTACAATCAAATACAGGTTCTACAAAGACCTTCACATTAAACATTAGTCAAGTTGTAAAGAGGAATTATATCCAATGGAGTGAACAATGAGAGAGAAGGAACGAAACAAAACACAAAAGAGAGAGCAAGTAGTTTGCTTCAATCTGCATTCATACTCTGTAGTTCTTTCCCTGGATGTGGATAGCCTTTTCCATCATGGGTCTTTTAGAGTTGTCTTCTAACCTTGCATTGCTGAGAGGAGCCCAGTCTATCAAAGTTAGTTGTTACACATACAATGTGTCTGTAATTGTGTACAATGTTCTCCTGGTTCTGCCCCCCTCACTCAGCATCAGTTTCTATAAGTCTCTCTAGGTTATGAAGTCTGTCTTCTCCTCATTTCTTATAGCACAATATTATTCCATTACATTCATATAACACAACCTGTTCAGCCATTCCCCAATTGATGGGCATCCCCTTGATTTCCCATTCTTTGCCACCACAAAAAGAGCTGCTATAAATATTTTTGTACATACGTCACCTTAGTTATTTCAATAGCCTTCTAATAAATATCCCCGATTCAAGTGTTTCATTTCAGTCCATCCTGCACAATGCCGCCAATATGACCTTTCTTAAGCTCAGATCTGACCACAGCACTCTCTTATACTCAACAAACTCCAGCAGCTTCCTAATGCCCCTAGAATACAAACTCTTCTGTTTAGTTCTTAAAGCTCTTTACAACCTCGCCCCAACCTATTTTCCCAACCAAATTCCTCCCCTTTCTGCAGTAGCCAAACCAGCCTTCCCTGTTCCTTACAAACCTACATCCATGCTTTGCAGTCGCCATTCCAAGTCTGGAATTCCTTCTCTCCTCACCTCCATTTCAAAGAATGTCTCTTTTCCTCCATGATACAGGTCCAGAACGACCATCAATATGAAGCCTTTCCAGATACCTTCAATTTCTGGTGACTTCCCTCTTCAAACTACCTAGTGTTTAATTACTTTGTATTTATTAGCGATTAGTCTCTCTAGATTTATTCTGAATATACTTAGATATGTCTTTGTTGGGTTCGTATACTTCCTAACTGAAAGATAATTCCACCCGCACTAGATGGGTCATCCTGAGAATTAAATTAACTTCTCAGGCTCGTCTTTTCCACCTGTAAAATAGGATTTACATAGCCCTAGTCTCTCTTCTAGTCCCCTATTACCGGCTGCCTATTAGACATCTCCAGCTGGATGTCTGATGGGCATCTCAGATTCAATATGTTCAAAATGCAGCATATTGTCTTTCCTTTCAAACCCCCTTCTCTTTGTTGAATACACACACACACATATACATATATGCATAAAATATACGTAGTTCTTGGGAAACATCTGTATAAGAAGTTCATAGTTTCTTATATAATCCTCTCCCCCTTTCTTCTTTAAATCCTGAAATGTTTATGACTGTTGATTGTTGAACTAACAATTAAAAATAATTTATTTCTTAAAGAGATTTTCATTCCAGTAGCGTATGATCCATCAGATGGCCACATTTCACAGGCCTCTGTAGACACTAGCGTGAAGGCCACTGCACCAAGAACAGCCAGGGAGTTTAAAGTGAAGGACAAGGAGTCCATCCAAACTTCACACTAGAAGTAAATAACAAATCCACCAGTTGATGTGATAATTGGGGATCTGAATGAGCCCTTCTCAGCCATCTCAGGCCTTCTGCCAAAGTCACTGCCCTGGACTGTCAAACCACTGCCCAGTGAGCAGGCATATCCAGGACAGAGCTGGGGCTGAGGAGTTCTCAGTGAAATCAAAGGCCAACTCACCCTGCCACGAGACCTGTGTCCTCAGTGATGTGGAGAGGGCTGCTTATTAGCAAAATCTCTCCCTAATTCCATGCGCAATGTGTTGTCTCACTGCCGAGGCTCAATTATTTGATGCTTCCAATTATGAGGTACCAGCTTCAGGCAGAGTTAGGATAAGTTCAGAATGCATCAAGTACCCAACAACATTTATTAATGACCTTAGAGATCATCGATGGCAAACATTTTATTTTTTTATTCCAAGTATTTTAGAGGAACTTTCTGAATAAGTGAAGAAACTGAGACCCAGAAGGAGATAGTGATTTGTCCTAATTCACAATGGCTCACTACATATCTGGTCTTGGTAAATCACTTAACTTCCCCGGACCTTGGCTGTCTCATTTATAAAAATTAATGTCTGAGAAACAATTTTGAAAGACTTAGGACTTAGGGCCAAGACCAACTATAGTTCCATCAGACTGATGATATGCATTCTACATGCTCACTAACAGAGACGGATGGGTCCAAAGTACAGACTGAGACTCATATTTTTGGACATGGCCAATGTGGGAATTTGTTTTGCTTGACTATACTGATTTGTTTCAAGTTTTTTTTTCCCTTTTTTATGATGGGAGGGAAGAGGGAAAGAAAAGACATTTTTGTTAATAAAGAAATAAAATAATGTGGTAGTTAGACTAGACAGTCTCTACTTCCCTCCCCATGATATCTGTTTGATCCAATGATACTATGATCAGACTCCAGCATTCCTAACTTCCAGTCCAAAGCTCCTCAGATTCCCAACCTTTTAACTACGGAACTTCCATTAAAACCCAAATGTTTTTCCCCTCCAAAGGAAGCAAGGCCCCTAAAAAGAATCACTTTTACCTGAGTCTTTGGAGTGCTTTACTGAATATGCTCTACTCCTGATTATTCATACACTCGACTCAGCTAGCATAGACTATATCCAGCTCCATATATCCTATAAATCCTTCCCCTAGCTCCTATAAAGACATTTCATCAGAATCCCTAGATGAGATGAACTCCTAATCAGTAGGTTTCACTATTGGTTGATAGTAGCTTAAAAAAAAAATATGAGCATTCATTCTATTTATTAATGAGATTCTTATGGCTTCTTTACCCCACCCTTCTACATAATAAACATAGATTACTAAGAAATTAATATATATATATTTCATTGAAGCAAATCAATAGAAGCAAAGTCAAACTATCACTCAAAGAATCTTAGAGAAGGAAGGAACCCCAGGAACTACACATTCTAAACCCACACGGCAACAAGAATCCCCACTATAACATGGCTGACGAGTGGTGCCCCATCCTTTGCTTGACAATGTCGAGCAAAGGAAAACCAAATACCTCCCTAGCTCATTCACTGAATTTTAGGCAACTCTAATTGTTGAGAAAATTTTCCTAATATGGAGTCTTTTCTGCCTGTGCAAGTTCCACCTACTGCTCCTTTTCCATCAGACTGCTTCAAATACTTGAAGAAAGTTATCCTCTCTCTCCTAGAGATGAAAAAACTCCTAGAGTTTTCATCAGGGTAAACACGCCTGGTTTCTTCAGCTAATGCTGACACAGCACGGTCACTCGTCCCCTCATCACTGGGATACTTCTCCACTGGAGGGACTCCACCCTGTCATTCTCCTTCTTAGGATGTGGCCCCTAAGCAGAACACAATATTGCAGGTATAGTCTGGAAGATTATCACCTCTTTTCTAGTGGATATTCTTTTTCTTAATACTGCCAAATTCAATATATTGAAGTTGACTTTTTAAACCAAAGTAACAAACTTTACAATTATCCCCACTAAATGTTATCTCATTTACTTGAAGAATGTTTCTAGTCTGACAAGATCTTTTCTGATTCTGACTACCATCTGGTGAGTTATATAGCTTCCTAACTTACAGATATCAACAAATTTGATGAGCAGGTCACCTTTATGCCTTTATCCAAGTGTTAAGGTCACTGAACAAGATTATTAGTAAGAAGGTTGCCTGATGCTGAGGAAAAGAAAGCTGAGTTATAAATGTTGTATAAACCCTGTCTCTTCCTCATTAAAATATCCTGAGACTTTGTAAATACTGCTTTGATCCCTGAACATATTTACCTTTCATTTAGGAGACTCAGGTAATATCAGTTGCTTTAAAAAATAAACAACTTTGTATTAAATTGTTCCCTTTAGGGTGATGAAGAAGAAATATGGAGTAATTATGAAGGTAGGAGGTACCTTGCTTTACATAATGAATGTTTTTGAAAAGTCCTGTGCAAATATTTCTTCAAATCAAATAATATTTTAAGTGTACTGAGTGGGCTGGTTATTTGAAGATGTCTGTGGTAAGCATTCCTTTGCAACTGATAGTTTTATATTTTACCTTTTTAAAAATCTGAATTTTATATAGCAAATTTACTTAAAGTAAGTCATTCTTCCATTGGCTTCCCTGACTGTGCCCATCCCAAATCACTCATTTATCTGCCCTCCCCTCCTTACCCAACCTATCCCCAGTTTATCCCAACATTCCTTCTCACTCCTCCCCTCCTCTCTATTACCTTTTGTACAGAGGAAATCCACAGGAACAAGAGTCACTTAAATAGTCACCCAAATACTGCTCCCAGATCATGTTATTAGAAAAATATTTTACTGTTACCTCTGCCCAGTAGAAATTAATGAGAAAAAAGGAAGAATAGTAAATTTACAGCTTTGCTTAAAGGCTTCTGGTCTCAATCCTCTGTTTAGCTAAGACCTGGCTTTAGCACTTTTATTCCTTCTATGTATGTAGATTGGGAAAAAGCTTACCTCTATTACAGAGCACCATGGTTTCCTGAACTATTAGGATTTTTTGTCTGTTTTTGGAGAGGGGAAGGAAGGGCAATTGGGGTTAAGTGACTTGCCCAAGGTCATAGGGCTAGTTTTTTTTTAAGTGTCTGAGGCCAAATTTGAACTCAGGTCCTCCTAACTCCAGGGCCAGTGCTCTATTCACTGTGCCACCTAGCCACCCCAACTATTAGGATTTTAACTAAGAAGAACTAGCAGGGGGCTGCCTCAAGTCCTAGCCAGATAAAATAAAATGCACAAAGAAATTCAAGTGCCTGCCAACTGACCTTTTCACAGGTAAGTCAAGAACAGCATTCCTTGCTATTCCCAACCCACCTCTGCCCTAATACAGAGGGGTACTTCCAGCCCTGCTGAGATGGGCATCCTTTCTTATCTCTGTTTTTCCCTAAGCTATCTTCACAAACTGGCTATTGATAGTTATTGGATGAAGGAAGGAATGCAGATAAATAGCTCACTATCACCAAGGTCACAACAGATTTTTCTAAGAATTATGAGTAGAGAGACTCCCCTAAACCTCACCTCACATAACCTCTGTTCATAAACCAAAGAAATGGTATTTTAGTAAGCCCCTACTCACTAGGCACTATGGGCATGTGGTTAAGTAGCAGTATGATACAATGGAAAAACTGTTGGGTTTGAAGTTAAGGGACCTAGGTTCAAATCACTACTTCAATACTATGTGACTTCAGTTAAATCCCTTTATTATCTTAGATTTCATTTCCTCAACTATGAAATGGGAATAATATTTATGCCACCAACATCAATGGAGAAAGTACTTTGTAGCTGGGTGGGGGGGCACAGGCCTATAATCCCCTCTACCCGGATGGCTAAGGTCGATGAATCTCTTGGGCTCAGGAGTTCTGCAATGGATTAAGCCCACTGGATGTCCTCATCAAGTTTGGCATTATATGATGACTTCCTGGAAGTGGGAGGTCAATCACATCAAGTAACCTAAAGGAGGGCTGAGTTCTAGGTTGGAAAATGAAGGAGGTCAAATCTCCTGTGCCCATCAGAACAGGACTGGGTCCAAGAGGAGCACTTGTACTTCCTGCCTGGATGAAATAGAGAGACCTAGTCTCAAAAAAAATTGTACATTTTAAAAAGCTCCATAAACATAAATTTTAATTACTCTGAGAAATACAGAGAAGTACATGGCATGGCCCCTGCTCTCAAGGAAGTTTATGATTTTGTTGAAGAGACAAGAATCATAGAGATAAAACAGAGTCAACTATATGATCATACATAATTAAAGGGTAGTTGTATATTCCCCACAGTGACTCTTTTAAGCCTTTTCTATTGTCCTCTGGCTTCCAACCAGCCCTACTACCTACATTTATAGAAAGCATCTTAGTCTCCTACTTTCTCTATGAAGACTGGGGAGACTCAAAAAGTATCTTCCTCAACTCTGGTCAAGACCTATACTCTTAAAAACTTCTCAGTATCATCATCCACTATTTCTTCCTTTCCTCCTCTCTCAGGAGACCAAGAATTCTTACTCCTTCCTATAGTGAATCCCTCTAACTTTACCCTTGATCCTATCCCCTCCCATTTTATCATCCCATCTAATGTGTCTTTAATATCTCTCACTCCTCTCTGACTTCTTATTGATGCTTTTAATGTCATCATTTTCTTTTTTTTGTTTGTTTGTTTTGTTTTTCTTTTTTTGTTGTTGTTGTTCGTCCTTATTCTTTTTTTTTTTAATTAAACAAATGCTTTATTAACTTCTGGTTTACATCATTCATTTCCACCAGATTATGAGTTACATTTTTCCCCTATTTTTTCCCTACCCACCACCCCAGAATAGCAGTCCTACCAGATATCCCCTCATCCAATCTGCTCTCTCCCATATCTTCTCCCATACCCCCTTCGACTTTGCCATTAGGGCAAGGTGAGTCTCTGAGCCCCAATGCCTGGACATCTTATGAAAAATTTAATTTTAAAACTTCAATTTTCAGATCCATTCCCTTTCTCCCTTGTCACCCACTTCCTCTGAGAAGATAAGCAATTCAGTATGTGTTGTACATGTATAGCTATGCAAAATATTACCATAGTAGATATATTGTAAAAGACTGCTTATATTTCCTTCCCACCCATCTCTCCTCCCACCTGGTCCACTCCCTACTTTGATCCTGTCCCTCTTTGATAGTGGGTACTTCCAACCTCCCCTCCCCCCAGAATGCCCTCCCCTCCATCATCCCCCCTCTCATTCCCCTTTCCCCTACTCAGGAGAGTGAGTGAGGGTAAGATATTCCATTTAGTATGTATGTGATTCTCTCCTTGAGCCAACTTCAATGAGAATATGCTTTTGCCTTTTTGCCTTCCTGTTCCCCTCCCCTGCAACTACTTCCCCTTGCCTCTTCTACATGAGGTAGTTTGCCCTACCCTGTCTCTCTCCATCTCCTCTTGCCACTTTCCTCTCTCACCTCTTGACTTCACCCCTTAAGAATCATCCCTTCCTTGGGGCGACTAGGTGGCGCAGCGAGCAGAGAGCCAGCCCCGGAGCCAGAAGGACCCGAGCTCGGATCCGGCCCCAGACACCCATCACACAAACAAAAACCCAGCCACGTGAACCTGGGCAAGTCACCCAACCCCAATTGCCCTCCAAAAAAAAAAATAATCATCCCTTCCCATCAAATTCAACCTGTGCCTTCTATCCATGTATACCTGTGAACATATGCCATGTACCCTTCTTCAATTATTTTCATAATGAGAAAGATTTCATCAAACACAGTTATTGTATTTCCATGTAGGACTGTAAATAGTCCAACTTTGATAAGTTCCTTTTGATTTCTTTTCCTTGATTGCCTTCTCAAGCATCTCTTGCTTCTTGTGTCTGAATGTCAAATTTTTTATTCAACTCTGGTTTTTTCATCAAGAATGCTTGAAAGTCCTCTATTCCACTGAATGACCATATTTTCCCCTGAAACAAGATAATCAGTTTTGCTGGGTAGGTGACCCTTGGGTTCATTCCCAGCTCTTTTGCCCTCTGGAATATCATATTCCATGCCCTTCTATCCCTCAATGTAGAAGCTGCCAGGTCCTGTGCTATTCTGATTGTGTTTCCACAATATTGAAATTGTTTCTTCCTGGCTGCTTGTAGTATTTTCTCCTTGATCTGGGGATTCTGGAACCTGGCTATAATATTCCTGGGAGTTTTCTTTTGGGGATCTTTTCAGGAGGTGATCTGTGGATTCTTTCAACCTCTATTTTGCCCTCTGGATCTAAAACATCAGGGCAGTTTTCCTTGAGAATTTCTTGAAGGGTGATTTCTAGGTTCTTTTCTTTGATCATGGCTTTCAGGTAGTCCAATAATTTTTAAATTGTCTCTCCTGGATCTATTTTCCAGGTCAGTGGTTTTTCCCATGAGATATTTTACATTGCCTTCTATTCTTTCATTTGTTTGGATCTGTTTAACAGCATCTTGATTTCTCATAAAGTCACTAGCTTCCATTTGCTCCAGTCTAATTCTGAAGGAATGATTCTCCTCAGTGAGTTTTTGAGATTCTTTTTCCATCTGGCAAATTTGGATTTTTAAGGCATTGTTCTCCTCATTGCTTTTCTGAGCCTCTTTTGCCATTTGTGTTAGTCTATTTTTTAAGGTGTTATTTTCCTCAGTCAGGCTGTTGACTGTCATTTCATACTTTTCTTGCATCTTTTTCATTTCTCTTCCAAAATTTTCCCCCACTTCTCTTATCTGCTTCTTAAGGTCCTCTATGGCCTGTAGCCAGCTTGTATTTTCATTTGGGGCTTTTGGTGCAGGAGTTCTGACCTCACAGTCCTCCTCCATCCTTTGAGCCTCTTTGCCCCTAAAATAGGAGTCCAATGTTGAACTTTTCTGTTTATTTTGTTTCATTTGCCTCGGCATGTTGCCACTTAATTACTTGATTTTTGGGCTTGTTGCCACAGTAGGACTCTGCCACCAGACAGGGGAGTTTCTGCCCAAACGTGGGGTCTTCACAACTTCCGCCAGTTGGGTGGCCTCTGTAAAGCCTCCACCCACTCTGGCAAGTTGGATACCCACCCCAAACTTCCCCCCCAGACCACAATCCAGATCCAGGCAGTTTAAAGCAAAAGCGATTAACCCCAGACTGATTGCTGGATCTTCCTACAGTTCGAAGACCAAGAGCTAGAGCCACTACTGACACTGCAAAATGGCTTCTGTGCAGCTGTTTCTTCAGCAGCTTTTTGCCCCCAGGGGAGGAAGTCACGTGTTCCCCAAATACTGGTCCCAAAGTCCATAGGGCACTAACCTCTCACTTTGTCCTAGGCATATCTGTGCTGATAATTCTGGAATCGCCACAATTGCTAGTGTTCTGGGGTCCCACCAGCAGGCTGAAGGTCTGACCGCTCTGGGGCTAAAACCGATGACCTGGGCTCGGCTCTGTGGGCTGTGCTGTAGGTTCCCATCGAGCTGTGCTGCCTGCTCTCAGAGCACTGTGCTGGCCGTTCCCTGCAGGGCTGCTGGGCTGTCCTCAGCAGGAGGTTAGCTTCTCTGTGCCGTTCTGTGGGTGCTGTGGCTCCAGAAGTTGTTGGAGCTCTCTTTCACATTGTTTGAAATTTGTGTGGGGCAGAGCACATTGGAAATGCTGTTTCTTAATGTCATCATTTTCAATGACTCTATCTTGTTAATATAAATTAATGCTGTATTTTGTTGAACACTTTCTTTCCATCTATGGAAAGTCTATGGATTTTTACTTTTACTTATTAAAATATTCTATTATGTTTATTCTATTAATTTTCTGAACGTTAAACTAACCATGTATTCTTGATATAGATCCAACTGGGGTATAATGAATAACTTTTGAAATACTTTGCTATGACCTCTGTGCTATATTCCAAACATTCCATTCATTCTAGTATTTGATACTTAATCCTGTATGATCTTTACTGTGGTTCTTTGGTACAGTGTTTCTTCTGAGATTTTTGCAATGTTTTTTCTTTGACCTGGAATCTCTGGAGTTTGGCAAGCATATTTCTGAGTGTACTGAATTTGAGGCTTCTTTCCAGTGGTGACCTATTGTCATTTTCGCCTCTGCCTCCAGCAGTTCTGACAAGTTTTCTTTTATGATCTACTGAAATATGATATCTGGGATTTTAAGATACATTTTATCATGGTTTTCAAGAAGCCTAGTAAATTTTTTCAATTGTTTTTTCCTGATTTCCCTGTGAGTTTTTTTAGACATGTTTAAATTGTTTGTTCTTTTGTTCTTAGTTCCAATATTTCTTCTTACATAACTGAATTTGAGTTTTGTTTGCTCCATGCTCCTTTTCAATGAGTATACTATTTTGCAAAGGTTGTCTAGGTTTTGTTCTGTGTTGTAAATTCACTTCCCAAATTTTTCCCTAAAGAAGTCTAATTTTATTCTTCATCTCTTACTTCAAATCTTTCTTCATTAATTTTAGTAGACCTTACACATACCCTTCAACTTTTTATGGCCAATTCATTCTTTTTTCTATAGTTCTATTTGTGATTACTATGGAATTATTTTATTCTTCTGGAATTATCTTGGTGTTCTCTTATTTCACAATATTCTTCATTATAACATGAGTTTTTTGTTTTGTTTTGTTTTCTATTTACTCATTTCTTAGGTCTCTTTGATAAACATGGCTGGCAGATAATCTCTTCCCTTTCCTCCCCTGAATGTTTCTTTGGAACTTCTCTGAATGTTGAATTTATTGTTACTCCAGGACCTCTATACAGGACCTTATATGAGAATGGAAGACTATATTCAGTCACAATGAACTCTCAGTTCTCTTCCTAGAGTGAAGCAGCCAGAATAGTTTCTTAGCCCTATCCCCTCTTTTAGTCTTGGAGTAGGACACCGAGGCAGAGAACTGTGTTGCCAGATGGAGATCCTAGAGATGCTAGTTTCTGTCCCATTCTACCATCCTAGAGAAGGCAGCAGGGTGGGAATCATAGTAATCCTTGGGATCTGCCCTGGGACTGTAACCAACCAGCACTTGTCATAGTTCTGATTAGGCCTCATGGAGAAGAACATCAGGCTTCCCTTGTACTGGCACAGATCTGGCGCTTAGTGGGTGGTCCACGGTCATTAAAATAATAAACTGGCAATTACCTCATTCCTTTTTCTCTTTACTCATTTTTCCTGCCATTGAGCCCTCTAGCAATAAATAAATAAATAAACATTTATTAAGCACCTTCTATGGTCCAGGTGCTTAATGGTACAGGATACAAATTGTACAGGATACAAAAAGAGGCAAAAGATAGTTCTTGCCCTCAAAGAGCTTACAGTCTAATGGAGGAGACAACATGCAAACAAATACACATAAAGCAGAGTATATACAGAATAAACAGTAAATAATTCAGAGGAAGGGCACTAGAATAGAGAGGGGATGGGGAAGACTTCCTGTAGAAGATGGGATTTTAGTTGAGATTTAAACAAAAGCCAGGGAGAGGTCAGTAGCCAGAGTAATAGTATGTCATCTAGTTGGCTTTCACTATTCTTGAAGTATCTGTAGAGAGACCTGAGCTTGACTAGCATCTTCTGGGGTCATAGCTTGGCTGGAAGTCTAATTATTCATTGTTTAATACTTTAAAATCTATCTCTCATCCACATTATGTTAATGAAACTGCTTATATTGTTACTAAATCCAACAACTTTCTTAATCATCAAATTCAAAAGCATTTTGTCCAGTCTTCAGTCTCCTTGACTGTTCTGCAGCATTTTTCATCGGTGGACATTCTCTCTTTCTAAATCCCTTAGTTTCAGTGACACTGAACACTCCTGGTTCCACTCACTTAATGCTAATTTTCTGCCACTTTCAAGTTGTAATTACCCAAAGTTCTGTTTTTAGCTCTTTTTCTCTACACTTTATTCTTTGACAATCTCATTCTGTTCTATAGCTTCAATTATCACATCTATGCAAATGACATTGAAATCTAGCCCTGACCCCTCCTAAGCTCCAGCTCTTCAGGTCCTCCTGCCTACAGGACACCCTTACCTAGATGTCCAACTGGGTGGCCAAAATCCACCATGTGCATAACCAAACTTATCATCATAGCCTTGTCAAGCCTCCTCCTCCTTCTGACTTCACCATTTCTTTAACTAGACATCTCTACACCATTAGTTCAGTCTTCCCCATTCAAAATCTCTATCTTTGACTCTTTCCTTAGAATCATCCCTTAGTTAAGTCCTAGCTATTTCCATTGCCTATACTGCCTACCTCTCCATTCCTATGATCACGACCCTAATTCAAAGCCTTACAACTATCTATAAGGACTACTGCCATATCTTCCTAACAGGGAGTTCATTTCCATTCTCTTCCCTGCCCAGTTCATTCTTCAATACCACCTGCCACAATAATGCTTATTTATGCCTCAATCTGGACATGTACTGTGCTAAACGATAACAATTAGAAAACCTAATAATTTCCCTAATATCTGCTGAGTAAAGCTCAGATTCTTATACCCTGCCGTTCTCTACAATATGCTGCCACTCTGCATTCCAGTCTTTTCTCATACCACTCCCCTCTACATCCCAAATTACTATGCAAGAGACTCATAACACACCCTCTACTTTCTTTTCTTCATGTCTTTGTTCATGCTGTTCCAAATGCCAAAAATGCTTTCTCTCTCCTTCTGTTCACATACTGTATTCCAACCATCTTTTCCTTTTTTTTTTTTTTTGGCAAGGCAGTCAGGTTTAGGTGACTTGCCCAGAGTCACACAGCTAGCAAATGTCAAGTGCCTAAGATCACATTTGAACTCAGGTCCTCCTGACTCCAGGGCTGGGTGCTCTATCCACTGTGCTGCCTAGCTGCCCCTCCAACCATCTTTTAAAATCCAAATAAAATACCACCGTTCCCTAAAAGCTTCTGCTTCTCTCAGTCAGTAATGGCCTTTCTCCCCCTTGAACATAATATGCCATTCTTTGCACTTGAGCCAGGGACAGAGACTAGACCTGTGATTACATCAGTATAGGGAACACTGAGATAAGGAAACTTCCAGTGCAAATCAGTAGCTTTTCAGCTATCTAGTGATAGCTTTCTAGTGAAAGGCTAAGTGACCTGCCCATGGTCATAGAGCTACTATGTGTCAGACGTAACACTTGAATAAAGGTCCTCCTGGTTCCAAGCCGTTTCTAACCATTCTACCATCGCCTACTATCATGAATTAGAGCAATACGTATGTATCATAGCTACAATCATGAGTGTATGTATCATATGCCCCTGAAGACTATGATCTTCCCAGGAGCAAAGTCTGTGTTATTTGCACCCTCTTTTCCCCACTCCTGACCCCAGATGCCAATATCATGTTCTGCAAACACAGGTACTTAACAATTGCTTAACAGGGGAGTGGCTATGTGGCACAGTGGGCCGAGCACCAGCCCTAGAGTCAGGAGGAGCTGAGTTCAAATCTAGCCTCAGACATTTACTAGCTGTGTGACCCTGGACAAGTCACTTAACTCCAACTGCCTCCCCCTACCACCCTCTCAAAATTGTTTAACTGTACTAAGTGCTAAATTATATGGTATAGATAAATGATATAGGAATTCAGAAAAGTGGGGAAAGCACAGAGGGTCATAACAGTTAAGGAAGTTTCCATGGAAGGGGTAGGAAGGTTGGACACTGAAGAATGAGGTTAGGATTTGGATTACTGGAGGAAGATGGGGGGAGGGGGGAAATGGGGTATACCATAAGTAAAACCTGAGAAGTAAAGATTAGGTTAAGTTCTTGTCCAGGATCATAGGTGTTAAGGGATGGAGCCCAGGCTAGACCCTATATCTTCTTACTCCAAGTCCAGTATCCTTTTTCTACATTTTGCTCACATTCTAGACACTCAACCAAATATTTAGAGTTGCCTTGCCTCCCCACGACCAATTTCAAGTATAATACAAGCTCCTTGCCTAGGCCCCAATATATCCTCTATTTGGTTTTTAATCTCCCTCATTATCTGTGCCCTCTTCCCATCTTTCCAGTCTTCTTATACCTTCCTCTTCTCCATATACTCTACAATCCAGTGACAATGGCCCCCTTGCTCCCTCAAACAAGACCAACTGTGCATTTTTACTGCCTCTTCCCTATGTCTAGAATCCTCTCCCTCTTCATTTCTACCTTGTGGCTCTTTGACTTCCTTCAGTTTCCATCAGTTAAAATCTCACCATCTGCAAAAAACCTTCCCAGTCTCCTTTAGTGCTAGTTCTTTGTCTCTGAGATTATCTCCAATTCATCCTACATATATCTTACTTGTACATAGTTGTCTGCATGTTGTGTCTCATTAAAATGTGAGCTCTTTGAGGGCAGGAACCTTTTTTTTTTGCCTAACTTTGTATTCTCAGCACTTAACACAGCACCTAGCCACAGTGGGTGATTAATAAATGCTTATTGACTTGATTTGATACGCCTGGCAAGTATCCACACACACTTGCCCCCCAAATTTTAAAAAGACTTTTTCTTTCCACAATGATGAATGACAAGGATAACCAGAATATGGTTCTATTAAGCTTAAAAAAAAAAAAGGAAAAAGGGAAGTGACAAATGGGAAAGTGAGTTATACCACAAAACCTACGGGAAAAGTGGAAATTCCCCATACCCTTGACAGCTTGACAAAGAAAAAAGCCTTCTTTGACTACTACAGTCCACAATGATTTCTCTCTCTCCTCTGAACTCCAAATATACAGTTTGTAGTCAGTCAGCTAGCATTCAGCAAGGCCCTATTATGTGCCAGGCACTAGGCTAAGCACTGGGGAAAAAAAGAACAGTAAAATAGAGCCTCTGATCTCAGGAACTCACAATCTAATGGGGGAGACAATCTATACAAACTAGATGCCGACAGATTGGGGGTTGTCTCAGAAGGACAGCAATGAAATTAATGAGGACTGAGAAACCTTACAGAAAGTAGGATTCTATCTGGGACTTGAAGGTAGCCAGGGAAGCCAGGAAACAGAGACAGGGAGTTTGAGACTTCTAGGCATGGGGGACAGCCAATGGCAATGCTGTGAGTGTGCCCAGAGGTCAGCATCACAGAGTATGTGGAAGGCAGTAAGGAAAGAAGACGGGAGAGGGGACAGTTGATGAAGGGCTTTTTGAAAACAAAGGGGTTTCATATTTGATCCTGGAGGTAGTAGGGAGTTGTTGGTGTTCATTGAATAGGGTAGTGATATGGTCAGGGCTGTGCTTTAAGGTCAATTTGACAGCAGAATGGAGGATGGATGGAGAGGGCAAATACTTGAGGCAGGGAAAAATACCTCCTAGACTACTGCACTAATGCATATGACCACTGCTTACTCTTACCACATACTTGTTTTGTTCTTACCAGACACTATCTTGTATGTTTTCATGTATGTGTCTTACTGTCCCAGGGCGAATAGAAGCCCCTGGAAGGCAGAGACCCTAATTTATATTTGGTCTCCCCTACAACCTAGAAACCCTGTCTCACACTCTGTGCACCCCTACCCACTAACCCACATCAGCAGCTCAATAAATACTAAGGAACCAATTATAGATATGATTTCCTCAGACTCCTCCCTAAGTTTCTGTAAAGTATAGACACTGGCAAATGAGCACAAGTAAGTCAAATCTCTCTCTCCTCTCACTGCTGCCTCTTCCATTAAAAATGCTGGCGAGGAATAGGAACAAAGCACCTGCATTTTGTTGGATGAAGCAAAGCTATGGGTTGTACCACACAGGCATTATTATCCCCATTTTGCAGATGAGGACAGACCCAAAGGTTACAGGATTTGAGAACAAGTCACACAGCTGTATGAAACAGAACTAGAAACTAACTCGAAATTAAGTCTCCTGGCTCCTTTTTTTCATTGTTCTCACCAACCACATACCTTATCATTCTGCCCTCAGCTGGTTTGCTCCCAGAAAACAAGTCTAGCATACAGACTTGAGAAAAATCTCCATCCTCATTACCCCTACCCTACTCCAGGTTTTCATCATCTCCATTATTTTAACAATTTCTCCTAATTTGACTCCCTGAATGTAGCCTTTTATCACTTTAGTCTATTTTACAGACTACTGTCAAGATAAATCCTCCTAAAACACCATTTCACTGCGTAGTTTCTCTTCTCAAAAAAAAAAAAAATACAAACAAAAATCATGAATGGTTTCCTAATGCTTACCCCATCAAGTCCAAACCCCTTTGCTTGGCTTTGAAGGGCCTCATAATCCAGCCCCTCCCTTCCTATTCAACCTTATTTCCAGTTATTCACCAATATAAACCCTTTGGTCTATCAGGGCAGTCCCCCCTACTGTTCTATTGATGCATATTTCTGCCTGTGTGCACACAAATATTCTTCCCCTCCTCCTGGAATACTTTTTACCCTCCTCTCCAAATCTCACCCATCCTTCAAGACTGCTGAGGTCTCTCCTCATCCACAGAATCTTCCCTGATAACTTCAGATACTACTCATCTATCTCTCCTCTGAACATCCCCAGCCCTTCTGGTTTGTATCAGCTGATTCAGAACTTGGTTATATTGTCTATTTTTATTTGATAACGTTTCATATTATTAGTACTGTCTGCTAACTAGATTGTTAGTTCCTTAAGGACAGAGATAATATCCTATTTATTTTATACTTTATCACTCAGTGCCTGCACAGGGTTTCTCTCTATCTCTTCCTCCCTTTCTCTCCCCCTCTCTCTCTCTTCCCCCTCTCCCACACAAATCAATAAAGATTTCTCAAAGTTACTAATGATCAACTGCCAAATCAAAGGGCCTCTTCAGCCCTCGTCCTTCTTCACTTCTCTGTAGCCTCTGATGCTGCTGAACATCTCTTCTCTCTAGGTTTTCACAACACTGCTTTCTCCTGGGTCTCCTCCTACCTCTCTGACAGCTCCTTCTTTGCTGGATCTTCATTCAGATCACACCCACCAAGCAAGGGTTTCCCACAGAGCTCTGTCCTGAACCTTCTCTTCTCTCTCTATGCTGTTTCACTTGGTAACCTCATTTGCCCCCATGGATTCAATGATCAACTCTATGCTAAGGAATCCCAAATCTACTTTAGCCCTAACTTCTTGGCTAACCTCCAGTCTTACATCTCCAAATGCCTACTGGATATCTCAAACTAGCTGCCCCACTCAATGTGTACGGTACTGAACTTAGTATCTTTCCCTCAAAGCCTTCTCTTCCTTCCTCTTAGTGTTGAGGCTACCACCCTCATCTCAGTTCCCCAGACTCACCACCCTGATGTCATCTGCACTCTCTCTCTCTCTCTCTCCCTATATCCAATCTGATGCCAAGGCCTGTGCCTTTTACTCTCATAATACCTCTTGTATACATTCCCTTGTCTCCTCTGATGCCAGCCCCTGGTGCAGGCCCTCCTCATCTCATGCCTAGATGACTACAAATGCCTACCAGTTGGTTTCCCTGCCACAAGTCTCTCCTTACTCCATTCAATCTCCACTCAACTGCCAAACTGATCTTTCTAAAGCACAAGTATGACCATGTCACCTCCCCCTACCTACTCAATAAACTCCAATGGCTCCCTATCACCTTTAAGATCAAATATAAAATCTTCTGACATTCAAAGCCCTTTATAACCTTCCCCTTTTCCATCTCTCCAGGCTTCTTGCAAGGAAGGAAGGATGGAAGGAAAGAAGGAAGGAAGGAAAGAAGGAAGGAAGGAAGGAAGGAAGGAAGGAAGGAAGGAAGGAAGGAAGGAAGGAAGAGGAAGAGAGGGAGGGAGGGAAGGAGGAAGGAATCCAAATAGAAGTAAATAGATTTCCAAATAGAGATAAAATAGAGGACCTTGTGGAATCTGAGGAGAACACAGAACTATAACTATATGCAACTAACATGCTATTCCTAAATGGTTTAAAAGAGAAATGCGACTTTTGAGTAAAGAATAGATGTCTTGCACAACAAAAATAATCAGCAGACTAGAAAAAGATGTAATCTGCAATGGCAAGCCTCACCAAAGAAACAAAAGAGAAAAAACAGATTGGGAATGCAAACATACAGAAGTGAAAGTCAGTCAAGAAGAGAAGCAAAGAACAATAACATTAAAAGAAAATATACTCACTAGGCAAGCAAAACATATTACACTTGAAAACAGGGTGCCTAGTAAGGATCACAGACCTCCCAAAAGATTTTGACAAGATAAAAAGATAGGCAGAAACTTGGTTCCAGAAAAGAGTTGAGAAGCTGTACTTTGCCTACCTTCTTTGCACAAGTGAGGGGCTATGGGTAGAAATACAGTTATCCCTTCCGCATCTCAGGGGTTAGGGGCATAGTGCCTCCATGATCTGAAAAATCCATGTAAAATGTTTTGGCCCCCCCTTTGTACCAGAGAAGTAGTCTGAATTTTTTTCTTTTTCTTTTATGGGGTGTTTACAGTGCCTTACTGTAAAATTGGGGTTAAGTATTTGGTCATGGGCTCTGTATTTGTCTACTGGCTTTTGCATGTTGTCTCTGGCTTCTGCAAAACTCCCCCAAAATGCTCACTTCATTTCTTATGTCTCCCCTTGATATATCCAAAACCACAATGTGGAAAGTCACAATGTGTAAGGGATAACTGTATAGTGGAGGAGTTCTTAATTATTCAAGGTCCTCAAGACTCCCAAATAAGCATAACACCCCCCAATAAAACACAATCTCCAAATAAATCGAGAGATGTGGATGTTGAATAGATTGTCAAAACTGTGGGTGTAGAATAATGTATATACTGTCAAATACAACTAATGTGTTGGCTGGCTTTATTGAATTGCTTTTTCTTTTTTATTCTTTGTTACAAAGGATGGATTCTCTAGTTTAGCGAAGGAGGAAGCTATATATTTGGAAATGAAGGTGAATAAAAACAAATGATACCAATAAAATTTTTTAATGTACTCTTTAAAAAGAAAGAGACATTTCTTCTTTGACAAAAACTTGTCCTTAAAAAAATTATTTGTAAATGAATGAATGAAAAAAGGATTTATTAAGCACTTATTATATCAGCCTTCTACTAACTTGTAGTATAATTTTTATATGTTTTATTTTCTATTGGCAACACTGACTTTTTTTGGTCTGTACCCAACCCCAAGAGATGAATGATCTAAAAATCAACATTTAAATACATAGAAGTTTTTTATTTAAAAGACCCTGTTGTAAATAAATATTTTTCGCATAATTTCAATATTTACCAGTCTCCTGATTAATCAATTTCCTAAGTATTAAACAGAGATTTGTTAACTGAGTAACTGGCTAGTTGTAGGTTTGGCAGAAGCTATTTTTTTTTTTTTTTAGCCCAATGGAAAAGTTTTGGTGTCATTCTAGATTGCCTCAGACAATCAGACAGAAGAAAATTCTCTATCCTTTTTTTTTCTAGCTTGTATTTTCTGTTCTAAAAAAGACCATTTCTCCCTTCATGTCACCTACTCAGAATTTAGGAGGGAGGGGAAGAGGGATTCCTATAGTTTTATGATCTTCTCAGATGAAATCTCCTTTGCACAGAGACAGTCCCAATGGGGAAAAACCTCTCAAAGATTTATGAGTGAGTAGAGAGGCAGGGTTCCCTGGGCTGACAGTTGCTGTTAGGGCCAGAGCTGCCAGATACTTCATAAGGCTAGGAAACTACCCAGGCTGAAAACACTCTTCATGGGAACACTCTGCCAGGAAATAAAGCCAAGAGGCTCTCAATTATTCAAGGACATCAGGACCCTCAGATAAGTATACTCCCCACACAAAGCAAAACACTCATCTGAGCTATGAAAGAAAGTCTCAATGTTCCTCCTCCCTCACACCTAAACTTTTCACTTTTCAGAGTTGTCAGCAAGGAGTCGAACAGCCTGGTTTTGATTTCACCTAAGAAATTCTTCTTGCCCAACCATCTCAGGCATCAGTGACATTTCCAAAAAACACTGGCACCCGTGTGAAGAATCAATCAATCAATATTTATTAAGTATCTACTATGTGCCGGGCATTGTACAAAGCACCAGGAATACAAAAATAGGCAAGAGTGTTCCTGCCCTCAGGGAGCTTACAATCTAATGAAAGGAAGCAGAAGGCCAACAACTTTAAAAAGTCACATACCGGGCTAGGTGGCGGGACGCTGGGAAGGCTGAGTTCAGATCGGCCTCAGACATTGTAAGTCACATACCAAAAGATTATAGTGTTTGTATAACAGAGCTCTAAATTCCCAGCCCCTGGGGGGCGGGGAGAAAAGTGTGGGGGGGGGGGTGTGGAGGCCTAGAGAAAGAGGGAGGGATTAAAGGTTAGACCGGAAGAAACTGCTTCTCTCCTAC
Source organism: Gymnobelideus leadbeateri (assembly GCA_011680675.1). Lineage (NCBI taxonomy): Eukaryota > Metazoa > Chordata > Mammalia > Diprotodontia > Petauridae > Gymnobelideus > Gymnobelideus leadbeateri. Next base: position 83,168 of record WOXC01000339.1, read on the forward strand.
CCTGCTATCCCCTCCGGCTTCCATAACTCAAAACAGAGATCTGTGCGCACTTTACTTTTCACTCTGCTATTATATCATTTTACCCAAGGCAGTGGAACAGTCGCTTTCTTTGGGCAGCTAGGTGGCCCAGTGTAGTTTGAATCTAACCTCAGACACTTACTACCCATATGACCCTGGGCAAGTCACTTAACCTCTAGTTGCCTCAGTTCCTCACCTGTAAAATGGGTACACACTGGAGACATGACTGGGCGAGTGAACACCAACAACAAGAGGTAATTTGTGTAAATTCACAAAGGCAGTAAATAACAGAGGCAGATTCTGAACCCAGGTCCTCTGACTAAAAATCTGGTGTTTCTTCCACTTTACCACAATGAATCTAAGCCATCTCCAAAAGAACAAAGTTTGTAAAGAAAGATAATCCCACAATTTCACACAACAGACTACTGGAAGGATTGCTAAAAACTCACAGCTAAGAAGTTCTTCCTTGGGTTTAAACTGAATATTCCTCCAGCCACAAATAATGCCTGTATCTTCTCTTTCAGTCCTTGGTGGAGGTAGAGGACAGCTGTATAATTTAGGAGACAGAAATGTGAGAGGAGATGACAGATAGCTCCATCAGGTGAGATCTGAGTGACAATAAGAACGGAGGTCTAAGGCAGGGACCAGATACTGGAGATTTCTTCTCAGGGAAGAAGATGAAGAATCTCAGAAGGTTGCTTAGTAGGAACTGATATAAAAAGATGGGAGAACAAAAACAAAAGCAGTAAAAAGTGAGATAAGTACGAGGTTAACAGGTTTATTAACTAGAGAAAAAGGCCAGCAAACTGAATATCAGGAGAGAAGGATTACAGAATGGTTTATCTTTTAACCATGGACTTAATCCAAACAAACAAAAAAAAACTGAACAGGCTGTGCTGTTTGCCTCAAACAATTCTTTTTCAGCTGGACTGGACTGCAGCTCAGAGACAGTCTCTAGCACATTTTTTTCGCTCAGACCTATCATTTCATAGGTGTGGCAGATTTCTGGTAGGGCCTGCTGCCACTGCCTGAGTGATTGATTCAAGGCCAAAGCATTGGTCACCGACCCAGAACTTGAAGGGGCTTTGTCATCTACGGGGACTCCCCTCAGGTCACAGATAAGGAAACAGACTCAAAAGAGGTTGGTTGACTTGCCCAGGGTTACCTAGGTATTAAGTGGAAGATACAGAATGGTGAAATGGTAACTAGGAAAAAAAAATTCACAAAGTCTAAGCAAGACTCACTGGGACATCTGCACAAAGGACGCACACTGGGATCATTTGCTGCTGTGTAAATAGGCCTGTATGTATACATATACCTCCTGAACTCCCATCCCTCCCTCTTTCTTTTTCCCCAAATCACCTTAATCTTATTCCTGAGAATATTAATCCTGGAGAAGGTGTCATTCCAGAGTCCCAGTTCTAATTTCTGACCCTATCCCTGGGAATTCACACCATAGATATTCAGTAAAACCAGTCAGCAAAGTTGGGACTGGACAAAAATAGCACTTTTGTCTTCTGGTACACATTCTGGCTTCCAGAACATTCACTGCCATGCCTAAGCAACTTTTCAATCAAGCATGACTAATAAGTCACAGGGAAGAAGGGGATTTCAGAAAAGCCGTCTCCTCTAACACAAGGTCAATACCATCCCTTTAAAAAACCAGAACAGTGAAAAATGCCGCCCCCGCCACCCCTCCCCACCAAAAGCCAGCTTATTGGAAACCAAGTGAATCAATAGAACCTTCCCCAAAACAAAGGCATTCAGGGAAGAGAGAGACAATCAGAGCTGCCATGGCATGGGCGGGGGGAGAAGGGATGGATGGGGAAGATAGGGATATGCTGCAACCAGCTGATTGTTACATTTTCAAGGTGAGCATTTACACCTTGAAATAATCAAAAGCTATAAATCAGGACTTAATTTATTGTTTTGTTGACAAGATAAAAGAAAGTGATGAGGAAAATGTTAATAATGCAAATTAAAGTTAAAAGTATGTTGTGTAGGGGCAGCTAGGTGGCTCAGTCAACAGAGAACCGGCCCTGAAGTCAGGAGGACCTGAGTTCAAATCTAGCCTCAGACACTTAACACAAAAACTAGCCATGTGACATTGGGCAAGTCACTTAACCCCAACTGCCTTCCAAAAAAGGCAAAAAAAAAAGTATGTTGTGTAGGCAGATAGGTGGTACAACGGATAGAGTGCTGAGCCTGAAGTCAAGAAGAAGACCTCAAACACTCACTAGCTGTGTGATCCTGGGCAAGTCACTTAACCCTGTTTTCCTCAGTTTCCTTATCTCTTCTTCATCTTCAGTTCTGTTATTTAAAAGTATTCTTAAGTGCTCAGATAAAGAGCTGGAGAAGAAAATGACAACCCACTCCAGTATCTTTGCCAAGAAAACCCTAAAAGGGGTCATGAAGAGTTAGACACAACTGAAAAAAAATGATTGAATGATGAAATGTGTATACAACATCCATCCCCTTCCACCAAGCAGACTGTTAAACATTTGTCAGCACACTTCAGGCAGTAGTGAATGTTAGTTAAAAGAAAAAAATCTGGTTTGTTGACATAAGAGGTGAAGGATGCTACTTCCTCCATGGGTGGAGAAAGCAGATTCAGGGCTCCATATGGTTCTATGTTTGAGAAGCATCAAGCAGCAGAGTGTAGCGATCCTAACGTGCATGGAGAGGAGAGAAATATAAGACTGGAAAGGAAGGAGAGAGGCAGACAGTTCTCTAGGCCTGGAAGGTGCAGAGCAGTTGCTGATCTGCTCTGGCAGTGGCAGTTCCTTCACTATACCAATAAAATGACAGGCCTGGTCCAAAAAATAAAAAAAAAAAAACAAGACTCAAGGAAATTTAACTTAAAGGAATGAGGGGAAGGGGAGAGCTGTTGCTGCTGTTTCTAAAACCTAACTCTGCAATCAGCAGCTGCAAAGTAAAAGACGAAAGATAAGTCAGAATTAGGAAGGAACCTCCAACATAGCAAGGCCATAGGGGCCCATGATCCCCCAGGTGTCCCTCTTTCGATGGGTTTCTACATATTGCCCAAATATCTCATGCCGGTTGTATTATTCATAATCCCTGGGTCATTCCTCATCTATCTAGAGCCATAAATTCAGGCAACCAAACACCAGTGGAAAATTAGTCAATGGAGAGATGAATGCCCATGGGCATGGCTAATTACTACCTCGATCACACTTCCCACAAAAGCTGTTTCCCTTTCCCAAAGGGCCTGCCAGCCCACTTCAGAAGCCTCACTCGCTTCCAAAAGAGACTCAGAGACAGAGGATATTAGATCTCTTCCTTGGGAATCAGAGTAGGATGTTTTGGTTTGCTGACCCCATCTGACAAACTCCTATGCCAAAGTTCCCCCAGGCACTGAGAATACTTTTAAATAACAGAACTGAAAAAATAAATACTCTTCCTTAGGGCAGTCAGGAAACTACTACCAAAATACTCAGAAACAGAAAAAACAAAGGAAAGCCACCCTAATTCCAGTGTCTAGGATGAGTTCAATAGCCACAGGATCTTGCCCACTGAGGGTGCTCGATTCATTTTTGTTGAAGGAAATTAAATTGACTATTTCATTCCATGGTAAATAAAATGGAACCTGACTCTGCCTTTTAGCTAGCTATTTGAGGAAAAGGACCCCAAGGACAAAGCAACAATGTCTTCCCAAGGAGCTCTTGTGGGCAATCCTTCTATAGACGCCAAAGACAGACACCAAAGATGATGGGGTATAAATCTCTATACCTGAGGGATGGGGGTGAGAGGGTCTGTAGAATATGACCTACCAACCAATCAACCAACAAGCATTTATTAGGCCCCAAGCACCGTGCTAAGTGCTAGGGAACACAAGACCATTTTACAGCCCCAATTCTTTTAAGAAGTTAATTCTGCAGGCTGATTGAAAATAAGGGCCTGAAGCTGATGGGGGTAGGTCAAGACGAAGTGTGTGAAACTGTGATTTGTTTACTGCTATCCAGTAATTCCAAGGTAAACAGCTGCAGCCCAAGGGAATGGTTCCAAAAGGACTTTGTTTTCCTATTTCTTTAGGTATGGACATTAACTGAGATGCCCCACTCTTCAGGTTATTGTTCTGCAATGTGTCCCTGTACTCTGATTTCCTAGCATTCATTATTATTTTATTAGGGATTATCATCCTTCTCTAGATACTGCATTCATGGAGCCTTTACTCACGGAAACCATCACCCAATACATATTCCAGCCCCAATGCCTGGTTGAAGCAAGCAGGGTATGAACACTGCCCAGTTTCTCAGTCATTGGAGGCCATTTAAAAGATGATAGTCAGTTGTTACCTAGTGACCTGAAAGAGTTACTGCCACTCAAAAAAAAAAGTAGATTATTTCCCTCTTATAGGCCCCACTGATACACTAAACCTCATAGTTCTTCTTGAAAGGAATTTGATTCATAGAATGTCAGAGCTGGAAGAGACAGTAGTCCAATCCCCTTTACTCTCCCTCCTCCTTTTGCAGATGAGTAAATTAAGGCCCAGGGGCAGTACAGTGGATAGAGGGCTAGGCCTGGAGTAAGAAGGACCCGAGTTCAAATACTAGCTGTGTGACCCTGGGCAAGTCACTTAACCCTGTTGCCTCAGTTTCCTCATCTGTAAAATGAGCTGGAGAAAGAAATGGCAAGTCAGTTCAGTATCTTTGCCAAGAAAACCCCAAATAGGGTCACGGAGAGTCAGAAACAACTTAACAACAAAATAACTAAGGCCCAGGGAGGGAAAATACTTGACTAAAGTGACACAACTAATTAGTAGCAGAATTGGGAAAACCTAGTCCAGTCTGAAGATACACAAAAACGAAGTAACTTGAAGAGGGAGAACACACTACCAAAATAGGGATCAGGCCTGCACAGGTGGCACTGAAAAACAAGGATTCTGAGAGAAAGAGACGTGAATTCTAGAGGTGAGAATTCTCAGCTGTGGCAGAGAATGGGAAGGGCTAACAGGAGGCCAGTGGGGCTCAAACTTAGAATAGGATAAGGGGGAACCATGTGACAAAGTCTGCCCTGCTCTCTCCTCTGAACTGCAGCCCCGCTGTGCCTTCAGACATTGTGAACTGGATGGGATGTCCTGTACAAACCTCAAAGCCAACACAGCCACAAAGAACGCATCCTCCCCCCTCCCCCCCTCAAAGTCTCTCCTCTAAATTTCCTCTTTTTAAAATTTTTTTATTAATTTTGAACTTATACACAAAAATACCCCCAAGAAGAACATTTCCATGTATATTGCACAATACAAAAAAAGGACTCAATATAAGACCATAAATTTCCAACTTACTGTTTATTTAAAAAACAAAACAAAACTGTAATCTACATGTCATTTCCAAAGCCACCCTGCTTTTCTATGCTTCCTCTGAGGTTTCCTTTTGTTCTTTGTTGTGCACTTTTTTTTTTTGGTGTGTATATGTACACACACACACACACACACACACACTCTTCTATTTATCAGGATTTTTTTCCTCTGGCTGTGGATTATATCTCCCTTCATAAATTCTTTGTAGTTGATTTGAGGATTTCCCTCTCTTTTAAACATACCACCATTCTTCCTGTTACCCAGATTCAAAAATCTGGTGCATCCTTGACTCCTCACTACATATTCGATGACATCCCAAACTGGTCATTCCTGTCAACGTATCTCTTGCTTTACTCTCCCTCTCTCCATTCACAGTCACCATTCCTGTTCAGACCCTCATAACCTCTCACTTGCATTATTGCAATAACCTCCTAGCCCTCCTACCTCATCTCCCTCTTCCACCCAGTCATTAAAGCAATTTTCCTAAAATATAAGCCAGACCAGGTCACCTCCATTCAATAAACTTTAATGGCTCCCCATTGCCTCGAGGACTAAATATCAACTAATTTGGCATTTCAAGCTCTTCACAATATGGTCCCTTTCTACCTTTTCATTCATATACCCTGCTTCCTTCATTTCAAAAACCCTGTAGTCCAACCACACTTGCCTATTTACTGTTTCACATCTCCCATCTTTATGTTTTCTGCTGGCTGTCCTATGTGACTGAACTATACTCCCTCCTCACCTCTGTTTCTTGAAATCCCTGGTTTCCTTAGAGACTCAAGTTAAACAACAATCTTCTACGTGAAGGTTTTATTTGTCCCTCTCTATCCTGGTAATTCACCGCCTCTCAAAGTTACCTTACACTTATTTTGCATATATTCTATACCATTCTATCCATCTATATATCTGTCTATCCATCTACCTGTCTATCTATCCATCTTTCTATCAATCCATCTCTCTACTTCTCTTTCTGTCAACTTTTCTAGCTTATCTATCATCTATCCATGTACTTACGTTGTCTCTCCCCTCTTTCACCATCACCCCTCCCTCAACAGAATGTAAATATCTTACCCGTAGGTCTTATTTCACTTTTGCCCTTGTATCATAGCATAATCCATGGTAGACAGTAGGTTCTTAATAAATGCTAGCTGATTGACTAGATAATATCCTGGAGCCATTCTGTGCAAGGCTTTAGAGATGCCACATGGAGGATCTTCTACTTTACCCACAAGGCAAAAAGGTGCTACTGAAGGCTTTTGAGAAAGAACAATATGGCCAAACTTGGGCCTTAGGAATATCAACTTCTCAGCCATGTGGAAAAGAAATTCAAGAGGAGACAGACTTGCATCTGGGTAAGAATAGTTCAGTAGAAAGAATATTAAACTTGGAGTCACAGGACACGAGTTCAGATTCCAGTTCTGCCGATTATTATCTGTGTGATCTTGGGCAATCACTCAACTTCTCTAGGCCAGTTTCCTCCTCTGTAAAAAGAGAGGCTTGTGCTAGTTGACATGAGGGCCCTTCCAGTTTTCGGTCTCTGATTCTATGATTAGGGCTATGGTGAGGCAGGCAGAGAAGAGGCACCTCAGAGGTCGCCTACTCCAATATTTCATTCTAGAGATGAGAAAACCAAGGTCCAAACATCAACTAAATTTTCACAGGTTGACAAGATAGTGGGTGACAAGGGGAGAAAGAAAGAAAACTTGGATGATGACTCAATGTGGGTGACTAGAAGAATGATGGTGACCTCGTATGAAAGGTAAGAAGGATGGGAATAGAACAAAGTGGTCCTTAAGGGCCTCTTTAAACCCCAAAGTTCTATCATTTGTAAGAATATACATTTTCCAAATTTCATCAGTCCACATGATAAAAGCAGGGGAGATCATAGGATTTATGGCTAGCAGAGGGATCCAGTTTTCACAATCCCCAATTTTATCCTCAAGTCACTAATCTGCCTGCTTCTTCTCTCTGCAAAGACTGAGATAATGGGCCTTTTTTTTAGCACTGCTGGAAAACAGAATTTCAAGAATACGTATTTCTGTTGTAGCTTTGTCTCCTGAATAAATCATCTTTCACATACTGTCCCGAGAGTCTAGTGGAAAACCAACAGGGGAACCTCACTTTGGATAAACCCAGGGCCGTAAACCTCATTCCTGGGCTTGTTGAAGGTATAGCAAGATACAACATACTCCTTTTCACCCACATTTTCAAAGAAGTAGAATACTATAAAATACAGGTCATTTTGAGATTATCAGTACTAGTTCAGTCAACAACAACAACATGCTTGGATATGTTTATGGAGCCAACCTCTAACTGGAATGTCATAAGAAGTAAAGGCAAAAGGGGTGGCTAGGTGGCACAGTGAATAGAGCACTGGCCCCACTGTGAATAGAGTCAGGAGGACCCGAGTTCAAATCTGGCCTCAGACACTTAACACACAAACTAGCTGTGTGACCTTGGGCAAGTCACTTAACCCCAACTGCCCTCCTAAAAGCAAAAAAAAAAAAAAGTAAAGGCAAAGTCACCTGGGTTCAAGACCTGTACTCTGATCTGTTTGAGCCATGTATGGACTATCTTCAGGTCTGGGTGACACACTGTAATGGTTAAGGTTCCATGCCCCTTGAACTTGCTGACATAGCAGGAAGGGATGAAGTAGGAGGAAGCCAAAGATGAGCTGGAGACGGTGCAGTGACTAGACCGGCGGTGGCACGACATTTTTTTTTTGAGCCAGCCAGAATGTCTGCTAAGAACTCCTGCTGAGGACTGCCAGGGACTGGAACTGCATGGGTCTGGAGCTACTGGAGCTGTGTGGGCGCTGAACAGTTGCCATGAGTGAGGAGAGGTGGACCTTTGCCTGAGGTATCCCATTCTGTTTTGAAGGCTTGAGAATGTGGGTGTTTACTGCGTTAACTACATGTGCCAACTTTATAGCTACTGTAATGGCTCTGACTTTCTGGTTTGGGGACTCAGTTTTCTGGTATTTGAATAAATGTTCTAGCTTTGTCCTCCATGTAGATATCCTGTTATTTTTTTTGTGATTAATAACCATATTGGCATATTTATAGTTACCGTAGGCATTGTGAATACTGCATTGTTAATACACACATTTTAAGAAGGATATTAAAAAGCAGGAGATCATCCAGAGGAGGGCAAACCAAGATATGGAGGCCCTTGGGTTCGTGACAAATGACCATCAGCTAATAGAAGTCAACCTAGCAGAAAAAAAGGCTGAGTGAGGGAGGATGGGAGATGTCTTGAAACATTTCATAAAGAAGAGGGATTAAATTTATTCTGCCTGATCCCAGAAGATAGTTACAAAGAGACAGATATAAATTTTGCAAGGAAAAACATCCTAACAATTAGAACTATCTAAAGGTATACTGGTCTGCCCCAGAAAGCAATGGTTTCCCTCTTACTAGAGATCTTCCAGTAAAGGCTGAATGATTACTTGTGTGGGGATAGGATGAAAAGAGGATTCTTTTTCAGGTATGAGAGGAGAGAAGATGGCCTCTGAGATTGATTCCAACTCTCACATTCTAGGAATCCGAAATCTGCTACAAATTTGCTGAGTGACCTTGAGCAAATTAATCTCCCCCCACCAATGAGGAATTTTTGACTACATGATCTCTAAGCTACCTTCAAGATCTAATAATTGATAAATTTGGATCTCTTCATTTTTAATAATTATTTTAGCCTAGCATAAATTAGCTACACCTCCATTTCTCCTCTCTCCCTTTCAGAAAAATAAAAGGAATCCAATAAGACTAGGAAAGCATCTGCTGTTGTGTTGTGATTCGCAGCTCTGACTTTCTAGAACCTGAAGATACCACCTGCTATCTCCAGGAGTATCTAAAAAAAAAGCCCTTCAAAACAAAATTCATTTTAATACATTCCATTTTAAAAATAAATCTGTGAAGATAGAAAGGTCCCATGTACACCGAAATATTTATAGCAGCAATTACTGTAGTAGCAAAGAAATAGAAACAAAGTAGATTCCCACTAAAGGAGGAACATTGCAAAGAAACTGCTGTCCATGAATGTGATGGATATAACTGCACTTTAAGAAACAATTCAAAGAATGCAGAGAAGCATTGAAAGATTCGTGAATAGAAGCAAAGGGAAGGCAGCAGAGTTGAAAAAAATGTAGACATGATGCCTACAACAATGTAAATGGGAAAAAATTACAACAAAAAATAAAACTCACGGCTGTATAGTGGTAATGACTAAGCCTGTCCCTGAAGGAAAGGTGAGAAAAATGTACCTTATTCTTTTCTTCAAAGAGGCAGGGGACTAAGGGTGTGGGATGTTGCTTATAGTTTGACTCAATTGTGATTGAATCTCCTTCCCCACCTCATTCTCCCTCTTTCTCTCCTTCCTTCCCTCTCTTCTTCCATCTCTCTTTACCTCCTTCTATCTCTCTCCTCCTCCTCCTCCTCTTCCTTCTTTCTCTCTCTCTTTTCCCTCCAACTCCCTCACTTCTTCCCCTCCTCCTCTCCCTCTGTCACTTCTTAGAAGTGATGGCTCTCAGGATACTGCCAGGAGGCAAATTTTGGCTCAATATGACAAACTTGCTAACAATTAGAGCTGTCCAACAAGGGAATGAGCTGACTGACTCACAAAGTAGTGAGTTACCTGCATCAAAGTATCCAGACACAGGCTGGAGGACTGATAAGTATGATTCCTGTAGAAAGTATATATATTTGGGTTAGGCTAGATTATCTCATGACCACTATAGTCCCAACTTTCAGGTGTTATGTTTCTAAGAGTTTGAACTGGGTCACCCACAGAATAATGAATCTCAGACCTGATATTTGCCTGGGGCAATTACCCTGAAGTTCCTCAATTCACCACTCCCCCCAACCTCCAAAGCCAATCAGGTTACAGAGGTAATAAGAGCAATCTCTCCTACAGATATCAAATAAGAGACTTGTGAGAATACAACAGCTAAGAACTGCTGAAAGATACAATACTGATAAAGTGCCTAAACATTATTATTATGATTTCCTTCCTGGCTCTATTTTGACTCTTTCCAAGGTTTCAACTCCTCCTACATGCCACTCTGCAAATATATAGCCCATTAATTGTAGTCTATTTGGCAAGTACACTGAAATGAATCTGACTCCATCATCCTGCCTCAGGCTTGGGAGTAAACTCCTTTTTCTCAGGAGGTAATGTGGGGAAGGAAGAGAGGGAAGGAAGCAAGAGGGCTAATAATATTTACAAAGTACCAGATAGTACTGTGTATTAAGTAAGAATTCTGAAGAACTTGATTCACTAAGGGAGATACTAACAAATGGGACAAGTTAAAACTTAGACATGTCTCACAGTCTATATTAACTTAAGCAGCAATGGAAGATCCAATCTATCAATAAACATTTTTTAAGCACCTATTATGTCAGGGAGGGCAGCTAGGTAATGCAATGGATAGAGTACAAGGCGTGGAGTCCACAGGCCTCAACTTCAAGAGTTTAAATCCTGCCTCAGATACTTACCAGCTGTCGTTTAAGACATTTAACCCTTTCATTTGCCTCAGTTTCCTCACCTGTAAAATGAGCTGGAGAAGGAAAGAGCAAATCACTCTAGTATCTTTGCCAAGAAAACCCTAAGTAGGGTCACAAAGAGTTGGACACAACTGAAAAACAATTAAGTATGCCAAGCACTGCACTAAACACAAAAAGAGGCAAAAGACAGTTTCTGCCTTGAGGAGTTCACAATCTACTACAGAGACAGAACGACTTCTCCTATCTACTTCCCCTGACATATCATAATACCTTGTACCTGTCTCACACTTTTAGCAGAATACTCTTATCATCCTGTATCTCTTCTGCCCTAAACCTCTTGAGAAGGTTGTCTACAATAGGCATCTCCCATTTCCTCTCTTCTGGCTCCCTTCTTAACTCTCTACAATCTGGTTTCCAGCTTCATCTTTCAGCTGAACCTGTGCCCTCCAAAGTTACCACTGAGCTTCTCCTAACCTCAGTCCTCATTCTTCTTGACTTCTCTGCAGCCTTGGACATTGCTGATCGCACTCTCCTCCCCCACACTGTCTTCTCTCTAGGTCTTCAAGACCCCACTCACTCCTGGTTCTCCTTCTACCTGACAAGTCACCTGTGCTGGATCCTCATCGGGATCACACCCTCTAACCATTGGTGCCCACAGGTTCTGTCTTGTGCCTTTTTCTCTTCTCCCTCTATACTACTTCCATTGGTGATCTCTGCTTCCTGTGATTTAATTATCATCTCTACATTACTGATGCTTAAATTTACCTATCCTGCCATAACCTCTGATCCTCTATCTAAAACTGTCTTTCAGACACTTAGAATTGATGTCTTAAACTCAACATGTCCAAAACTTGAACTGATGACTTTTCATCCTAAACCCTCCTCCACTTCCAAATTTCCTGTTACAGTCAAGTGCATATTCATCCTCCTGGTTCCCCAGGTTCAAACCCTAGGTGTCATTCCTGACTCCTCACTATGTCTTACCCCTCATGTCCAATCTGTTGTCGAGGTCTGTCCTTCTCTCTTCAGATACTGCTACCACTCTCCCTCATCACCTGGATTATTGCAATAGTTTGCTGATGGGTCCCTGCCTGTCCGTCATTTCTCTCCACTTCAGTGCATCTTTGATTCAGCTACCAACATGCTTTTCCTAAAGTACAGGCCTCACTACGTGATCTCCCCCCTCCTACTCAATGAACTTCAATGGCTCCCTATCACCTCCAGGATTAAACACAAAATCCTGTTTGGAATTCAAAGCTCTTGACAATCTATCCACTCCCACATTCCATGCCACCTTTCCAGTCTTCTTATACCTTAATCCCTGCCATGTACTCTTCAATCTAGTGGCACTAGCTTGCTGCTCCGTGAACAACACACTCCATCTCTCAACTCCAAGCATTTTTTTCTGGCTGCCTCTCATGCCTTTAAGGTTCTGTTTCCTCACCATCTCCTGCTGGCTTCCATTGCTTTCTTCAAGTCCTTACTAAAATCTTACTTTCTACAGGAAGCCTTTCCCACCTCCTCTTAATTATACCACCTTCTCTCTCTTAATTATTTCTTATTTATACTCTATGTACTTGTACCAGCAAAGGTGTTTTTTAGACCCAAATGCAAGACTTTACTTTTATCTCTACTGAATTTGTACTTCTATTCAGTCCAATATTTGAGTCTGCTGAGATCTTGTCATTTATCAAATACTGCTTTCCATCATAGCTGTTTGTGTATATGTCCCATCCTTCCCTGAACTGTAATCTTTTGGAGAAGAATGTCTCTCCTATGTATCTTTTAATTCTGCCATAGTACCTAGCTAGCACAGTGTCTTACATAAGTGTATGCTCAATAAATATTTCTGGAATACTTATTTTAGTACTCTGAGAATCTGTGATTTTATCAATGTTGACAGTCCCTCTCTGCATCCCTGATACAGACAGCAAAAGGTCTTCATGAGCTCATTTAGCTGTAATGACCTGTTAGACAAACTTCTGGTGATGATCCTTTCTAAACATAGCTAGACTAGTCTTTGGGCAGCAGATACACATTCCATCAATGGACCCATACTCAAAGCCTTTCAAAATTTGATCAAATCCATCAGAACCTGTGTTTTCTTGGTACAGTACAGCATTCAAGAATTCAGGATTACTTCCACACCACAATGAGGCACCAGAGAATTACTTTGGGAGGACCATTTTTATGCTGTAACTTATTTATTTCTGTACCTACATCATCCACTCTACTAGACTATAACCTTCCTGAGGACAAGTACTATGCTTCATTTATCTTTATAGTCCGCTGCATCTGGAGTCATCCCCAGATGTCCTGACCTATGCGTCACCACTGAACTCAGATGACCTTGGAGGAGTGAGGCTGATGACTTTGCACGGTTCTGCCTCATTTAAATCCAATTCACCTGCAAGTCAAGATATCACCTACCTGATATCACTGACCCTCTTCAAGAATGAAGGACTAACAACCCCTACAGTACCTAGTACAGTGTTTTTCACATAGTAGGGGCGTAGTTAACGGTCTAATTAAGTTAAATAAATAGCGTCCAAAATCCCTTTAATAAATATTAACAGAAAACTGTTATTTGGAATCATGATTAGAAATTTTTTCTTCCAGGACCAAAACAGTTGAATGGGTGAGTGGGAGCATAGGAGTGCAGTCACACCAGGAGAGGGGCAATATTGTTCTCAGTTCTTCAGGAGTTCAGGGGAGTGAAAGATTTGGGAAAGGAGTGTTTTTTTTCTATCCCCTCCAGGGACAGAACCCTGAAGGTTGCAGCTAGCAGCACAGAGGGAAACACATCTTCCTGGAAAGATGGTGTCCCAGGACATAGCTCAGTTTCTCTTATGCTAGTTACAAATTTAACTGTGCCATACATGTTTTCAAACAAGTAGGAAACTTCAATTGCCCCCATGAAAAAAATGATATCTCTTCATATAAGGATTCAGTAGAATGATGTCTGAATGTGAAAGGTTAGACTTGGCATCAACCAGCTCTGTGTTTGAATTCTGGCTTATTTTCTGTGGGGTTTTGGCCAAGTCACTTCCCTTCTCTGTGTGAAGGTTTTCTCATATCTGTAAAATGATGGGGTTGAATTTAAAGGCCTCTTAAAGTTCCCTTCCAGCTCCAGATCTAAGATGCTATGATCTCAGTAATTTTGAAAATGACTTCTTCTGGGCCTTAAGAATTTATATTATAGTATAAGATCATTGATTTCAAGATCTATCAGTCATAAACAGGGAGAAGAAACAGGAGACTTGAACCACATTTAAACTGAGTTTTTTTTTTTATTTCAAAAATCTATTAAAAATGCATTAAATAAATTTAGCTTTAATGAAGTAAGTAAAAATCACTAATACCCTGTGGAGATAAACCAGGCACTTGGCAGCCTGAGATTCCAAACCAGATCCCAGAAACCTATCTATGGGCATTTCAGCAAATCCCTGCCTCATTTCTCACTGAGTTTCCAACTCCTCCTTCTGCCCTGCCTCCTCCCCCCTCCTCCACAGAGACCTACATCTACTGTTGGTCTTTTGAGGCTGCCCTGAAATGGCTCAAATGGAACAACTTCAGACTAAAGAGTTAGAGGTCCCTGGTTCAATGGTGGGTTTCCTAAGGCCATTTCATGTTGCCTGTGGCTGACTGGCTTTTGGTGCTAATGAGGTAATAAAGGACAGAGTCATGATCTAAACCCCAGGCCTTCAGAATCAAAATCCAAATTCAATATCTGGGAATAAAAAGATGAACAAAGTATACTCCCTGCTGTTAAAAAAAAAAAAAAAGCTTTGAGGCTAGTACAGGCCAAAACCGTCAGATACCTATGAGAAAGGGGTCAAACATGATAAATGCTATGAGACGTGAGGGTGGGGGGGGAGCGAGAAGAGAGCTATTCTTCTTGCCCCATTCATCTCTGAGAACTTATCACTAAAGAAAACCTGTGTGACCTCAGAAAGGGTTGAACCAGATAGATGACCTCTAATGTCCTTTCTATGATAACTAAAGTTCACTTCTCTGTGAAATTTTCAGTCTCCTCATCTGTAAATAGGGCTAGATGACCTTTAATGTCCCTTCTAGCCCTAAATTCATCATCATAAAATCCTATGAGCAGGTGTCACTTTTCTGGGCCTCAGTTTCCTTTTATGTAAAAGGAGAAGGCTGCACTGGATAACCTCTAAATTCCCTTCTAGTGCTAATCTTTACAAAATGTTCACTAATTGAATGAATTAACTACTCAAAGCCTGTACCCTCCGGAGCCACATCTCTTGTTCGATGGAGACACATGCCTCAAACTAGCATGCCTGAGGACATCTGGGTAAATCATAGCATTCAGTAGATCCAGAATTGCTCCCCCCAGCTGGACAAATACCACAAAGTCCTATCTAAAAGGGAGGGGGCTTTCCCATGACTGCTCAGACATCCCAGTAAAGATACATTCTAAAAACAGAGGGCTGGACAATATACCTTACATTAGGAAGGGGTTTTAGGGATGACCCTCCCTACTGACCACGTTCACACACATGTAAAGCTAGAAAGACCTTCGGTTTCATCTACTACAACTTTCTCATTTTACAGATGGAGAAACTGAGGTCCAAGGAGAATAAATGTCTTGGCATGCATGACAAATGAAATCAATGGTAGAACCAGGACCAGAATTCAAACCTCTTCACAGGGCTCTCCTTCCAGTGTTTTCATACCCTCTAGAAAACCCTGTTCAACCTTTAGGGATTGTCTGAGATGACACCAGAGTCCAAAACAAAAGAAGAAAATGTTGAGCATCTGTATACACAGACAAAGAATCTCCATTTTGAATGGCCACCAAAAAAAGTTAGCTGTGGCTCAGGGAGGAATGTTCCAGAGTCTCTTGGGATATATGATTTCTTTACTTAGAATACTTAGATGGCTCCTTGCCTGGCTCTCCAAAATGTGTCTGTCCTTACATGACTCCTTGCCTGGTATTCAAGGCCCTCCAAAATGTGCCTGCCTTTCTATATTTCAAGCCTTATTTCATAATACTTCCCTACTATCTGCTTTGCACTCCAGACTAACCATCACTACTTGTATTACTCAGCTCTCAAGTCATTATGCCTGCTTAAAATATTCACTCTATCTGAAATGACCTTCTACCTTCACTATCTGCCTGCTGGAATCTTCCTTCAAGGCCAAATTCAGATGCCACTTCCTCCATAAAGCCTCCTCTGTTTCTTCCAGTTGGGAACAATTTTTCCTTCTCTAGACTCACCACTTTACATCTTTCTTTGTTTTCGTATTCCAATTTGAATTATACTGTTATCATGTATTTGGATATGTGTCCTATCCTGCCTGCTAAATTTTGACTCCCTAAAGAAAAGGAAAGAGCCATTAGCAATCTTTGTATCTTTTCCTCCAGTCTTCCATACCATCCTTGGCACAAAGTATAATAAACATTTGTTGGATGAATAAAGAAAAACCTGTATAATATATGTTAAGTGGTTTAAAACGCTGAGATGTGCCTAAATTAAACAGTCACATTAATTCAACAAACATATGAACACCTACTCTGTTTGCCTGCAAAAGCATGTTGATATTATTAGAATATGCTGTGGGCTATTAAGGACACCTTCACCCCTTTCGAATCCATCCTACAGCTCCCATCAGTTCCCAGAATCTCTACCACATGCACCAAAACACTAATCATTTCACAGGTTCAGCCAGTGCATCTGGGGAGTAAGTGTATGTCTCTAGTGTCCTATCTGTATAACTTAGAATATGATCCCTGGGGGTAAAAAACCACATCTTCTACATCTAAAGAGACTGCTAAACACACTGTTGATGCTTGGCAAATAAACAGCAACCTCCAGGCAGGCCAGGTTTAGCTTCAGAGGAGAAATCACCCAGGTATCTTCATCCGTGAACTGACTCCCTTCCCCAGAGGTGAGGTCTGAGTACCAAGGCTGTTAAGTCAGGCGTCATCAGAAACCAGGTGTCCCAATGTTCCAAAAACTACCGTTTGCTTCCCATTCCCAAGAAATGGGCAGATGCAGGTTTGTTCTGGGCAGCACCCCTACCTCTAGAGCTGTTTTCTAACCTTTCCCCTTTCGGTCACTTCCCTCCTCTAGTGCCCTGGAGCACTGTGATATTTGGCTTATGCTGATAAAGAAAAAGAATCACCAACAGCTATGATTCCTTACACAGCATCTAATTCAATCTCATCATTTTGCAAAAGAGAAAATTAAGGCCAGGAGAAGATGAGGATTTTGGCTTGCCCAAGGCCATGAAGCTATGGAACCCAAAATCAGGTGTCCCCATTCTTAATCCAGGCTCTCTCAAAAATACTGTGCTTTTCCCTTGACAGGCAATAGTGACCATAAAAATCACTTAAACTGTGAGGGTAAGTAGATTCTAACAGAGAACAAAGTCATAAAGTAAAGGGATGAAACTCTACAGGGGAATGGCAGGCACCAGTCAATTATAAAGCGTGGTTGGGGGTGGGGGTGGAATACTGGAGCCTTGCCAAGAACACAGAATTCATGCCTCCAGTTTAAATCATGGATGGCCCTGACAATTAGGGACTGCCTGTATGAGACGGGTGGGGATGATGGGAAAATAATCAGGCCATTGTCCTATAGCCCTGTCTGACGCAGCCTCACTATGGAGAAATTCATAGATCTTGAGCTGGACAGGATGGACATTAGAGGTCATCTAGTCCGAATCCCTCACTAAAGCCCCCAAAAGTAAAATGACTTGTTTAAAGTCACACAAGTTAAGTGGCAGGGCCAAGAACCAAACCTAGGCCCTCTGACTCCAAAGTACACATTTTATTATTTGGTTGACTGGGGATGTGGTGAAAGTGGGGCAACAGTCACCTCTATAATGTGAATGTGAACCTGTCCTCTAACTCCTGGTCTGGTATCCCTTCTACAATACTACACTGATTCAGAAGCGAATCTCATGGCAGTAACCCATTCTCCTATCTGTTAAGAGTCCATTTAATTTTTTGTGGTATTATTTGGTTCTCTGCATGTTCAATTTTAAGCTTTCTCCTTTGGGAAAGTGTTTATGACATACAGAGATAACTCTTCAGAAGTGAAATTGTTGTTATCCATACTGATTTCAAACCTCCTGAATAATGACCTACACCAGGGTCAACTTTTTTTCAATTTAAAAATTATGAAGACATGAAATATCTATTATGTGTGTCGGATAGTCAAGATATAGAGGGAATCAACATATATTTGTGTGTATATATACATATACATATATACATACGTATATGTATATATACATATATATATACATATATATATATATATACATACATAAACCAGAGTCACTCCCTAAAAGGACCAGTGGTTCAAAGGATATGAATAAACAGTTCTCAAAAGAAGATATGCATGCTATTAACAACCTTATGAAGGATTGCTCCAAATTACTGATAACAGAAAAACTGAAGATCAAAACAACTCTGAGGTTTTATATCACACTCAGAAAATTGGCAAAGATGACAACAGATGGGACTAGTCAATGCTGGAGCAGTTGTGGGAAGATAGGCATTATTAGAGCAGCTGTGAATTAGTCTAACCATTCTGGGAAGCAATTTGGAATTATGCTTTTAATAATGAATAAAATGTCCATATCCTTTGTCCCAGGGACCCCAATTCTAGGCATATACCCCCAAAGCAATTAAAGACAAAATAAAGGTCCTATATGTGCCAAAATATTCATAGCAGCACTGTTAGTGGTGGCAAAAAACTAGAAACAAAGTAGATGTCTATTAATTGGAAAGTGAATAAACAAATTGTGGTACATGAATGTAATCAAATGTTTCTGAGTTTTATGAAATTATGACTATGAAAATACAGAGCAGCATAGGAAGATGTAGTATGAACTGATACAGAGTGAAGAACCAGGAAAATAACATACAAAATAATTACAACTTAAATGAAAATAAGATGAAACTGAAACTGAAGGCTGTAAAATTATAAAGACCAAGCTTAGCCAGGGAGAAGAATTGAGAAAATTAATCTACCTCTCCTCTTGGTAGAGGTGGAGGACTATGGGTATGGAATAGTGTATATGCCATTTAGCCACACCTAATGTGTTAAATGGTTTTGCTGAACTACTTTTTTACCCTCTTTAAAAATCTTTGTTGTAAGAGAAAATTCTCTTGGTAAGAAAAAGGTAGAGTTATATTTGGAAATAAAGGTGATATAAAAAATAAAATATATCAATAAAAAAATAAGATCAAAATAATAAAAAATAGGCAAACATGGACAGAAAGTGGAATCTTCCCTGTTCCCCTTTGCCTCCCTCCTTGCCATCAGAAAGACAGAGGTGCTCAATGAAGACAAACATAAATACATGCTCTAATAAACACTTAAACAGGAATAAATACTATCCAGTTCCCAATATACTCAAGGACACAAATTCTCTAACATGCTACTTTTGTGATCTCTTCATGGGATCAGCCCTAATGTGAACTATCTCTGCAAATACTCAAAGAAGATAGAAAAAAGTGACTGGTTTCTTTGCTATAATAACCAAAATCATGATACCACCCTTGGCTTTTTTCCCTGACAAAGGACTCTGTAAGGGATGGATGTAGAGAGGCATTTTTCCTTTCATTGCATTCAACATGCTCCCAACAAGACCAATCCAATGCAATATGCTTTTACTGAACACCTATCATGTTCAAGGCACTGTCCTTAGGTAGTCAGAAGATGAAGACAAGAAATTAAGGTAGTGGTTGTAAAAGAACTCAGCAACAGAGCAGGTAGGATCCCATGGATTAAGAATCTGAAAGAGATCAGAAGAGCAGAATGAAATCCCAATGGCACAGTTGCAATGTAAAGGAATGTCTCTAAAGAGATTCCTTTGGCTACTTCAAAGAGCTTAGAGAAATAGGACGTGTATAAGACATGGAGTGAGGAGCTAGGTAACTGAGGATGTGAACGGGAATGACAAAGTTTGATAAGAGTAGTGTGTCAAGAAGGTCAAAGATCAAATGATGAGAGGCTCCAGGTAAATACTAAAGACCCAAAAAAGGGCCTTTGTAAAACAAACAAAAACCCCAAAACCCAATGCTATTATGGACAAGCGGGAAGATTGAGGAAAGAAAGATCCCTACTTGGAGCCGACGGGAAGATAACTGATAAAGAGGCATAACCACTCAACTGCAATTTTGCTTTTGTTTTCTTTACTAAAGAAGAAAAAAATTTAGACTAGAAAGCAATCATAGACTTAGTGTTGGAAGGGACTTGATAGGCATCTGAGTCCAAGTCTTTCATTTTACAGATGAGGAAACTAAGGGCCAGAAAAGCTAAGTTACTGGCCTAAGGATCACACAGTAAATGTTGAGACAAGATTTAACAGCATCCTGACTGCATGTCCTGCACTCCAATTTCTATGTCATTTAGATGCTTCTAAGAACAGAATAGGGAACTGAAATCCAAAAGAGGTGAGGAAATGGTAAGAGAGCTACTATCTGCCCTCAATGATGTTAAGTCATCAAAGGCAAACTGAAGATGAAGACAAGTAAATTAGAAAGAATACAAAATCATGACATGGTCCTGTAAGAATTGTCAGGAACAACAACAGAAGCAACAATAAAAAAAAACAAAACGAGGTGAGTCTTGCAGCAAATTCTGAGAACAATAAAGTGCTTTTTAAATAGGTGGGGAAAAGACTTGCTTAAAGTGTATCAGATAATATTAGACAAGGGATAGAAGGTAGCAGTACTCAAGTCTTACATCTTTTCTGTTTTCTTAGCCAAGGAGAGTATCTTTGGACTGGAAAGGATAAAACAAAAATGGACAATAGGGAACAGAATCCTAAAATAAACAGGAAGATATGAGATGAGTTCTTAAGTAACAAGTCTCAGATGAATCACACCTGAAGCTACAGCAGAATCATAGAATGACAGCATTTAAGAATTGGAATACATCTCAGCAGTCATCAGGTCTAACCCATACACAAAAAAGAATGAGAACCACAACATTCCCAACAATAGTCATCCAGCTTCCGTTTGGAAGCCATTTCACTTTTGGATGGCTCTAATTATTAGTAAGTTGGGGTTTTTCCTCTGACATCAGGTCTAAATTTTCCTCTTTGTGACTTCTAACATTTAATTCCTAATTAGAATTTTACCTTCTACAGGAAGCTATCACTCTCACCTCCCTCTTCCACTCCCTCCCAAAAGAAAGGAAATAAGGTAGTCTGGCATGATCCAGTCTATTCTTGAGGAAGACATGCTCAAAAGCTGTGCTCATTGCTTCCTTTTCTTATTTTTCACTAACCACCTATTTAATATTATAGGATTTTGCCAGGAACTGAAGTCAAGCAAGACGGCCTATAGTTTACAGACTTTACTCTTTTCCCATGTCTAAAAATCAGAACAATTGCCTTCTTCCATTTTCTAGTCTTTTAGAGATCAGTAACAGTGGCTCCACAAGTATATTACTATTAGTGCCTGTCCTCTGTTGATTATCTCAATTTATCCTGTATTATACATCTTGTTTGTACACAGTTTTTTGTATGTTGTCTCCCTCATTAGACTGTGAGCTTCATAAAAGCAGGGACTATCTTTTGTCTGGGATACGGTAGGCACTTAATACATGTTTGTTGACCGACTGGCTTCTAATTCTATCCTCTAAAGCCAGAAAGAATAAATCCAATCCCTCTTCCATATGAGAGCCCTTCACATACTTGAAGGCAGTTACCATGTTTCCCTGAGTCTTTTTTTTTTTTTGCCCCAGGTTAAACATGGCTCATTTCTTTAACTAATTCTTGCATGTCACAAAATTAATGCTCTTTACCATCCATTTCCCTCCTCTGGAAATTTTCTAATATTTCCAATAATAAATAACAATATCCTTCTTAAACCAGGAGGTCTAGAAGTGAACACAGCACTTTAGATGAGGTCTGACAAAGGCTAAATTCAAAGGGGATTATTCCCTCCCTAGTTGTAGAAACTATGAAGACCAAGACTGCATTAATTCATTTGGCTGCTACATCACCCTACTGACTCATATTGAGTTTTCATTTGCCTAAAACCCCCAGGTCCTTTTCAAAACCACTGCTGTCTTCCCATGCCTCTCCTATCTTGCATTTCTGAAGTTGATTTTTTGTACCTAAATGCAAAACTTTATATTTATATCTACTGAATTTTTAACTTCTTAGATTCAATTTTTTCTTGGCACTACCCTGTGAAGATCCTTTTGGAGCCTGACTCTGTCATCCTTGGGTAACCCTTCCAGCTTTGTATCATTTTCAAATATGATGTGAGCATATACGATTCACGCTTTTATTGAAGTCATTGATAAAAATGTAAATATATATTCAGGGCCAAGTACAGATTCCTGATGGACTCCACTAGAGATTTCCTTACATAATTACAGAGCCACTGATCTCTAAAAAACTAGACAATGGAAAAGGGCATTTGTTCATATTTTCAAAAACAGGAAAAGAGTGAAGTCTTTAAACTATAGGCCATCTTGCTTGACTTCAATTTCTGGCAAAATTCTATAATATTAAATAGATGATTAGTGAAAAATAAGAAAAGGAAGCACTGAGCACAAACTTCTAGCATGTTTTCCTCAAGAACAGAAGGGCTCATACCAGACTACCTTAATTTTTTTCTTTTGGGAGTGAGAGGAGGACAGATATGAGAAAGTGGGTAGGGTTATTAGACTAGTAGATCAGAAGGGTGTCATAGCTATAGATTGTATCTAGTTTGTGCATAACATAGAGGGATATAAGGTAGACAACAGTATTTTAGTATTTAGAACTGTTTGAATCTTTGGAGTCAAATAGTATTCACTAATAATTTTGTGTTAAATTGGAAAGGGATCTTTACTGGAAGGTCCCAAAGATTTTTTTTTCTTGGCACTAAGCTGTTTAACATTTTTACCAATTATTTAGATAACAGCACACATGGCATGCTTATCAAATTTGCAGATGATGAGAATAAGATCAGGTTTCTTTCAAAATTCTGTCCAGAGGAAAGGATTCTTTTTTTTTTTTGTAGTTTATTTTTTTTTTTTAGTTTACATCATTCATTTCCACAAGATTTTGAGTTACAAATTTTCTCCCCATTTTTCCCCTATCCATCACCCCAAAACATCGATCCCACTGAATATCTCCTCCCCCAATCTGCTACCTCCAATATCTTCCTCCATCCCCCCTCTGACTTTCTAGTAGGGCACAGTAGATCTCTATAGCCCAGTGCCTGTATATCTTATTTCCCAGTTACATGTAAAATAATAATAATAATAAATGTATTTTTAAAACATTGTATTTTAAACCTTTGAATTTCAGATTCTTTCCCTACCTCTCATCACCCACCCTTACTGGGAAGATAAGCAATTCAATATAGGTTGTACATGTGTAGCTATGTAATATGCACTATTCCATAGTGGATATATTGTGAAAGCCTGACTGTATTTCCCTCCCTCCTATCCCACCCCCCACTTGTTCTATTCTCTACTTTGATCCTGTCCCTTTTCAAAAGTGGGTACTTCCAACTTCCCTCCTCCCCCAAGCTGCCCTCCCTTCCCTCATACCCCCTCTCATCTCCTTCCCCCCTACTCTCCTGTAGGGAGATATACACTATTTAGTGTGTATGTCATTCCCTCCCTAAGTCAAATTCAATGAGAATAAGGTTGGCCCATTCCCTTTTGCCTTCCTGTTCTTCCCCTCCATTGTAACCATTTTCCCTTACCTCTTCTATATGAGATCATTTACCCCATTCTATTTCTCCCCATCTTGGAGGAAAGGATTCTCAACTAAATAAGGAATGGAGCTGACCACAAAAGATAAACAGACATTTTTGACTATAGAGAATTAAAGTTTTTGAACAAATAAAATCATGGGAGATCAAAATAGAAGAGATGTTACTGTCAGAAAAATATTTGTGCCAAATACCAAAAAAGTCTAATATACAAAACATACATGGAATCGACACAAATCTGTAACATCAAGTGCTAGTCCTCAAAGAAGAAAAAAGGATAGTAATAGCTTTTAAAAGAATCACTGAAAATTATAAATGCTGTTCTGAAAACATGCTTCAACTGACTAAGTTAAATGCAAATTTTAAAAGCTCTGAGGTTTCAATTCACAGGATGCAAATTGGCAAAGATAGCAAAAAATGGGAACAATTAACATTAGACAATATTTGCTAAGACAGGCTATATGGCCAATTCGATACCCATAGAAGCTGCTATGAATATGCAAAAGTATTTCCAGGGTTGAATCGAAAAAGTTAACAACTCTCTTCCTCAAAAATGAAACCAAGATATTTATTCAGATACCAGAAAGTCAATTCCACCATGGTTAACAAAGAAGCTTTATACGCATCACAGAACTAGGGAACACAAACCTCCGCAGACATCCCCAAGCCTTCCCTCCCTTGGGCCTCCCCAAAAACAAGCTTCTCTAGACAAAATTCCTCCCTCTCTCACTCAGCTAGCTGCTCTGTCTCATTCTTAGCTCCTCCCTGCCTGCTCCACTCATTCAGCAAGCTCCTCCCACCATGGGCTCCATGTGACTAAAGTTGTAGGCTGGGCCACAGCTTAAAGCAGGTCATATGGGCCTATTAAGGGACAGGGAAGATCTTCAGATTCCTTTAACATTATACAGGTGCACTAATACACTGTCGGCAGAGTTGAGAAGTGGTCCCAAGCATTCTGGATATCACTTTGGAGTTATGCAAGAAAAGTGACTACATAGAACCAGGAGAAATTTGTACACAATCACAGACACAATATATGTGTGACGACCAACTATGACAGACTGGACTCTTCTCAGCAATGCAGTGATACAAGTCAATCCCAAAAGACTCATGATGGAGAGAGATGCCTACATCCAGAGAAAGAACTAGAAAGAACTGAGTTTGAATCCAGATTGAAGCAAACTACTTGATCTTTTTCTTTTTCTTGTTTGGTTTTATTTCCTCTTTACCATTTTTCATTCCATCTGGTACAATCTGCCTTTGTAACCTGACGAATGTCTAATGTGAAAGTATTTGCAGATCCTATACTTGATTATATGCCTACATGGGGAGTGGGGGGGGGGAGGGAAGGGAAATTTGAAACTCAAGGAATTGTGGAATTGAATCTTATAAACTAAAAGTAAACAAACAAATTAATAAAGACCAAAAAAAAGTGACTACACTGTCCTTACCCTGTGACTCAGTAACCCCACTCTTGGGCAGAGAGAAGTCAAAGATACAAAGGTCTGATATATACTCAAAATTCATAGCACTGTAGTAAAGGACTGTAAACAAAGCAGGTGCTTATCAGTTGTTGAATTGTTTAAAAAAAGCAAAACAACCCTATGTTATAGAAATGTGACTGAATATTACCGTGTAGCAAGAAATAACAAAAGAAATTCAGAGACAGGTATGTATGAAATGATTCAGAAAGAAGTAAACAGAATAATATGCAAGTGTAAATGGGATGACCAACAAAAAAGAAAGCAAAACTATGTAACTGGAAAAACAATAAAGGTCCTATAGAACAGAAAAAGAAATATTCCTTCTCTTCCTCCCCAGTTCCATCCCCCCACAGAGGAGAGGATTCTAAGGGCAGAATATTGTAAACACTAGTAGATGTTGTCACCATATCAAATGTTTTTGCTTAATTGCTTTCCTTTGTTACAGCTAAGAGTTTAGTCTGGAGGAAGAGACTGACATGGCTATAATGCTAAGACAAATGGCATCAATAAAATGTATTTTGGGTGGGGGGGATGAGGAGGAAAGATTGGCTTTCTATCTTGCCCTGGCTAGATCAGCACAGAAGTTTGGTCTGCTCCATTTCTGACCTGGCCTGATTTGTCTTTCCTCAGGCAAACTGGTTCCCCCACCCTCAATTCCCCACTGGAGGGGAGGGGAGTACTCATATTTTCACTGAACTTTGTGCAATCATTTTTAGTTCTGCTGCAGCTCAAAATTCCTGAGCTCAAATGATCCACCAGCTTTAGCCTGACCAGTAGCAGGGACTGTAGGAAATTGCTACCATCCTCTAGCTTCTTTTTTCACCCTACTGAATATTTTTTTTCAGATGATACATACCTAATGCTAACACACTAGATAACAAAGTCAGATTTGAAAGATCCTGACACATTAGAATAGTGGACTGAATCTAAGATCATGAAATTTTATTGGGATAAATGTCTACATGATTTCAAAAATCTACTTTATAAGTATGAAATAGGATGCAGAGCTATATAGAAGCATGTCTGAAAGAAAGATCTGAGGGTATTAGTGGACTGCAAGCTCAATATGAGTCAATAATGTGATGGCAGATAGGGCTAGGGACTGAACCTGTAATTTCATTGTGGGGGAACTACTAGATGAAAAAAAGCCCCCTCTCCCAATTCAGGTTGGTGCATTCTATGTAACTTGTAGCTGTAGAGTTGGCTATGTCATTGAGAGGTTAGATGGCTTGACCAGAGTCACATAGCTAGGATATGATAAGAGGCCAAACCTGAATTCAGATCTTGAGCACTCCAAGACTAGCTCTTTAGACAATATACCAAGAATCTGATATGAGCTTAAAAAGCTAATATAGCTTTTAGGTGGATTTAATCACCTCAATATTCTCTCTTCTAGTCAAGTCACCTCTGAAATACTGTGCTCAAGTATGAGTGGCACAGTTTAGAAAGGACATTGTTAAAAGTGAAGAATATCCAGAGGAAGTTGCCCCTGATGGTAAAGAACCTTGAGATCAATTCTTATTGAAGACTGAATGAAGAAAATAGGGGCATTTCAAATGGAGAAAAAATTGTGGAGGGAGTATATAATCTTTAAGTATTGAAGGGTAGTCTGATGGAAAAGGGAGAGAGATAAAGAGAGAAAAATCTAAGTGCAGTGGGTAGAAATGGCAGAGGTTGATTGAAGTCATAAGGAAAATCAAAAATGCAAAGAGCTGCCTCCAGAGGCAGAGGATTTCCCCCACTAAAGTTCTACAAGTCAAGGCTGGATGGTCCTATGTCACACAGACTGAAGAAGGGATTCTCATTCAGGTAAGATTCCCACCAGGGGTCTCTGAGATCCCACCAAGCCTAGGGCTTCTCTTTGTCCTCAAGTATTTCTGCTTTTGAGAGCCCAAAGAACTACTGAGTGCCTTGCTTATAAAATGAAATCTATACAATGTAGTCCAGAAAGATCAGAGGAATCCTATTTGGCAAGGCTTTTTTTTTCCCTCTAGGC
Source organism: Gymnobelideus leadbeateri (assembly GCA_011680675.1). NCBI lineage: Eukaryota > Metazoa > Chordata > Mammalia > Diprotodontia > Petauridae > Gymnobelideus > Gymnobelideus leadbeateri. The sequence continues at coordinate 110,196 of WOXC01000339.1, forward strand.
TCCTCCATACTAGTGGTCTTTATGCTGAAAAAGATTTATCTAAAATCTCTAAATGCCATGATAGCACACCTTGTGTCTAAACAGAGTGCATCTCTCAGCTATATTCAAGCAGCCCAAGCAGCATTTCTTGCTGCCAAGTAGTCAGAATTTCACAGCACTGCTGGGTAACAAAATAACAGAAGATAATCAAGATAAGAAGTGTTTGGCTAAAGGGGACCTTTAATCTACAAAAGGAGAATACTTAGGAAGGACATCATAGCTAGCATTTATACAGAGTCTACTATATGTCAAGGGCAGCTAGGTGGCACAGTGAATAGAGTGCCAAGCCTGGAGTCAGGAAGACCTGAGTTCAAATCTGTCCTCAGACACTTACTAGCTGTGTGATCCTGGGCGAGTCACTTACCCCTGTTTATCTCAGTTCTTCATCTGCAAAATGAGCTGGAGAAGGAAATGGCAAACCATTGCAGTATCTTTTTGTCAAGAAAACCCCAAATGAAGTCACAGAGTCAGACATGACTGAAAAAGACTCAATATCAAGAACAACAAAACAAAACTATGTGCCAGGTTCTGTGCTAGGTGCTTTACAAAAATCATCTCATCTGAACCTCACAATAACCCTTGGGAGAGTGGAACTATTATCATCTTCATCTTACAGGTGAGGAAACTGAGGTAAACAAAGGTTAAGTGACTTTCCTCTTCTCTCTGAAGGGCTGTCATAGGGAACAGGAAGTAGATTCCTTCTCCAGGGAACAGCACTAAGACCAATGGTTGTCAATTAAATGGAGGTAAATTGGGACTCAAGAGTAAGAAGTACCTTCTAATAAATAGAGTTGCCAAACAACAGATTCTGGGTTAACTTCACAAAAGAATGGGCTGCTCTGTGAGATGGTGAACTCTGCTTCCAGAAGTATTCTAGCAGAGGATTGATGACTATCTTCAAAGAGGCTAAAAATCAGCCTCCTCAATTAGATTCCAGGAGTTTACAAACTTCTGTAAGCAATTTGCTGCTGTTATAATTGAAGGGAAGGGGTGGGGAGGGTGGGGGGAACAAGAGAAAGAAACCAACCTAAGGGATTCTTCATTCTAAAGGATAAAGTAGGAAATATAAGTATGGTAGAAAATAGAAACTGAGAAGAAGGAGGATGATATTTATTCCTGTCTTCCAGATGAGGAGACTGAGGCACAGAAAGGTTCAGTGAAATAGTCACATAGTCTGATTTGGAAACTTGGTATCTTGGCTCTGAGTCTAGTGTTCCATCTATACTGTTTCATACCAAGTAGGATTGGGTATTAATATCCACAAATACTACATAGCACATAGAGATAACTGAACATTGGCAGCTGTCAGGTACTGCATCGGCCAAGGAATCCAATGGGGGTAACAGGGCGAAGGAGACATGTCTTTTTACGAAAATTCTCTTAATTTAAATTAGCAATGGGAGCTATGGTCTCCCTTCCAAGGGGTTCTTTCCTTAAGAAGCATACCTCTATAGTTGAAAATGGTTTATGGGGTTACAACATAGTCCCAAGGAATTTGTGTAGATCTAGTAACACATATTGTACAGTTCATTTTAAGACAATTTTAGAAGCTTTTATCACTGGCAACTTTAAGGTTACTGTGTTTTCTGTGGCTGGGGTTTTTTGGTCTTCCCACCTTCTCCCTAACTCACTATGATGAACTAGAACCCCTATACCAGAAGTATACTTACAGAGAGTTGAACTAAATCAGGAAAGGATGAAGAATTCAAGAAACATCTGGACAGCCTTAAGCAGCCTGAAATCCATGGTTTAGGGAAAATGTCAAAAATGACATTGACTGTGAGGTTTCACCTCACCTTCTTCAGGAAGCATTCTCTGTCAAACTCACACTGTCCCTCGTATAATAACTTTAATCTGCATCCCTGTACCACTATGCAAATTCATCCATAGATTATGCTGCCCTCTTCTCTCCGTACCATTCTCAATCTTCTTAATGTAAAGAACAAGGGAGAGAAAACCCCAAACAAAGGCCCAAGGGTGGCTAGATAACATTTCCAAGATCACACAGTGAGTCAGCAGTGAGGCTGAGAGCTGGCCCATTCTAACCCTTTCAGTTCCAGCCACCGTGGCCTCTCTCACAAAGCAGCAGGACTTCGGTACATTAGTTTATTACATTATCAAGCAATAAAGAAACTTTGCTCTCTTTAGAGCTTTCACATAGGCTGCAGTTCACACATCTTTAAATCCTTTGTTCTCAAACCCACTGTTTTAGGTTGTCCCCATCTGGACTACCCTTCTCCACCAATTTCATGTTTTGAATTACAATAAATAAATAAGCTTGTTTATTACAAGAGGCAACAACCTAGGCTTTGGCTACCATGAACATAGGCTGTTAGGGACCACAGAACTGAATTTTACAATAGAAAACTCAAAGAGATTCATATCTAAACACAGATATATAGCAACATGTCATAGAATATCCCAGAGGCAGCCTTTGGAAACAGGCTTCAAAGTCAAAGCTAACATGTATATTGATTCTACCACTTTTTTTCCTCAGACATACCCATGTGTATGTAACCTGACTAACCCAACTAACTCCAACTAACTAGTTTTCTGGCCCAAACACCTGAGAGGAAAAACACATCTTGTGAAAAGGCACTGAGAAAAAGGGATGGAATGCCATATGTAATGACCAGCAAGTATGCCAGTCTGAGTGGAACATAGTAGGTATGAAGGGGAGTAAGTAACATGTAATTAAACTAGAAATGTAGGCTGGAGTCAGACTGGAAAGGGCTTTCAATGCCAAAAAAAGTTTGTATCTGATTCCAGAGCCATTGTAGTTTTCTGAGCAGACAATTTAGAAATATTAATTTGGAAGAGGTATGAATTATAGATTGAGGAAGGGAGAGACCTGAGAGGCAAGGCAACCAATTAGGAGACTATTTCTAATTATCCAGTGGTCCAGGAGAGAGGCACTGAGGGCCTGAAATAAAGTGGTAGCCATGGGAGTAGAAAGAAAGGAATGAATGTTAGATATGTTCCAGACACAGAATTGCCAAGTCTTTGAATTAATTGGATATGAGAGGTGAGTGAGGAGAAGGGGCAGGATGAATACCAACTTGTCAGATTGAGTGATTTGGAAGAATAATGTATCTTTGACAGAAATATGGAAGTTCAAAAGAAGGATGGGTTAGGGGAGAAAGATAATGGGGTTTTTTTGGACATGTTGAGACTGAGATACCACAAAAGATTTAGTTGTAAAGATCCTGGGGGCAGGAGATGATGCAATAGGAGTCAATCAGTAAGACTACCTTCTCTGTCCACTACAGTTCTCAACCTAAAGGTTTATTTAATTTACCTTGTAAGAGGATATTAGCATAATAAGAGTATGAGAGAAACATTTTGATCCTTGGCCTTGGAAACAAAGGAATTAACACAAGCATAACATTACGTTTGTTACCAGGTTGCACATCGTTCAACATATAATGAAAACAGCAAGCTTCGTTTCAACAGACAAATCACTAGACTGAGGAGTCATATTTGTCTCATCTTCTACTCACACAGAAAAATATGCAGTAGCTAACTCATTTATGTGGATTAATTCACTTTACACAAATAAGTATGCCTATATTTTTTTATGGAAATCGAATTCGATCTTAAAGCCTACTGAGAATTTCAGGACTTACAGGAAATCTGCAAGAATTCTTCTGTAAAGTGGGTAATCTCCCTAAGTAATGTTGGAATTGACATGCATATCAATTCTGCCACTTCTATGTGTATGCATGCGCCTGTAGACCTTGACTAACCCACCTAACTGTATAGTCCTTCCGGTTTTCTGGCCCAAACGCCCAGCCTGAGGTGAAAAACCTAAGCAGTCTGCTTCCAGGCAGAGGCGGGACTGCGGAGGGTCTCCCTCTCTTATCCACTCCCCCTCCGTGCGCCGCTGCAGAAGCGGCCGCCACGCCACTGCTGTGTCACTCTCCCAGCCTTGAGTTCTGCTCTTACGTGGCTCGTCCAGTAGCTTCCTTCCTTCCCTCCTCAGGCCCCCTAACCCCGGAGCTAATCCCTCCCCGCCTGGGGCAAGAAGAGCCAGCAGATTCAGCTCCAGGAGCAGGGGGAGGGGGGTCCACTCCTAGAGCGCAGCCCGGCAGGGAGGGGTGCGGCAGCTCTGATCTCAGCCAGTAGGGAGGGGTGGAGTCCGGGCCAGTCAGCCAGTTTAGCCCCCTAACCACAACCACACTCCAATGCCATTCAGTTAGATACACCCCCAACCTTGGCTAGGACGGGCTACCCCAGGCTGCTGAGGGGGACCAGCGCCGGCTAAGGTGGGCTGGGGTAGGCTGAGGGGCCAGTGAATGGGTCTGCTTGAGGCACAAGCGCTCTCAAGCCAGGGCGTGCGCGATTATACACTATGTTGGTGCAAGGGTCAAACCAACCATGACTGGGAGGAGTTGCTACACTCCTACCCGAGCGCGTGCTTGGGGGGTTCCTAACAGCACCCCCCCAGCCTTACACCCCTACCCCACCCCCTTTCCACAGAGGGCTCCTCTGGCTAAGGAACACGGCTGTGGTTACATCGTGCGTATCCACTGTGTTTCTCCTTGCACGCACAAATGCTGTGACAGAGATAAAGAAAATGAACGTCTCCCTGAAAACCACTATGAACTCTTTCTCCTCTATAACGAATTTGTGCACCCAGGAATACACATGCAACATAATGGGGGTGTGGGTAAACACAGCTCGTCTAATGAGGCTCTCATTAATGTATTTGAAGGAGAGTCTGCTTTTTCTTGTTTCAAGTGTTAATACGCTCCTAATTGGATCGCACACTCCTTATTACAACTCAAGAGTATGCTCTCCCCCTTCCTTTCCATTACTGGTGTGCATATAAACCTAAAGGGGGGGGGGGGGGATCTCGTTAATTAAGGATGCACATTGTTGACAACCAGGCCACTTCCCACCTCATGCTCACATCCCCCAGACCCCAATCTCTAGGCGAAGCGCACAAGCCTAAAATTCTTTTGAGCCAAATACTGGTAAATTGGGCAGGTTCCTGTTCCAAAAGAAAGGAATTTACATCAAATGTCCTATGTGGCCCACATTAAGCATAAATATGCAGGAATAGGCATCAATCAGATAAAAGCTCCCTACCTCCACTCTTTTTGGAACCTCAAGATCTGAGTCATTCATTCATCACCCTCCAGACATCCCTCGTTTTCTCCCTTCCAATACCCTTAAACCCCCTCCCCCAGTCTCTGTAACCAAAGAGGGAAGGCTGGTCGGTATTACGACGATTTATCTAATTATCATTATTGATTGACTTATCTATTAACATATAACAAACAGCGGACGTGTCAAATCAGTCACCACAGGGAGCTCTGTGTCGCCTCCTCTCTCCTCCCAGCCCATCAACTAAGAACCTGCTCCTTGTGTCTCATTTCTCCAGGACAAGGCTATATGGGAGCGATGAAAATAAAAATAAAATAAATGGCAACTACCATGCAGGATGCCAAAGGCTCTCACTGAATTCAGTGTGCAGTTCACGGACTTGGCTTCTTTCTCGCCCGCCCCCTTTGCTTTTAAAAACCCAGCGCACCCGGTGGATTCCCCCGCGGAGGGAGCTGCAGTCTAGACGATGTGCAATCGATCCACAGACATCCATCCACCCGCGAGAGCGAGACGGGTAAGGGGAACACATACACACGTATGCACAAGCACATAGAGGAAGAAAAGCAGATTGAAAATAAACTCCCCGTGACCTAGGGGGACAGGCAGCCCCAACCCTGAACCCAGCGCCCGTCACCTAACCCTGGCCCCCTCCCCCATCCGCCACCCCTTATCTCATCCACCCCCTCATACCTCAGGATGAGGGAGCCCAAAACAGCTGCAAGTTTGGCATTAACACCGCAACTGCTCAATGCAGCAGAAGCGGGTTCCAAAACAAAAGACAGGCGGAAAGGGAGAGAAATCACGTTGCCTCCCTCCCTTCCTTTGGGTCCTAACCCAACACACGACAGCGGCTACACGCTACAGAGCGCGGTCCATAGACTGCCAGAGCTCCCGCTACCTTCCAACAAAAAGCGCACCCCCAGCCCAGCTTTTCCTTCGCTCTCCTCCGGGAGGCTAGGGAACCCATCCCTACCTCACTAGACAAGGCAAAGCAAGACAAGGAGGCAAGGACCCCACGACCCCCACCCCGAGCACCCTCCGGGGCGAGGGCTCCCGGGTCCTCAGGTGCCCAGGGAGAAGCAGGGGAGGTTTTGTTTCTGTTTTGGTTTTTCCCGAGTCCATCTGCATTCTCAAGCACAGCACCCACTCCTCCTCCTCCTCCCTACCCCGGGGTCCCCGGGGCCACACCCCACAAAATGGAACGGGTCGGGCAGGAGCCGCTTACCTCGGTTTCCCTGACTGCAGCTCCAAGCCTGAGTTGGAAGGGAAGAGGGAGGGAAGGGGAAAGGAGGGAGGGAGAGAGGCTCCGGAGATCAGATTCCTGCCTTTAATTTCATGGGTCCCGGCTCGATGGGGTGGGGGGGTGAGGGTTTGGGTGCAGTGTAGAAGAGAAGAGGGGAGGGAGGGAGGGAAGGGAAAGAGGGAGGGAGGGGTGGGTGGGGGAGGGGGTAAAGGAAGAAGGAGGAAAAAAAAAAAAGGATCCCTGCTCTGACACAGGGAAAGAAAATGCAGGAGGCTGACGTCCCGGCCCCTCCTTCCCCACTGGCCACGTGCAAAGACTTGAAAGGGAAGAGGACCGCCGGGCGCCTGCTGGGAAATGTAGTCCGGCTTTCTTTCGCGGGATACAGGGCCCTGCACGCGCGGGGAGATTGGCGAGGCGCCCCGGGCTCCTCGATTTGCGCGGAGCTGTCCCTGTACGGGGGCGCGCGCGCGCCAGGAGCCCAACTCCGGGACCCGCTGGATGCCCGCGACTCAGTACGGAGGGGCGTGACTTGGGGGCTAGGGAAGCACAATCCGAGCTCAAGGCGTTACCCCGAGCCGCGTCCTCTGCTCGAGGAGGGGCTTAAGGTGTCTCCTGTGCGCGTGTTCGACGTCACAGGAAAGGAGTCTTTGTCTAGGTATCAATGGTGAAGACAGACTTTTTGGAGTTGGGAGGACCCGAGTTCCAATGTCTTCTCCCAGTCTGATTAGCTATGTGTGACCTTGAGCAAGTCATTTGCCTTCTCTATCTTCAATTCTCTCATCTGTAAAATAGGGAAAGAACACCTCCACAACCCTCCAGACTTCAGTCCAATGCCATGTGTTCCAGACCTTCCCTAATCCATCTCATCAAATGGACCTATCCTGTGTTACGTGTCAGATTCCTCTGCTAGACTGACTGGAAGCTTGGAAAAGACAGAGCTGCCAGAGATTTCAGACTGCTGACTGTTGGAAACATTCAAGGCTTCACACCAATTACATTGGCACAGTGCCTGGAGCATAGTAGGGGTACTTTCCAAACTTTTAAAGTACCACATAAAAGTTAGTAATCATTATTATATTTTTTCATTACTACTATTATTATTATTATGAGAGGCAATATGGTATTAGTGGATAGATAGCAGAATGCCAAATGTAGAATGTCCTTGTGTTAAGTCCTTTCTCTGCCTTATGTTGGCTCTGTAGCCTTGGGCAAGTCACTCTTGCAATTACCTGGATAAGACAGTTTCCTAGCCTGTGAGTTGCCTATGATATTAAAATCACAGATCCAATTGCTATCCCTATTATTATTTTTACTATGCTTTAAGATTTACAAAGTGCTTTGCTCGGTGTCGGTACTATTACTCTCATTTTATAGCTGGAGTATAGGTGTATTATTAAGGCCTAACATCTAGTTTTGATATTCCCGTGTTATAATTAAGGAGCAGCAGGACGGCATTAGCAGGATCCCATAATTATATATGTACTTTCGCTCCTTTATCCAGGTTAAGGGAAGGAAGCTGGAGGCCTGGATAATTCAACCATGGATAATACAAAAATCAGTTAATTAAATCAAATTATTGAATCACATGTTTATTGGTTGTCCACTACTAAGCAACTAGCATTTATCAAGGCAGATTGGGCTAGTGAATAAAGCAATAGACTTGGAGTCAGGAAGATGAATTGGAATTTTACCTTGGATGTTTGTGTGATGCTAGATAAGTCGTTTATTGCCCCAGTCCCCAGTTCCACCACAGTAAAATAGGAATAATAAAAACACAACCTCCCAGTGTTCTTGTGAGGACCAAATGAAATCATATATGTAAAGTACTTTGCAAATCTTAAAGAACTATATAAATATTTCCTATTAATTGCAGTACCTATTGTGTGCCAGGCACCATGCAAGGCTGGAGATTCAAAGATAAAAAGAAAATAGTCCCTGACCACAAAAATATTGAATGCTACCCTGTGCAAAATACTGTGTGTATAAAACACAGTACTTAGCTCTGCCTTCCTGGAGGGGTTTATAGTCTATTTGGAAAGACAAAACTAGACACACGAAGCAAGAGTAAAAAATTAAGTAGTACACTATGGGGTACCAGCCATAAGTGATAGAGAAATCCATAGGAGGGATATATTAATGAGGCTGGATTGTCAGAGAAGGTTTTATAACAGAGGTAAGACTTTAGCTAGGCTTTTGAAGGATATATAGAATTCCTAGGCTTATATTCCCAAAAGGTCAGCTATTCACACAGTGAAGGGGGGGGGGCACTCCTGGAATCTTTCTGAGTTCAAATCTGGGCTCAGAGGCTTACTAGCTTTGTGACGTTGGGCAAGTCACTTTAACTTATTTGCCTTAGCTGTAAAATGAACTGGAAAAGGAAATGGCAAATAACTACAGTATCTTTGCCAAGAAAACCCCACATGGGGTCCCTACTGAACAAGAGCAATACCCCCTCCCCCAAAGTCAAACAAAGAAAACAATACATGTATATGAAAATATTTATACCAATTCTTCTTGTGGTGGCAAAAAATTGTAAACTAAGAAGGTGTCCTTCAATGGAGGAATAGCTGAACTAATCAAGGCATATGAAAGTAATGGAATACTTTGTGCTCTAAGAAATTATGAAAAGAATGTTTTAGATAAACCTAGGAGGACTTGTATGAATTCATGAAGAATGAAGTGAGCAGAATCAGGAGAATAATTTATACTGTAACAACAACATTATAAAGATAAACAACTTTGAATAGCTTAAGATCAATTCAATGACTAATTATAATTACAGAGCATGGATGATGACACATATGCCCATGTTGCAGAATAAGACACTTTTTGGACAGGGTCACTGTGGGAATTTATTTGCTTGACTATTCATATTTGATACAAGGGTTTCATTTTTCTTTTTCCAATTCAGGGAAGGGGAAGTTGGGAAGGAGAGCAAATAGATTTTTGTTCATTTAAAAAAATGGAATTTTTACATAGAATTTGAATAGACGAATAAAGACTTTGGAGTAAGAGGATGAGGAGAATATGATGACCTAGGGAAGAAAGGAAGACTGAATATGGCACATATATTAACAGACATTTCTTGAAGAAAAGAGTTCAGATTTTCTACATTTGGGACATCTGGTTTGTCTTCTATATTTGCTAAATATTTTATAAGAATACAATAATTTACTCAAACTAATTATTCTTCTGTATTACAAATGCTTTGAGGATAGGGCCTGGGTTTTCTTTGTCTCTATCAGCCCCCAGGACCTAGGACATTGTATTGCACTTTAGTAGGTAGTTTCTTTGGGGTGGGCTTTGGGGTTGGAAAGGAAGCAAAGAAGGAAGGAAGAAAGGAAGGAAGGAAGGGAAGAAGGGAGGGAGGAAGGAAGGAAAAACAAAAGAAGAAAGGAGGGAGGGAAGGAAGAAGAAGGAAAGAAGGAAGAAGAGAAAAAGAAAGAACAAAAGAAACAAAAAGAAATGAATGAAGCTGTCTATGCAAATTTCACTGCCTTTATTATGATTTTTGATGATGGTTGAATAGCCATATGGGGAAAAAAACAGGAAAAGGATTTGGATTAGGGAGTCATATATTTTGTTTTCCTTGAAAATAAAGGGAAAGTCTCATTTCTAAAATATACAGAGAATTGAGTCAAGCCTATAAGAATACAAGTCATTCCCCAATTGATAAATGGTCAAAGGATATGAACAGGCAGTTTTCAGAGAAAGAAATTAAAGATATCTATAAGCATATGAAGAAATGCTCTAAATCACTATTGATTAGAGAAATGCAAATCAAAACAACTCTGAGATACCACATCTCTCCAGTCAGATTAGCTAAGATGACAAAACAAGAAAGTGACAAATGCTGGAGAGGATGTGGGCAAATTGGAACGCTAATACATTGCTGGTGGAGTTGTGAACTTATCCAACCATTCTGGAGAGCAATCTGGAATTATGCCCAAAGGGTTATAAATAATTTCATACCCTTTGACCCAGCCATACCACTTCTAGGGTTATATCCCAAAGAGATCATAGAAGTGGGAGGAAGATCCATATGTACAAAAATATTTATAGCAGCTCTTTTTGTGGTTGCAAAGAATTGGAAATTAAAGGGGTGCCCATCAATTGGGGAATGGCTAAACAAGTTGTGGTATATGCATGTAATGGAATACTATTGTGCTATAAGAAACAAGGAGCAGACGGACTTCATATTTACCTGGAGAGGCTTATACAAACTGATGCTGAGTGAGAAGAGTAGAACCAGGAGAAATTTGTACACAATCACAGACACAACATATGTGTGATGACCAACTATGATAGACTGGACTTTTCTCAGCAATGCAGTGATATAAGTCAATCCCAAAAGACTCATGATGGAGAGAGATGCCTACATCCAGAGAAATAACTAGAAAGAACTGAGTTTGAATCCAGATTGAAGCAAACTACTTGATCTTTTTCTTTTTCTTGTTTGGTTTTATTTCCTCTTTACCATTTTTTCATTCCATCTGGTACAATCTGCCTTTGTAACCTGACTAATGTCTAATGTGAAAGTATTTGCAGATCCTATACTTGATTGTATGCCATCATGGGGGGTGGGGGAAGGGAGGGAAGGGAAATTTGAAACTCAAGGAATTGTGGAATTGAATCTTGTAAACTAAAAGTAAACAAACAAATTAATAAAGAAAACAAAGGGAAAGCAACCCAAGATGTGAAGAAAGGCTGAGCAACTCACAAAAAGTGGAACATCCACCAGTAGTAATCACTTAGTCCTACCCCTCAAAAAATGTAGTCCCTGCCCTCAATGAGCTTACATTCTAACCAGAGAAGACAAAATGCAAAAGAGAGAGAAAGGGGGAGGAAGGGAGACAGAATCGAGGATAGAGTTGTACTCCTAATATTGAGAACATAGATGAGCGGAGACTAGAAGGGAGAGCCATTCTAGCCAACATGTCCATTCTTGGGTAAGTTTCCTTATATTCCTTTCCTCACTTCTCACCCTCAACATATGTACATTCTAATTGGTGGTTTCTGAACACCATATGTTAATACAAAAGAATATTCTAGCAAGAGGAATTTCCTTTTTGGGGCTGGGTGCTGGGGGCTTTGTAGACTCCTAAAATCACACCTGGGAGGCATATATCCTTCCTCCTCTTGGGAACTGGCCTTGTCTTACTACTAAAGAAATAGGAACAGACATTTTTTGAGTCTTTTCCTCAGCTTGGGAATTGAGCCCTCCCTCCTTCCCATTCTTTATCTCACACACAACCTGCAGACTCAGGTTAAAAACAGGCCTACCAGAGGAATTGCCTGGTGCAAAGCTAATGAACCAGAAATTCCAAGGGGGGAGTGGGGCAGGAAGGGCCAGGAGAAGGGATCACAATGGAATTGGCTCAGTTTCTGAGCCAATGGAATATTCCAATTGTCAAAGACAGGATTTATTTGGGATGTCTCCAGAGGTGTCCAGGAAAGCAAAGCCTGAGATTTTTCCATTGGTTTTAAACAATTGAAACTTCCATTTCCCCACTGTCACTTCCCTAGTTGTCCAAAAAAATTTATTCCTCCCCATCACCTCTTTCCCTTGCCCCATCTACATCTTAGCTCAGCATCCCTAGAAGAAGTAGTGTCCATCTTTCAATGAAAATGTATTAATTAAACATTCAGCCATGTGCTAGGTGCTGGTGATTCAAGAGAAGACAAGGTTCCTGCCCTCAGGGAGCTTACAAAAGGATCCATGTTTAGGGTAAGGGGGAGTCTAGAAGGGGATAATCATACTAGGTTGAAGGGTTAAATTGAATAACAGCATTATAGAATATCAGAACTGGACAGAACCTTAGAGATAAACTAGTTCAACACACCAAACTCCTATTTTATAGAGATGGAAAACAAGGCTCAAGGAAGATAACTGATTTTTTTAACTACTCATGGAGGTATCTTGGTATAATAGATTGCTGAACATGGAACCAGGAGGACCTGGGTTTAAATCCTGCCCCTGACACTTATCAGCTGTGACTTTCAGTTTCAGTGACTCCCTGTGTAAAGTGGGGATAATCATAACACGATTAGCTCATGTTTTCTAAGATTATCTCATGCTTCTCCTTGTATGAACATCTTTAGTCAAAATGACTATGTTCAAACATCTCCCACAATTCTCCACTTCTATACACTTGTTCACACAGTCCTCTGTCAAGACTAACGTGGAAGGAGAGACAGAACATGATTTTTTGTTTGCAGATGGTTGTTCATTCAGTGCAGCTTCTGAGACTGAAATGCAACAAAGTATGCTTCAATTCTCTGCTGCTTGTTCTAATTTTGGCCTAACAATTGACACCAAGAAAACTCAGGTTCTCTGTTAACCACCACCACACCATCCGTACATGGAACCATCAGTTACAGCAAATGGAGAAATTTTGAATACCGTGGGTAAGTTTACTTGCCTTGGCATATATACTTTCTAGGGATGTAAATATAGATGATGAGGTTGACACACTCATTGCCAGAACTAGCTCAGTGTTTGAGAGGCTCCAAAAGAAAGTGTGGGAGAGAAGAGGTATTAGACTGACTACCAAACTGAATGTCTACAGAGCTGTTGTGCTGACCTCATTGTTGTATGCCTTTGAAACCTCAACAGTCTACCAGCTCCATGCCAAGAAACTGAATCGCTTCTATTCGAATTGTCTTAGGAATATCCTGAAGATCTTCTGGAAGAATAAGATACCAAACACTGAGGTCTTTAACTAAACTGCCGAGCAATTAAACTCTACTTCAGAGAGGGCAACTTAGATGGGCTGACCATGTTGTTTGAATGTCAAACATATACTTGCCTAAAAGATTGTTTTATGGAGAACTTACACAAGAGAAGTGCTCACATGGTGATCAGGAGAAGAGATACAAGGATACCCTCAAGGTCTCTCTGAAGACCTTTGGAATTGATTATGTGATGTGATTGATGCTGGCACAGGACTAGCCAGCATGGTGGGCTGTGTCAGAGAAGGTGCTATGCTCTATGAGCAAAGCAGAATGGAAGTGGCTCAAAAGAAATGTGAGGTGCATACATTTGGAGACATCTCCACCCCAAATGTTCACGTGGACTATTTGTAGGCAACCTGTGGTAGAGCCTTCCAAGATCATATAGGTCTGATCAGCCACAGTCAGACACATTGTCCCTTGACTCCAACATAGTAATGCCATTTTGGTCCTCCTTGAGAATGCAGGACAACAACCAACCAACCGTCAGTCCTCTAAAGTCCTACCTATCCTCAAAGGATATGTATATATATATATATATATATATATATATATATATATATATATATATATACACATATATACACACACACACACACACACACACATATATATATATATATATAAATGTGCCCCTCTTCATAAAGCTTTTCCAGATTTTATTTTTTTGTATTTGTATTTTCGGTGCTGAGCACAGTGCCTAACACAGTATGTCTGAAGAGAAACTTGTCACTGATTGGACCTGTGATTTCATTGGCATAGTGAACTCCAGATGAGGAAACTCCCTCTCTCAATACCTGTCAGCACCTTCCCCTGCAACATATGATCCTAGAGACCTCGACCACTGAGATCATTAAATGACTTACCCAAGATCATATAATTCATAGATATCAGAAGTAGGGCTTGAACCCAGATTTTTAGGCTTTAAGATCTCTCTATTAGCCCAAACTGCCCTTTTCTATCTCTATCCTTTTGTTGTATAAAACTACTTAGACTGCTTTATTCCTCTCTCTTCCCTCCAGGACCTAAAACATAGTGGGCACTAAATATTTATTGAATTTAATTGAACTGTGCTAGGATATGGGAATGAGAAAAAATCTCCTTCTTCAAGGAGCTTAAAATCTAGTAGGAGGTTAATCCACACAAACAAAAAACCTAGCCGTGTAACCTTGAGCAAGTTACTTAACCCCAATTGCTTTAAAAAAAAAAAAATCTAGTAGGAGGGCAGGTAGGTGGTATAGTGAATAGAGCACCAGTCCTGGAGTCAGGAGGACCTGAGTTCAAATCCAGCCTCAGACACTTAACATGTACTAGCCATGTGACCTTGGGCAAGTCACTTAACCCCAATTGCCCTACCTTCCCCCAACTAAAAAAAGTAAAGAAAAGAAATCTAGTAGGAATGATCAATCAGTCAATAAACATTGATTAAATAGCCACTATATGAGAGGAACTTTGTTAGGCACTGGGGATACAAAAACAAAAAGGAAGCCATGCTTGCCTTCAAAGAGCTTACGTTTTATTGGAGAAAACAACATGTTGGGGGGGGGGGGGGCGTGTACATGCAGGTATCCTTTGACTATTTCTGGTCCATTTACTATGTGGTGAGGAAAGGAAGCAGAGCTGAGAATGCAAATCACAAAAGGCCCAACCACTCAACCTTGTTCTCTTTCCTACCTGACTATAGGTAAATGAAAAGGTAATAACTGCCATAAGTCTCTGGGTAGTAAGAGTACAGTGGTCCACTCTCCCTACCAGGGTCAATAAAAAGGCCTTGCTGTTGCTTCAATCCCTGTTGTTCAATCCTTTTTCTTGACTTAAGTGAAGGCATATTGGAGATGGAATGAACTAGCTTCAAAAAAGCGATAAGAGCACCAGGGATCTAAGAACTAGAGTCCAAGTCAGAATTTGTGGGCAGTTGTGCCCATAAAAAGCAAAGCCTGAGCGCGCTGCTTGACTCAATCTAGCAGCTTTAAATTCTGCTTTCATGATTCTTATTTCTATTTTAAACCATTCGGGAAGATCCTGCTGTGGTTCCATGCTCATCCATAAGGTCCTCTTGCTGGGGATACAATGAGGCAAAATATAGTCCCTGCCCTCAAGGAGCTTGCAATCTAACTGATGCAAAGTGAGGAAAATAATAAAAGGAAAAACAATATACATAATAACAACAACAATTTAAATGAAAAGATTGAGGACTAAGCCTGAGTTTCATTGCCATAGGAGAGTCCTGGATGATGAAAATTCCTCTAGGAATTTCTAGGAAATAGGTTGCCACATATTTTGTTTCTGAGGCATAATGTAAACCCAGGTCTTCCTGGCTTTGAGGTCAGTGTGCCAAGCCGGTAACATCTTAAATGAAGAAAACAATGGCCAAAAAATAAAATAAAATAAAATACTATGAAATTATAAAAACAAGCTTGGTCTCAAATAACAGATATGAAAAAGCACCTCATCACTCTTATTCTCAGACATGGGTGGCTATGTGTGTGGAGTTCTGCATATAACATCAGACTTTTTGGATATCCTCATTAGTGAGATTGAATTACCCTCCACCCTCCCCATATTATTTGTTATAACAGATGACTCTGGGAGGGGAAGGGGGATACACTGGGAAATGTAGATGCTGTAAGAACAAATATGATTAATAAACTTCCATTTTTAGAAAAGATTGCCCCCAAAGTGAAGAATACACTACCCCTCTCCCCAAGACATCCCTTTCTACTTTTGGATAATTATATTTGTCAAGTAGCTTTTCCCCTATCAAGTCTAAATCTGCCTCTCTACAGCTTCCACCCATTGTTTCTAGTGTTGGCCTCTGGGAACAAAAGAGCAAATATAATCCATCTTACATGACAGTCCTTGACTCAGAGACAATTATCATGTCCTCTCACCTATTCTTTTCTTTATTTTAAACACCTCCAGTTCTTTCCACTGGTGCTTACATGCCATGATCTTGAGATCTCTCGTCATTGTTGTCACCGACCTCTAATAAACTTTTCTTTACCATGTCCTCCCCAAAATTCAATGCCTTGGTCTGAATACAATGTTGCAGAGGTGGGCTACATAGAGAGCAGTGCACTGGCATGGTCACACCATGGTCCTGGACACTTTCATTCAATCAGGTGGAAGATCACATTAACTTTTTTTTTTTTAATAATATATCGGTAATGGATTGTAGGTGCAAAATGAGACATTTTCAGGTATGGTGGGTGTGTGGATTTGTTTTGCTGGAGTATGCTAATTTGTTGTGAGGGCAGGCTTTTATCTGAGAAGAATAGTGGGGGTGGCAGCAAAGTGATACAAAAGAAGAAAGCAACAATGAAACATCCAAAAATAAGTAGAACAGAAGGAAGTTCATCGGGGACACAGACAGATGGGGCAGTGCTGCTATTGTATGCCATGATATTAAGATGTACTTAAGACAAACTGTGTGAAGAACATACAGCACTAAAATTAAGATGAGAGTGCGTGTTTTCTTGCTTATCTATGTCCCCTTTTGATCTCCTTGTTGCTTTCACACATAATCCTTTTTTTCCTGCTATATGCAAATGTCCATCTTTGTGGATTTTTGTTAAATCCGTAATAAAAAAGAATTATTTTAAAGTCTTGCTATATAGCCACTATCACCAATCTTCTTCCTGTGAGGTTGATCTTTTTAAACTCAGATATAAAGCTTTATGCTTAGCTTCATTAAATTTCCTCTTAGGATGGCCAAAGGTTGTGAACAAATGGTTTTCAAGTCTATTGCAACAGTGATAGAAAAATGTCCTCCAAATAACAAATAAAATGAAAACTTCAAATTAAAGCATTCTGAGATTTCACCAGACGTCCAGAAAATTGGTAAAGGTGATAAAGAACCCAAATAGTTCGTGTTGGAGAGACTATAGAAAGACAAATGGATTATTACCATGTCAATAAAGCTGTGAATTGGACTATTCCGGAAAAAACAATTATGAGTTATGTGAGAAAACCCATGAAACTGTTCATATTCTTTGACCCAGCAAGACCATTACTGGGCATATACCTGAAAGAAGTAAAACAAAAGGGAAAGTCAATGTACCTAAAGTTATTTATAGAAAGACTTTGCCTAGTAGTAAAGAAATGGAGACAAGTGAGTTCCCATCAGCTAGGGAACAAATAAACAAATTGTGGTGGAAAAATGCAAGTGGATATTATTGTATGGTAAGAAGTGATGAATAGGAGGAACTCAGAACAGTTAGCTTTATATGATCTACTCCAGAATGAAATAAGCAAAATCAGAGGAACAATATACCCAATGATTATAATAATATGAGTGGGAAAGACCCCAGGCAAAGGGAAGCTGATCTCTGGATTATGTTAAGAACCAACATTGGTTTTGCAAACAAGACAGTTCAGGCCCTCATCTCATCTAGACTAAACAATTGCAGTAGCCTTTTAGGTGGTTTCCCTGCCTCATGTCTCTTCCCACTTTGGTCCATCCTTCATACAAGTGCCAAAGTGATGAACATATTACCCTTTCTCAATAAACTCCAAGTGCTCTCTATTTGTATATTATAATTCTATATATTCTATATGTATATTTTCTTGTGTGTTATTAATGTTCTCTGTTATATATATATATATATATATATTCTTGTTATATAATTATATATACCTACTATATATTATATAATGTTCTCTATTATATATTCCTTTTATATCATATATAATTATATATTCCTATTATATATTTTTTATCCTAAATTATAGATTATCTAATTATACATTCCTATTATATATCCTATTAATATTACACATTATTTACAATGTTTTCTATTATACATATTACTATTATACATTTCATAATATTCCCTATTATATGTATATTTCTGATATATAATTATGTGTTCCTATCACGTATAATATAATGTTCTCTATTATATGTTCCTATTATGTAGCATACAATTATATTTTGTATAATATTCCCTATTATATATATTCTGATAGATTTTAGAATTATATATTGTATAATTACATATTCCTGTTAGATGCACGATTCTGCTCTATGTATACATTCCTATATGATGTTCTATATATATTGTATATTATATAATGTTCTCTATATGTTATGTGTGTGTGCATGTGTGTGTTACAAATATAAATTCCTCCATTTGGCATTTAAAGTTCTTCACAACTTGGCCCTTTTCTACCTTCCCAGGCTTTTATACATTATTTTCTTCCATGAACTCTAGAGTCCAGGCACATTGATGTACTAGCTATTTCTCAAACATAATACTCTATAATTGTCTCTATGCTCCTACATTGGTATTCATGGATTACCTGGAGTGTTCTCCTTTCTCTTCTACACCTCTTAGAACTCCTTTAAGATACCTGCAGGCCCCCTTCTGCAGGAGGTCTTTCCCAATACCCTTATCTCCCCCTGCACACCAACACCTAGTGCTTTCCCCTTAAGGTTACCTTCCATAACCTCTGTTTGTGTCTTGTACGTACCCATGTTGCCCTCCCCCCACTACTAGAATATAGGGCCCTTGTGGACAGGGATTGCTTTTGTTTTTCTTTTGTATCTCCAGTGCCTGGCACATAGAAAAAACTTAATAAATGCTTGTTGATTGAAGGATCTCATCAGGGTGGCTGGGTATTATGACAGAAGTATGGTGTATATATGGTTAAGTATGGTTACTATATCAGTAACTACAACAGTTTTACTACTTTCCTTTTTTCAAAGGGAGGTTCAATTTCTGATTGAGAGGGAGCAGATATAAGGAAATAACTAATATAAAAGCAAAAGATATTAACAGGGTGGCTAGATGGCGCAGTGAGTAGAGCGTCGGCCCTGGAGTCAGAAGGACCTGAGTTCGGATCCGACCTCAGACACTTAATGCACACACAAACAAAAATCTAGCCATGTAACCTTGGGCAAGTTACTTAACCCCAATTGCCCTCCAAAAAACAAACAAACAAACAAAAAAAAGATATGAATAAAATTAGTTTTAAAAAGTGAATTCAAATTCTTCTAATTTGATTTAGCTCACTTTTCTACCCTGTCAGGATTCCATCTTTCTCATGCAGTGTGTTTGTTATCCCACCCCAGATCCCTGGCATCAATAAATTGGACAAGCATACCATCTAGGCCTTCTTCTAGGCGCTAAATAGAAAAGAGTCCAGGACAGAAACTTGAGGCACAAAGTATTATGAGATTAGATGGCAAAGAGGATGCACCATCAGACAATTCAGTGTTGAAGGGTGTGGTACTGACACAAAGTTTAAGGGTTTAATATTGAGTAGAGGAGTTAGAGAAAGGCTTCACAGTGAAGAGTGTGAGCTAAGCCTGGTTTTAATGCAAGACATTTAGACCTACATTTAAATGTTAGGCATCTTCAAGCTTCTTGTGTTGGTGGCTGGGGCAGGGCAAAGATGGGGTTGGGAGAACATCTGTGGCCTGAACCTCTGGAAACTCTACTTCCTGGCTTGTTGTCATGGGAACTGGTGCATTTGCTCTACAGCCATTTACTTGATTAACCTGCTTTTCTTGGTACTGAAGCTAGATGGTGAGGTCATGAAGAATTTTGGTTGCTGTTGTCTTGAGCATAGCCTGAGCCAGAGAAATGGGGAGAAATAGGCATTCTTTGGGAGAAATTTTCTTTGGGCTGGCAATAATAGTGGCTTGATAGGAGGTCAAAAGTCACTGAATCTCAGCTGTCACTTTACAAAACCCCAAAAGCCAAATGTTATCAAGAGACCATAGACAATAGTTGTCCAGAGTTCCAGCAAGGAGTAAGGAAGGCAGATTATCTATCAAGTGGGGAGTGAGTATTGATCAATAAATACATACTAATGTCTACTTTGTTCATTCAAGGCACTACGCTAGACATTTTGGAAAACCAAACAATGGACAAAATTTGTACTGTTTGCTTGATACTATGTTAGGTATTGGGGCATCTAGGTGTCTCAGTGGACAGAGTGCTAAGCCTGGAATCAGGAAGACCTGAGTTCAAATCTGGCCTCAGACACTTCTGTGTGACCCTTGGGAAGTCATATAACCTGTTTGCCTTAATCCACTGGAGAAGGAAATGTTAAATCACTCCAGTATCTTTGCCAAGAAAACCTCATGGATGGTATGTCACAGGGTCATGAAAAACTGGACACTAAACAATGCTAGGTACTAGGAATACAAAAGCAAAACATTCCTTGTTCTCAAGGAGCTTATACTTGTATATACAAAATAGAAGATAATTTGGGGAGACTTACAACTGGAGAAATAAGAATGGTCTAATTTGCCACCACATGTATGAATTTAAACATGTCACAACTTCTTTGGAATAATATTATTTTTTCCCCTTCTGATAAGTGAGGAGAGTAGACTAAATTATCTTTGAGGTCTTTTCCAACTGTAGCATTTTAAAAGGTTCAAAAGACAATTTCTGGGTAATTTAGTAATTTTATTAGTAACTTTAATATTTTAATAAAAGGACAGTCAGTCATCTCTCTCTCTCTCTCTCTTTTTTTTTTTTTTTGCTTTTTGGAGGGGGTAGGGTAGGGCAGTTGGGGTTAAATGACTTGCCCAAGGTAATATGGCTAGTTTTTGTGTGTGTGTCGTATCTGAGGCTGGATCTGAACCCAGGTCCTCCTGACTCCAGGGCGGGTGCTCTACTCACTGTGCCACCTAGCCACCCCTTAGCCATCTCTCTTAGACCAAAGACAATCATGGCGAGGAGGCTCAAGGTTCTTTTGGAAGAGGAGTGTTCAAAACGGCGGCAATCAACTCTGATTGGTTGACAATTGATGAGAGAATGACTGTTACTATAAAGGCTGAACCTGGACTTTGATTATGTCCTTGAGTTCTTAAGTTCCACCCCCAGCCTTGGTCAATCTATTCAAAGAATTTATGCCCCACTCAAGCCTGAGCAGAACAAAATGGCTGCCCCACCTGGGTGGGTATAGAGGAGATAGCAGAGAGGGTTAGCTCAAACTTTAGAGACTGAACTTTTAAAATCAGGACTTTAGAAAAAGGGAAGGGGGCTCACTCTGAGAAGTGTTGTGTGATTTGACCAGATGAGACTCTGGGCAGCTGTTGAGAACCCCCCGGCTTTGAAAACCCAGATGTTGATGCTTCCCTCTCTGGTAAGTATGATTTGGTATTGATGTAATGGTTGGACAGTTTGGAAGCCTGTCTGTTTGAAGTTGATCTGTATACTTTGAAGTTTGGGGTGCTGACCTTTTTCCCCTGAACTAGGTAAATGATATATGTTTGAGTAAGCTTGTTAACTGATTTTGAGTTGCTTTCCTTTACAAAAACAGATCTAAGAACCTGTGTTGGCAGCTACCCTGGGGATGTTGGGGGGTTTGCTGCTACAGGAGATCTGTGGAGAAGCCAGGAGCTGCTGCCTTCTGCTGGAGGAGAAGGAACCCAGGAGTTGGGAATTCAGCCACAGGACAAGATAAGGACTGTGTGGCAAAGCAGGGGTACTGAATGTGTTTCCTTGCTGCATCCCACTGTTTGGGACCCAGGGGAAGGATGGACTTGTGACGATGGTGAGTGGGGTGAAGTGACATGGCACCCCGAAGGACCCCACATTGGTTTTGTTGCCCAGCCCCCTCTCTGGACTTGGAAACAGGGGCTGGAGCAGTGTTATGGGAAGGACACCCCCCTTCTCCCAAGAGAACTTTATTTGGACTCTTGTTTTGAAATAATGTGATAATGCAATGTACTTTAAAGCCCAGTGGCCACTTTGGTAACTTCAGACATACCTTGAAAATATGGCCTAAAGTGCTAATTTAAATGTAAATTGTGTATGCTATGGGCATGAAAGATCTTGGGGCTGAATGTAATGGAAATGCAGATTTAAAGATCTTCCCTGCCCCTAGGCCCTTTGATTGGCTAAAGTGACTCTGAGAACCTTCTTTAATTGGAAAATATACTCTGCCCCCTAATAGGCTGAATGTGGTCACATGGAGCCTGTGGTAGGAGGCTTGGTTTTCAGGAATGACCACATCTTGATGCTGTGTGATTGGGCAGTGGAGGGTGGTTATATTCTCTGACCCAGGAGAAGGCTATATAATCCCTGAGGCATTGTTTTGGGGCTCACTTTGAGAAGTGTTGTGTGATTTGTCCAGATGAGACTCTGGGCAGCTGTTGAGAGTTCCCCCTCCCCTCCCCCCCGGCTTTGAAAACCCAGATGTTGATCTTCCCTCTCTGGTAACTGTGATTTGGTATTGATGTAATGGTTGGACAGTTTGGAAGCCTGTCTGCTTGATCTGTCTGTATACTCTGAAGTTCGGGGTGCTGACCTTTTCCCCCTGAACTAGGTAAATGATCTATGATCTATGTTTGATTGATTAAAGTAAGCTTGTTAACCCCCCCCCAAAAAAAAGGTAAGGGACTCTGGATCCCCAAATCATTGGTTATCAATAATCATTTCTCTCATAGCTCCGTCATGCTGTGACATGGGTCCTGCCCTGGAAGAGCTTGTAACCTAACTGAACAAGTAAGACACATGAAGGCACATGAAGACATTTTTAAAAATAGTTAATATAAGATAGAGCTCTGGGCCTGAAGGTAGGAAGACTTATCTTCCTGAGTTCAAATCTGGGCTTAGATACTGGCTGTGTGACACTGGACAAGTTATTTAACCCTGTTTGCTTTAGTTTGCTCATCTGTAAAATTAAACTGGAGAAAGAAATGGCAAACCACTCCAACATCTCTGCCAAGGAAGCCCCAAATGGGGTCACAAATAGTCAGACAGGACTAAAAAACAATTGAACTGAGATAGTATATGAAAATTAGTAGATGAATGGTACAGACAACAATATTGTAGAAATTCAGGACAAGTATTTTGGGATAGTCAACAAAGGTGATTTGAGCAGAGCTTTGAAGGAGGGATTATATGCTCTAGTGTTAGAAGGTACTTCAGTGATTTTAGCTAAGCCAAGAATCTAATGGAGGAAATGAAGGTTCAGACAAGATAAGTGATAGAAACGATAGAAAGAAGGATTTGAACCCCTATCTTCCCGACTCCAGAAATAGCACTCTACCTAGAGTGATGTCATGCTATCTCTCTGGTGGAACTGCCAAGATAAATATTATATGAATCCTGCACTCAAATGATAGTGTGGAGAAAATTAAACAAGTATAAGGTGTATATTCACACAGTTCTTCTAAATGTGGCTTACAAGAGGCATGTGTAGAGAGATTCGAGGTCTGGAACACCTCCCAGAAAGCAAGAGAAGCAGCAGAGTAGTTGGGGTTGAGTGGGGCAGGCAAATCCTGAAGTTGAATTCTCTTTTTTCCTTCTTCTCTATACCATACCAGAGTCTGTGTCCTCTCTAAATATTCCTAATATAGGTGTACAGTTGACTCAAAGCAAAAAATGCCATTTTCTTTGCTGCTATCTCTTAAGAGGAATAGGTTACCTAAGCTTATACTCACCAACTTGGACCCTTCCCACCAAATGCTGGTAACAAAAAGCCATCACACAGTGAACAACAATCAAACCTTGTTTACAAATGAACAAATGGCAAACAGAAATTAGAAATGTTCTTCAGCCTAGAATATACTAGAAAATACACAGAGTAAATGAGCTCTCCTGCAGCTAAAACCAAGAGTGAGAGTCTGATCTCCCCCAAGATGAAATTCTCCAAAGTCTCCAGAGAGGGAAGCTGGAAACCAGGGACATGTTGAGGAGATAATTTCCCCTCTATGCCTGCCATTTCTAAAATGTTTTTGTCTCAACTTGTCTGAAGCTGATCCCCAAGAGAGTCTGGCACCACATGTGTCTCTCTTAAAGAAAGTTTTTCTCTACAAACCTCTTATACAAACTCTACTCATCATAAAATCATGCAGATTCCTATAAGCAATCTCTCAACAAATTAGGAAAGTCTTATGCCCAATTGTTCTAGGCTTAGTTGGAAACCTGGGTTATACATGTATGAAGGTAAATATAAGAGGCAATTAACATAGGTTAGAATGGTTAGGATGAAGGCAATAGAACTTTACTCAGAACTTTAAGGAAGGGAAAGATTCAGAGAGGCATTAAAGCAAGGAAAAGCATTCCATGAAGGAGTAACAGCATGAGCAAACAGTTGGAGGAGGAAATAGCACATTTTAGTACTATTTTATTCAATTATACCATTTATAGGAGTTGATTGCTTTTGTCCAGATGTTTTGCCTTTTCTTTTAATAAAAGGCACCAGGATGGTGAGCTCAGCCATTTAGTTGACTAGCATTTGTTAAATGCCTGCTAGCTCTTGAGGATAGACATGCCAAGCATATTACTGTATAGCTCGCTTTGTGTAGATTTTTTTCCATGTTGTGTCTCCCATTCGATTGTAGGCTCCTTGAGGGCAGGAATTTCCTTCTGCATCTTTTTGCATCCCCAGTGTCTGGCATATAATAGGCATGGTTGTGACAGTAAGCACCCTGTCATACCCAGGATGGCTGCTAGCACAGGTTCTTTGATCTGCTTTTCTAGGAAAGACAGCTTCAAAAGGTTAACAATCCTACTTTTAATTACATTCACTAGTTCAGGGGAAAGGTCAGCACTGTAAACTTGGAGAAAATATAAGCAGAGAAAATACAAGCAGAGAAATTACACAATTACACAATAGACAGGGCTTCAACTATCTAAGTAAAGCGTTATTGCTATATACTTTACATACATTTCTGGATCAAGGGGCACAGATGTCTAAGCAGTCAGGGGCTGGGGAGGAGGGGTGGCTCTGAACTTACAGCTATTCAGAGTCTCCACCAGGAAATCAAAAAAGATTCTTCTAATGAGTGAACCCCCAAGGCAAAATACTAACCTCCCAGAATATATAAAAAGACTTGGCGCCTGATTGGTTCAGAGCCAGAAGGCACAAAACCTACTAGTTTCAGCACAGCTGTGAATTATCAGAGTTCAAAGGCTATTAATCCTTCAGATATTTACAATTCAGTCTGAACCTAGGAAATCAAACTCCAACAACAAGAAAAAAAAAATTCGACCTTGCTTGTGCTCACAATGACTTGCTTAATAAATGTCTATTGATTGATTGATTGATTGCTAAGTATGACTGTGCTAAGCACTGGAGATACAAAAAAGACAAAAAACAAACAATCCCTGCTCTCCAGGAGCTCAAAATCTAGTGGGGGACACAACATGCAAATAACTCTATACAAACATAATATAGGCAGGATAAATTGGGAGGAGTCTCAGAGGGAAGATACCAAGGTTAAAGATTACTGGGAAAGACTTCTTACTGAAGGCGGGACTTTATATGAGATTTGAAGGAAGCCATGAAAAGCAGAGGATGGGGAGGAAGAGCATGCTAGGCATGGGGGACAGCCAGTGAAAATGCCCAGAGTCAGGAGATGGAGTGTCATGTTAGAGAAACAGAAGGCCAGTGTCACAAAGATAAGGGGCAGGTGTAAGAAAATATAAAAGGTAAGAAGGTGCCAAGTTATGAAGGACTTTGAAACCCAAACAGAAGATTCATGAGCACTAGTGTGAGGAATCACGATATGTAGGTTCTAATCTTGGTTCTGTTACTGATAACCTCGAGCTACTTTTTTAAACTCTCTGGATTTCAATTTTCTCATCTAGACAATGAGGAGACTGAATCACATGATTTCCCAAGATATTTTCCAGCTCTGAACCATTTAGTTTAATTGGGGAAAACTTCATGGAAGAAGTAAAAAAAATTTAAATAAAAAATTTTTACTGATATCTCTAGTTTTTTACATCATCTAAATGTCTCCCTGTATCCTTTCCTCCCCTTCCTAGAGAGCCATCTCATTTGACAAAGAATATTTTTCAAAAGAAAAAGAGGAAGAAAAAAAATCAACAAAACTGTTGAATACATTGTACACAATATGAAAATATATGTGTTGTTCCCTATTGTAGACCTCCCATCTCTGCGAAGGAGTTAGGTAAGGTTATCTTCTCCTATTTCCTCTTTGGGGCCATGCTTATTTTTTATAATTTTGCAACCTTCACTTTCAAATCTTTTGTAATGCTTGTTCTTTGTAGTCATTGTATATATTGTTTTCTTGGCTCTGCTCGCTTCAATCTGTATCAGTTCTTATAACTCTTTCCAGGCTCCTCTGTATTCACCACCCAACTTTTGTCCTGCCCCTGGACTCCGATGACTCTGGAGGAGAGAGTAAGGCTAATGACTTTGTGCAACTCTGCCTCACTTAAATCCAATTCACAATACAAGTTGAAATATCACCCTGTGATGTCATTGGTCCTATTCCAGAATGAAGGATGAACAAAAACAAGTATTAAATATATTCTTTGTTTTTTTTAGCATAGCAATATTCCACTACATTCATGTATCACAATTTGTTTAGTCATTCTCCAGTCAACAGATATAGGCTTTTCTTCCTAGGTCTTTGCTATAACAAAAACTGCTGTTATAAATATTTTGGTGTATATGAAGACTTACTTTTTATTGATGACCTCCTTGGGATACTTGCCTCACAGTAGAATCTCTGAATCAAAGGGAATTTTAGTCACTTTATTTGCATAATTTTAAATTGTTTTAGAAATGTATGTTTTTGTTCAGTTATTTTTCAGTCATGTCTGACTCTTTGGACCCTATTTAGAGTTTTCTTGGCAGAGATACTGGAGTGATTTGCCATTTCCTTTTCCAGATTATTTTATATTTGAGGAAACTGAAGTAAAGAGGGTTAAGTGACTTGTCCAAGGTCACACAGGTAGTAAGTGTTTGAGGCCAGATTTGAACTCACAAAGAGTCTTCCTGACTCTAGGCCTGGCACTTTGTTCACTAGAGTGCCATCTAGCTTCCCCCTGTTTTGAAACATGATTGTACTTAATTTGAGGAGGCAAAATTTAAGGATCATAGCTAGGGTCAAGGTATTTGAAGTGAGAAAGGACCCTCAAGGACATCTGATACAATTTGCTAATTTTAATGAGGTCCAGAGAGGTTGAGGCTTGTGGTATAAAAGAGTAGTAAGCTGAAGTTCTGAGGTTCCAACCCAAGTCCTCCAATTCCAAACACAACACATGATATAACCTCAAGGGGCATCATCTTTTAAAATCCATGCTAGG
Source organism: Gymnobelideus leadbeateri (assembly GCA_011680675.1). Classification (NCBI taxonomy): domain Eukaryota; kingdom Metazoa; phylum Chordata; class Mammalia; order Diprotodontia; family Petauridae; genus Gymnobelideus; species Gymnobelideus leadbeateri. The sequence goes on from WOXC01000339.1 coordinate 137,349, forward strand.
ATTTAAACGTACTCTTTTCTGATTAGGATAAGAGGATCTCTGATTTAAAAACAGAGGGACCTTAGAGATGATTTATTCAAACACCTTCATTTTACAAAGAAACTGGTTCATATAGGTTGAGTAAGTTACACAAAGACATAAAGACATTAAATAGGTGATTAAGAATCGAACCTGGGGTGCCTAGGGGAAGCTTATTGGCCCTAGAGTCAGGAGGACCTGAAGTCAAATCCAGCCTCTGAAACATTTTAGATAAGTGACCCTGAGCAAGTCACTCAACCCCAATTACCTACCAAAAACAAAAACAAAAAAAGGAACTGAATCAAAGTTTGATGACTCTTTAGCTAAGACTCTTTCCAGCATACTACACATAAAATATTTATTTGATTTTGGAATGACCAGATTTCAAATCTGAAAAAGAAAACTTCCAAGAAAAATAGGAAAGCCAAGGAGTATTAGAAGAAGATGGGAGAAGACAGGTAGACTGAAGCAGAGAGGGAAGACAGTTCCAAGAGTAGAGAACATCTGGAAGTGAGGCCCAGAATTAAAGCTGAGACTATTGAATGGGAGAGTCTGTGAGAAGAGCTGACTGCTTAGCTTAGAGAGGGAAAGCAAGGCCTAGACAGAAAAGAGATACTGACCAATGAGAAAAGCCTTGGGTAAATGGTGACTAGAATTGAAAAAGAGCTGGCTAGCCCTTCTGAAAAATTATTTTGATGTGACAAGGAAGTCAGGTTTGAAACATTACCTTCCTGCCATACTTTATTTTTGGTCTTATCAAACATATCCTTTCATTGGGCATGTTGCCATGACAACCCTATATTCATTGGAGTGTGTATAAAATTGATATAAGATGGCATTAATTCTGTTATGGATTTTTTGTGGGGGAGAGGGGACAGGACTCAGTCTTGGACTTTGTAAAGTGTTCAGATTTAATTTTTTCACTGAGCCAAATAATAATCATGTTATAATTTAATTATTAAACCAGGACTTTGAAATCTTTCTCTGCTGTGGGGATTTCTCTGAGTGGGGATTTCCAAACACTAGGCTCTATGCCTTTCTTTCTTCATATGGTGAAGCTATCCAAACACAGGTCTCAGCTACTACCAACTGCATCCACCCAGCTCTAGGAGGAGAAAGTCAAGTCAATACCTAGGAAAGTCAAGAACTTGCTAAGAGATACCTGGTTGATTTTCTAAGCAATGATATTGATTCTTCCTATTAAAGATTACCACAGAGAGCTCTTAATATGCCAACCAGATAGCATTAACAGAGTCATAGTTGTAGAATGTCCAATCTAGTTGGGACCTTGATGATCATCTCACATATGAGGAAAACCTGGGTTTTGCCAATATCAAGAAATCCAGTAGAGGCTGCCATCATCTATTCCTCACCCTCCAGTATTTCTTTTTCTTCTTCTTCTTTTTAAAGCTATTGGGGTTAACTTGCTCAAGGTTACAAGGCCAGTCATTATTTGTGTAGGGGTGCTCATTTTCTGAGGCCGGATCTGATCTTGGGTCATCTCAACTCTGAGGCCGGCGCTCTTACTCACTGCGCCACCTAGCCGCCCCTCCCTCCAGTATTTCTAAAGCACAATTATCCTTCTAGTCTCTCAGGTTTATAATCTTGGCATTATTTACCTGACCTTCCCAACTGTTAGTGCCCTCCTCACTTAACTATCTTGCACTTTTTTTCTATATTCTGTACATATTTTAATATATATGCATATATGTACATTTGGTTTCCCCTGAAAGAATGTAAGTTTGTTGAGAATAGGGATTAGTATTATTCTTTTGTATTTGTAGTTCTAGCTCCTAGCAGAGTACAAGGTACATAGAACAGTCTTAATAAATGATTGTTGGTTGATTTAAAAAATTAATAATCTTGGAATGATCCTGGATTCCCTTCTCACACATGTCCAACCAGGGCCAAATCTTGCCATTTCTGTCTTTCCAGCTGTCTTTCCACTTTCCAGTCCATCTTGCATCTGATCCCTCTCTCCATTCACACAGATATCAGCTTAGTTGAGGCCCCATCTCTCTCCTATATTATTGCAGCAATCTTTTGACTGATCTCCCTGCCTCAAGTATCTCACCTTTCCATTACATCTACTCAATGCCCCCAAAGTAACTTGCAAGCACAGATCTGACCATGAGACTCACCTACTCAAACAATCCCAATAGCTTCCTATTGCTTCTAGGATAAAATATGCACTTCTCTGTTTAGCTTTTAAAGCCTTCCACAGCTTGACTCTGACCTACCTTTGTAGCCTTATTGGACATTACTCCCCCTTCTGTACTCTTGGATCTAACCAAATTGGCCCTTTCTCCATTCCTCACTCATGACACTCCATCTCTTATCTCCATGCCTTTGCAAAGGACATCCCATATACCTGGAATGTACTTTCTCTTTACATCTATCTCATAGACAGAGTTCATGGTACTTAACATATCCCATGTTAAGATATAGCTCAGGCAGGGGGGCAGAGCCAAGATGGCAGAGTAGAAGCACAGACTTGGCACAAGCTGCCATTCCAATCACTTCCAATATATGTAAAAAATTGACTCTAAATAAACTTTAGAGCTATAGAAATGACAAAGAGACAAAGAGAAATAAATCTCCCACTGAAGGCAGCCTGGCAGGCGGACAGGAAGGGTCTATCACACTGAGCTGGAAGCTGAGCTCAGTCCTGTGTGAGGAGCCTGATTCCAGCTCCAGGGCAGCCCCTACCAACATCTGCCAGAGCAGATTTCAGGAAAGTGAATCACCAGCAGTTGTGGTGGTTTCTAGACTTCTCAACCCATAAAAACCAAAGAAAAAGTAAAAGATCAGTATAGAACTCTGTTGGAACAGGGGGAAAGGAAGAGTGTGCTCTGGCCCTGCCCCTGGGTTGAGAAGCAGAGGAGGTGTAGCAGCTGTGCAGCCCCACCATGTGGCTGCTTCAGGAGCTCCTGGCTTGCCAATCACAGGGGAACCAAGCAACCATTCAGAGGGTAATTGCTTTTGCTTTAACCAGGATCTGGATCACAGTCTTGGGTAGTGGTCCTGGAGTGTATGGGCAGTGAGCCAGAGCTTGTGGGGGTTGTAGAGAGGGCACCCTCGTAAAAGCTCCGGCAGCTGTGAAAACCCCAGCGATTTGGGACAAAGCTCTCTCTGTTCTGGAAGCAGAGTTCTACTGTGGCAAAGAGCTCAAAAGTCCAGTAATTGGCTGGCAATATGAGCAAGCAGAGGAAGCACAAACAGACCATAGAATCCTTATTTGGAGACAAAAAAAGATCAAGGCATGGAGTGGGAGGAAGACAGCAAAGTCAGAACTCCTGCATCAAAAGCCTCCAAGAAAAATATGAACTGGTTAGAGGCTATGGAGGAGCTCAAGAAGGATTTTGAAAATCAAGTAAGAGAGGGGTAACTAGGTGGCACAGTGACTAGAGCACTGGCCCTAGAGTCAGGAGGACCTGAGTTCAAATCCAGCCTCAGACACTTAACACTTACTAGCCATGTGGCTTTGGGCAAGTCACTTAACCCCAACTGCTCTGCCCTCTCCCCTCCAAAAAAGGGGAAAAAATGAATCAACTAAGAGAAATGGAGGAAAAATTGGGAAGAGAAATGAGAATGATGCAAGAAAATCATGAAAAGCGAGTCAACAGCCTGCTAAAGGAGACCCAAAAATACACTGAAGAAAATAACACCTTAAAAAAATAGACTAACTTAAATGGCAAAAGAGGCCCAAAAAGCCTCTTTTTGAATGCCTTAAAAAGCCAAATTTGCCTGATGGAAAAGGAATTTCAAAAATTCACTGAAGAGAATAACTCCTTCAAAATTATATTGGAGCAATTGGAAGCTAATGACTTTATAAGAAATCAAGATACTATAAAACAGAGCCAAACAAATGAAAAAATAGAAGGCAATGTGAAATATCTCACTGGAAAAATCACTGACCTGGAAAATAGATCCAGGAGAGATAATTTTAAAATTATTGGACTACCTGAAAGCCATGATAAAACAAAAAGAGCCTAAATACCATCTTTCAAGAAATTATCAAGCAAAATTGCCCTGATATTCTAGAACCAGAGGGAAAAATAGAAAGTGAAAGAATTCACCAATTGCCTCTTGAAAAAGATCCCAAAAAGAAAACTCCTAGGAATCTTATAGCCAAATTCACAGTTCCAAGGTCAAGGAGAAAATACTGCAAGCAGTCAAGATGAAATAATTTGAGTATTCTAGAAACACAATCAGGATAACACAAGACCTAGCAGCTTCTACATTAAGGGATAGAAGGGATTGGACTATGGTATTCTAGAGGTCAAAGGAGCTAGGACAAAAACCAAGGATCACCTACCCAGCAAAACTGAGCATAATGTTTCAGGGGAAAATATGGTCATTCAATGAAATAGAGGACTTTCAAGCATTCTTGATGAAAAACCAGAGCTGAACAGAAAATCTGACTTTCAAATACAAGAAGCAAGAGAAGCATGAGAAGGTGGATAGGAAAAAGAAATCATAAGGAACTTATCAAAGTTGAACTATTTACATTCCTACATGGAAAAATGATAATTGTAACTCATGAGACTTTTCTCAGTATGAGGATAGTTGAAGGGAATATATACATACTATACACACACACACACACACACACATATAGAGTATGTATACATACATAGAAATTAAAGAAATAAATTAAGAGGTAAGAGAGGAATATATTGGGAGAAGGAGAAAGGGAGAGATAGAATAGTGTAAATTATCTCATATAAAAGAGGAAAGAAAAAACTTACAATGGAGGGGAAGAACAGGAAGGTGAAAGGGAATGGGTCAACCTTACTCTCACTGCATTTGGCTTAAGGTGGGAATAACATACACACTCAATTGGGAATCTTACCCTACAGGAAAGTAGAGGGGGAAGGTGATAAGAGGGGGAAATTTTGACTTTCGAATACAAGAAGCATGAGAAAGTAAACAGGAAAAAGAAATCTAAGGGACTTACTAAAGTTGAATTATTTACATTCCTACATGGAAAAAGATAATTATAATTCATGAGACTTTTCTCAGTATGAGGATAGTTGAAGGGAATATATACATATTATACACACACACACACACACACACACACATATATATATATATACTATGTATACATACATAGAAATTAAAGAAATAAATTAAGAGGTAAGAGAAGAATATATTGGGAGAAGGTGAAGGGGAGAGATAGATTAGGTTAAATTGTCTCATATAAAAGAGGCAAGAGAAAACTTACAATGAAAGGGAAAAGCAGGAAGGTGAAAGGGAATGGGACAACCTTATTCTTGTTGGCTTAAGGAGGGAATAGCATACATATTTAATTGGCTATCTTACCCTAGAGGAAAACGGGGAGGTAGGGGATAAGAGGGGAGATGATAGAAGGGAGAGCAGACTGGGGGAGAGGGTAGTTAGAAGCAAACATTTTTGAAAAGGGAGGAGAAATGAAAAAATAGAATAAGTGGGGGGCAGAATAGGATGAAGAGAAATATAGTTTTTCACAATATAACTACTATGGAAATGATTTGGGTAACTACACATGTACAACATATATTGACTTGCTTATCTTCCCAGTGGGGGCAGGTGAGGAGGGAAGAAGGGAAAAAAAATCTGTGAACTCAAAGTTTTAAAAACAAATGTTTAAAAAAATTGTTTTTCACATGCAACTGGGAAATAAGTTATACAGGCACTGGGGTATAGAAATCCATCTTGCCCGACTAGACAGTTAGGGGGGTATATGGAGGACTATATAAGAAAGAGCAGATTGGGGAAAGGGGTATTCAGTAGGCTTGCTATTTTGGGGTAGGGGTAGGGGAAAGATGGGGAGAAAAAAATTTTAATTCAAAATCTTGTGGAAATAACTGTTGAAAACTATAAATAAATAATAATTTAAAAAAGATATGGCTCAGGCACCAATATCAGCATGAACTCTTTTCTGATCCTTTCAAATGCTAGTGCCCTGCTTCTCAAACTACCTTATAATTTAACTACTTTGAAGACTTAAAAATGCTATAAGACTTTTGGTAATCCTGTATTTGCATTTAATAACTCTATATTTATACTGTATTTTATGTGTATTTGTTATCTCTCTTATTAGGATGCAAGCTCATTTTGAGTAGGAATTATTTCATTTTTTTGTGTTTGTGTCCCCTGTGCCTAACAGAGCACTAGGCACATAGTAGCTATTTAATCAAACCTTGTTTATTGATGGATTGCATGGTCCAGGTACTATTTATGGGGTATGTGACAGGAGATAGAAGGGCAAAGGTTTATGCCCAATCTAAAAAAAGGCTTAGAAAGAAGTGTTAGTTAATAGGAGACATACTATCTGCATTTTAAGATATGAATGAAAATTAGTTGCCTGAAGTCAGCTAGGGACCTTCCACTGAGAAGGGTGATTAAATTAAATTGTATACCGACTATAGCATTCCTTTTGTACTTCAGTTTTTCAGAGCCGTGAGATCTATTTTTAAAAACAGTTAAAAATATGTTGATTTTCTCTGAGTTATATCAGCTTGAGTGACTTTACCCCTCCCCCCCCAAAGTTGGACCACTTCTTCCAAGAAGCAATGATGGCAAAGAACTGGAAATTGCAGGGACACTTGTCAATTGTGGAGTGGCTGAACAAGTTGTGCTATATGATTGTGACAGAATACATATGTTATAAGAAATGATGCACTTGATGATCTTAGAAAAAACATGGATAGACTTGCATGAAATGATGAAGAGCAAAATGTTGAATATAATAACATCAATATTGTTTTAAGAACAACTTTGAGTTAATAAGTAATTTTGATTATTATAAATACCCAAATTAACTACAAAGAACATATGAAGGAAGATGCTATTTGCATCCAGAGAAAGAGCTGACGAATAGAAGTATGTGTAGAATGATTTTACATACATACATATGTATGTAAAATCGTGGTGGGGAGGAGGGAAAAAAAGGAAAAAAGAAATTTAAGTGATAACTGTATTATATATTTAAAAGAAATATCAAGCAGCACATAATAGATTTGCAGTTTCATATATAATTATGTTTATTATACTATGTTATGGAAAAATAAAGGAAAGTTATTATCATAAAATTCACATGAAAGAAGGAGGAGGAGGAAAAGAAGGAGGAAGAGGAGACAATGACAAGACTCTGAGGCCTGGGAGTCATGAGATTTCTTTAGCTCCACATTTTCCTTATCAGAGCAGCTAAGCAGAGAAGAGGTAAGGGCGGCTCTGGCTCATGACTAAAAGTAGTAAGGCTCTGTTGGCTACTAGGAATCACAGATCACCAAACTTCAGTTAGAAGAGAGGTCAAGGAGCATATAATCCAACCTGTACCTAGATAAGACTGTTCTATACAATGTATATGACAAGTGGTCATCTAGCTGTAGCTTAAAGACTTCTAGTAATGGGGAATCTACTATTCTGGGGGACCAGACATGATTTCAAAGGAATAGAGGACTCTTACCGAGGGAATTTTTTCTACAAATACAGATCAGCACTTACTTTGCAATTTATGTTCCTAGAAAGTTGCCTCAGGTGCAGAGAGATTAAGCAACTTGTTTAATGTATGTGTCTAGTATATGTCAAAGGTAAGGGTCACATTGCCAGTATCTATCAAAAGTAAGACTTGAACTCAGGTCTTCTTGACTCCAAGGCTAGCTTTCTATCCACTAGAGCAGGAATCTATCCCTGTCCCAAATAACCTACTTTGCTTTTGATGGTTCTAATTTTCATGAAGTTCTTCCTTACACTGAGCTTATATACTTCTTTGCATCTTCTCCGCCTTGCTCAGGCAAACAGGGTTAAATGACTTGTCCAGGGTCACACAGCTAGTAAGTATCTGAGGCCAAATTTGAACTCAGGGCTTCCTGACTCCAGATCCAGCACTCTATCCACTGAGCTACCTAGAGATGATCATTATCCCTAGTACCAGTTCAGCACCCTCATGAGCTTTAAAATATTAGTGAAGTGTGATATGTGTCCCCCAAGAAACTGGAAATCTGTTTATCAGTTATCAGCATGTTCTTTTTGCTTATAGGATGTGAGATCTTCCTAAAATTGAGGACTGTTCCTTGGGAAGTCAATCACATTGTAATGAAACCTGAAGCGTCTTGCCCCTTTCCACCCAGAACTCTTGTTTTATCAGAACACTGACTCAGTGGAAGCAGATGAGGTTAATGGCAAGATTACCCAAAATTCATGATCTGTTCTAAATTCCTTCTTCTTAGTATCCATGATATGGGCTACCTCTGTTTCAATTCTGTGACAGAGAGAAAAGTTGGCCTCCTATAAATGACTAAAGTTGTAACCAGTCAACCAATCATCAGTCCAGTCATCCTGACCTGTGTCTCACCACTGGACTCAGATGATTTTGGAGGAGATAGTGGGGCTGATGACTGCATAACCCTCCCTCACTTAAATCCAATTCACTTGTAAGTCAAGACATCATCAGGAGGGTGATAGGTGATTGGTCCTCTTTGAGAATGAAGGACAAACAACAATAATTTCGTCCTCTGGGACTGACCAAAGCAAGTCTGTCCATTTTCCATGTGACAGTCTTTCAAATACTTGAAAACAGATATTCCTGAGTCTTCTTCTTTTCAACTTAGCCATTTCCGGTTCCTGCAACTGATCTATATATAACAGGGACTTGAGAGGCTTTTTACTCTCCTGTTGGCTCTCTTCTGCACATCTGGACACTCTCCAGCTTATCAATGTCTTTGCTGAAAGGTGTCTCCATGAACTGAACTCAATACCCAGATGTGGTCTGACCAGGACAGAGTAAAGTGGGACTATCATGTTCCTAATTCAGGACACAGTCTAAAATTGTATTAGTGCTCTGGGCTGACCTATCATTGACAAATGTCTATTGAGCTTGTAATATGTTGAAGGTAGCATGGTATATTAGATAGAGCTGGTTTTAGAGTCAGAAAGAACCTCGTTCAGATCCAGTTTCTGACACATACTAAGTCACTTGAACTTTTAATGGCCCAAGCTGTTTCTCACAGCTATTAACTGCAGAAAAGATGCTGATCTGCATGGATAGAGGAAGTTTATTACCAGGAACTCCCTCCACTGGAGAAATCACAGTGGGGGAGAGAGAGACAGAAAGAGAGAGAGACAGAGAGAAAGACAGAGAGACAGAGACAGAGACAGAGAAAGACAGAGAGACACACACAGAGAAACAGAGAGACAGACAGAGAAACAAAAGGACAGAAACAGACAGAGAAAGAAAGAGACACACAGAGGGAGCTATTGCTATTCAATAATGCCTTTGTCATCATATACTTGTGCATTTGATTTTTTAAAGATAAGTAAAAGAAAAAAGAAAACAAAATAAGTGTAAGAACGTTATATTTATTCCTATTAAATATAATCTTCTTAGGTATTTGGTCAAATGGCAAAATTATTTGAAAGTCACTGTTTTATTAAAGCTTCTTTTTATATTGCTGTCACTTTCTAATGACTTCCCCTTCCATCCACAGTAGAATTGTCTCTTGTAACATAGAAGGAAAGCTAAATACAGCAAATCAGCACACTGGACATCTCTGACAATACATGCTCATTTCCTACCTGCAGTACACCACTTCTATGCAAAGAGAAAGGCATGCCCACGAGCCCTCTGAAGTCAAGAGCAGTCATCACGTTGACCAGAGATTAGTCTTGCTTTTCTCTATATTACTATAGTCATCATGCAAATTGTTCTGGTTTTGCTTACTTTGATCTGCACTGGTTCATATGAATCTTCCAGGTTTCTCTGAGATTGTTCATAGTCATCATTTGTTATAGCGCAATAATACAGTATTACATTCTTATACCACACATATTCAACCATTCCCTAATTAACAGACACTCCCTTTGTTTCCACTTCTTTGCTGCCACAAAAGTGCCATTATAAATAATTTAAATATATGGTATCTTTTCTCTTGTCAAAACCTTTTTGAATCCTGAATCTGTCATCCAGTGTGTTAGCTATTTTTTACAGCTTTATGTCATCTGAAATTTGATAGGCATGCTATCTATGCCTTTATGCATGTCATTGATTAAAAATGTTAAACAGTACAGTGATGAAACTGTGTGAAATCAGGCAGGAGAAACATTTTAGTTACAATGTAAGGCAGATGCACTAGCATCTAAACATTCCCTTGACCCAGACAATGAATTTTCTGCATTCGCTCAAGGAGAAGGTATAATACTTTTGCCCACTGTTGTGTGGGAGATTGTATTCATGTGTGAATGGGGCAGGGCAAGGGGACCTGAAAATTATTTTATTGCTTGATTTTTCCCTATTATTTACTTTGCTATTCTGTCTCAAATAAATATTTTACTATACAATTTAAGGTTCCTGTCTCATCTATTAATAGAGTAGGCATGGTTGGGGGCTTGAGCCATATAACATTTTCAAAATTTTACTTATTTATTTTTAGTTTTCAACATTCACTTCCATAAGATTTTGAGTTTTAAATTTTCTCTCCCTCCCCAAGATGGCATGCAATCTGATATAAGTTCTACATATACATTCACATTAAAAATGATAATGATAAAGAGATAATAATTCTGGAAAAAGCACTTAGCATAGTGCCTGGCACATAGTATTATGAAATTGTAAGCTATTATTCACTAATTAAAAATAATAATAACTAATATTTATATAGTGCTATGTGCCAGGTACCATGCTAAATGTTTGACAAATGTCATCTCATTTAATCCTCATGACAGCCCTGGGAGGTAAGTACTATTATTATCCCCATTTTATAAATGAGGAACATAAAACAAATGGAGGTCAAGTGACTTGCCCAGAGTCACACAGCTAGTAAGTATCTGAGGCTGGATCTGAGACTGAGTTCAGGAAGACCTGGCTCCAGACCTCATGAAATATATTATTCATATATTGAATCCACTGATCCTGTGGAGACATCAGAGAAAATGAAATAAATATGTTATTCACAGAAATGAAATAGATAAGTTATTCACAGAATCTCAGACATAACAATTGTTGTTCTGTTGTTCAATCATGTCTGACTCTTCGTGATTCCATTTGGGGTTTTGTTGGGAGATATATACTTGGAGTGTTTTTGCTATTTCCTTCTCCAGCTCATTTTATAGATGAAGAAACTGAAGCCAACAGGATTAAATGACTTGCCCATGGTCACATAGCCAGTAAGTGTCAGAGGCTGGATTTGAACTTGGGAAGAGGAGTCTTCCTAACTCCAGGCCTGGTCCCCTGTGCACTATGGTGCTATCTAACTGCCCTTAAAGGATTATAGGATATATATTTAGAGTTGAAAATGACCTTAGAGGTCATTGAATCCAATCCCCTCATTTTACGGATAAGGAAACATTTACCAATAAAAGTTAAATTATTTGGTCAGGGTTGTGCAGCTATTATTTGAAGTAGGATTCAAACTCAATTCTTAGGGAAATAGGGATATTTTAACTCAGAGAAGAAAAGACTAAGGGGGAACAAAGAAACTAGCTTGATATCATTCTTTCATATTCAACTGCTCCTGTGTCCTCTGTCTATGTATACATGTACACACACATATATTTATCCACACATACATTCCTATACATTCATATATATGTATGTACACACATACACACACATGCATACACATATATTCCTTTCAACTATCCTCATGCTGAGAAAAGTCTTATGAGTTACAATTATCATTTTTCCATGTAGGAATGTAAATAGTTCAACTTTAATAAGTTCCTTAGATTTCTTTTTCCTGTTTACTTTTTCATGCTTCTCTTGCTTCTTATATTTGAAAGTCAAAATTTCTGTTCAGCTTTGGTTTTTTCATCAAGAATGCTTGAAAGATCTCTATTTCATTGAATGACCATATTTTCCCCTGTAGCATTATACTTAGACTTGCTGGGTAGGTGATTCTTGGTTTTAATCCTAGCTCCTTTGACCTCCAGAATATCATATTCCAAGCCCTTCTATCTCTTACTGTAGAAGCTACTAGATCTTGTGTTATCCTGATTGTGTTCCCACAATACTCAAATTGTTTCTTCCTGACTGCTTGTAATATTTTCTCCTCCATCTCAGGACTCTGGAATTTGGCTATAATATTCCTAGGAGTTTTCTTTTTGGGATCTTTTTCAAGAGGCAATTGGTGAATTCTTTCAATTTCTATTTTGCCCTCTGGTTCGAGAATATCAGGGCAATTTTGCTTGATAATTTCTTGAAAGATGGTGTTTAGGCTCTTTTTTTTATCATGGCTTTCAGGTAGTTCAATAATTTTAAAATTATCTCTCCTGGATCTATTTTCTAGGTCAGTGGCTTTTCCAGTGAGATATTTCACATTACCTTCTATTTTTTCGGATCTGTTCAATAGTATCTTGATTTTTCATAAAGCCATTAGCTTCCATTTGCTCCAATCTAATTTTGAAGGAATTATTCACTTCAGTGAGTTTTTGAAATTCCTTTTCCATCTGGGCAATTTGGCTTTTTAAGGCATTCTTCTCCTCATTGTTTTTCTGGCCTCTTTTGCCATTTGAATTAGTCTGTTTTTTAAGATGTAATAACATCTTGCTTTTCATGATTTTCTTGCATCATTCTTATTTCTCTTCCCAATTTTTCCTCTACTTCTCTTACTTGATTTTCAAAATCCTTCTTAAGCTCCTCCATGGCCTGCAATCAATTCATATTTTTCTTGGGAGCTTTTGATGCAGGAGTTTTGACTTTGTTATCTTTTTCTGTTCCATGTTTTGATCCTTTTTGTCCCCCCTAAAATATTCTGTGGTCTGATTGTACTTCCTCTGTTTGCTCATCTTGCCAGCCAATTACTTGACTTTTGAGCTATTTGTCACACTGCTTCCAGAGTGGAGAAAGCTGTGTCCCAAATTGCCGGGGTTTTTGCAGTTGTTGGCAGAGCTATGAGGAGGGCTTCCTCTCTATGGCCACCACAAGCTCTGGCACACTGGTATTCCTCACCCCAGGACCACCACCCAAGATTGCCACCCAGATCCAAGCAGATCAAAGCAAGAGCAATTGCCCTCTGAATGGTCTCTTGGTCCCCCCTACAATCTGTAGGCCAGGAGCTCTGGAGGCATCCATGCAGCAGCAGCTGCAGCCACTGTGCCTCCACCACTTCTCACCCAAGGGGCAGGGGCCAGACCCTGCTCTTCTCTCACCCAGTTCCAACAGAATTCCCTACTGACCTTTTACTTTTTCTTTGGTGTTTATGGGTTGAGAAGTGTGGAAACTGCCATAGCTGCTGATGATTCACTTTCCTGAAGTGTGCTGCGGCTGGTCTGGGCTGCTGGTTGGGGCTGTCCTGGGTCTAGGATGGCATGGTTGACACAGGACTGTGCTCTCCCACCTTGGTGTGATAGACCCTTCCTGTTGGCCTGCCAGCTGCCTTCAGCAGGGGATTTGTTTTTCTCTGTCACTTTTTGGGTTCTGTAGCTCTAAAATTTAGTTAGAGTCATTCTTTTTACAGGTATTAGAGGTGGTTGGAGCAAGAGCTCAAGCAATTGCCTGCTTTTATTCCACCATCTTGGCTCTACCCCAATAACTAGCTTGAACTATTTAAAGGGATATCACATAGAAGAGGCAGACTTGTGGCTCTGCACGGATCTTACCTAACAGAAGAAGGATGGGCAAAAGGAGGGGTGGTAGCATTGTATATGAAGAAGAGAGAAAACCCAAGAATCCTAGGGGGAGTGGAGACCATTTGGTTGAAGATAAATAGAGTAAGAAATAGAAGTGATTTTGTGTTTGGAGTATACTACAGACCACCTGCACAGAAAGAGGAAAGAGATGAGGGCATTGGGAAATATATCACAGAAGCAGGATATACAGTGATGGAGAAAATGAATTTTACAGATGTCTTAGAATTGTCTCTCTTGGTGCCTCTTACTCTTGTGCTCTCCCTCTCTGTTTCTCTCAAAATCAGTACAACTAACAGCTTTTTTACTTTCCTTAAGACAAATTGTATTCTCCAAAAGGTAACAGAACCAATAAGTAAGAATTATCTTCTTGATCTAATTCTCACCAGTAGGCTTGACGATCTTATGACTAGTTACTGGTGTGGAAATGCTGAGGACATTTGAAGGAAATAAACCATTTCCTCCTCAAGCTTGTGATAGAAAAGGGGATGAGAGTTGTATATAATATGAACACATCCTAGATTTTAGGAGAATGGACTTCAAAAGTTTCAAAGAAAGAATAGGAAGGATGCAATGGACTAAAATTCTGAAGGGGATGTTAGCTGAGGAGGGGTGGAAAATTCTGATGACCCTAAAGGAAATAGCTCTCATGGGGAGGAAAAACCAGAAGTTATCTGAAAAGATTCATCTGTACACAGAGAGAATTCATAGAACAACTTAGATTTTTTTTTAGACATGGAAGACAGGCTCAAGGGGTGGTAATAGGGAATGAATACAAAAGATTGCTGCAATATGTAGGAATAATACATTTCTGAGTGAGCTGAGACTAATGAAGAAAATTAGAGACGAGAAAAAAAATTCCTTAAATTATACTAGAGGATAGCCTATGCTTAAAGAAAGGATTGGACTACTGCTCCAGGGGGATGGGGCCCTGATAACTGACAAAAGAGAGGGGACAGAGCTTCTTATTTTGTTCCCACGCCTCCACCTGCTAAAGAAAATGACTTTAGACTAGAAAGAGCACACACACACATACACATACATACACACAAATGGATAACAGAGTGCTGAAGGCCAAGATAAGTAAGTCACCTGGTAGAAGTGAATTACATTCTCAGGAACAAAGAGAACTGAAAGATGTGATTACTGAACCATTGTCAGTGATACTCACAAGATCATGAAGAATAGAACAATACTGAAGGACTGCAAATGTCTAAATTTTCCAAAAAAGGAATAAGAGTGGATCCAGAAAATTACAGGCCTGTGAACTTGCCTTTAGTTCTAGAGAAAATCCTAAAACTTATTATCAAAAAGAAAGCTAGTAAAAGTCTCAAAAAGAGTTGATCAAAAAGAACCCACTATGGTTTCATCAAGAATAGTCCATGCTATATTGGGCTTATTTCCTTTTTTGGAAAGGTTATTAACACTGGTAGGTCAAAGTATATTGTAGATATAATTAAAGTAGATTTTAGCAGAGTATTTGACAAAATATCTCATGATATTCATATGGAAATCGTGGAGAGCTGTGAGCTATATTATAGTATAGAAAGATTGATTCAGAAGTAGCTGAATGATCAGATTCAAAGAATAATCATTCAGGGTTTCTTATTGATTTGGAAGGAAGTCTCCAGGGGAGTGCCTCAGGGATCTCTGCTTGGCTCTGTTAAAAATGTTTAACATTTTTACCAGTGACTTGACTTGGATAAAGTCATTGATGGTGTGGTATGTTCATCAAATGCGCAGAGGACACAGAGCTGGGAATTAGAGCTAACACAATTTTTGACCAAGTCGGCATCCAAAAAAGATCTTGAGAAGATGTAAAATTGCACTGAATCTAATAAGCTGAGGTTTAGCAGAGATAAATTTAAAATCTTACACAAGGGTTGGATTTCATGTACACAAGATGGGGAATAATGATTAAACAGTTGTATACCTGAAAAAGTAATGGTTTGGTTTTTGTTTTTTTTTTTTTGTGGACTTCAAGTTCAGTATGAAGGTACTGTATGAAACAGTAGCCAAGAAGCTATTGACTAGTTTCCAGGAAGAAGGTTACTATGATAGTTCTACTGTATTCTGCCTGGGTCACACTTCTGTAATATTGTATTCTGGGTACCATAGTTTATAAAGGATGTTGGATGAAGTCCCTCAGGGTTTTTTAGACTAGAGAAGAGACAATTCAGTGGGGATATAATAATTTTGTTCAAGTATTTGAAAGATTATCAGATAGAAGAGCAATTTGATCTTTTCTGATTGGTTCCAGGAAGAAGAGTTAGGAGCAATGAATAGAGTTACAAAGAGGCCAAATTAGCCTTAATATAAGGAAAACCCTCCTAACAATTAGAGCTATCCAAAAGTTCGATGAACTTGGAAGGTAGTGGGCTCACCCTTGTTGAAGGTCATCAGACAAAAGCTAAATGATCATTAGGCATGTTGTACATCAGGTATGTTGTATGTGTACAGAGAGTGAGGGATTTTTTTCCAGGTATGGGTTAGACAAAAGAGACTGTGAGGTCCTCTCCAAATCTGCACATAACACAGAGGAGCAACTGCAGAATAGGAGCAAGACTGTTAACCAAGAGGACCCAGATCTACCTAGACATACGAAGAACATTATATCCAAGCAAATAGCCAGCAACAAAACCCATGGTCTTATGTACAAAAATGCTCAAAGCCGACATCATAAATAAGGTAAGATCTGAGACTTGATAGAATTGGAAGACAGCTCTTCCAACGAGGTTATAACTTATTCAAAAAGAGCAAGGATACTAGATCAGTAGGCAAGGGTGGGGGTGGCATGCATAGATACAGAATACTTGGATTTCAATAGACATTTAATAGTATCTTTCATGCTATCTGTTTGGATGAGATGATTAGTAAATTAAATGGTTTCAGAACTGATTGAATGACTGAATCCAAACATTAATAAGTTATCTCAATTACAAAGAATATAAGACATATATGGCATGTTATTGAATTTACAGATGAAGCTTCAAGGGACAAGACAACACAGTCACTGACAGAGTCAGTTTCCAAAGATTTCGACATGTTACAATGATGAATTGAATTTCATAAAGTTATTTAATTATCAACCAGCAATTAAGTATTTTCTATGTATCAGTCACTATGCTAAATGTTAAGGGTATATGAATCTAATACTACTGGAATGGCTACTGCAGAGAGTGCAGCTTCAATGGGCTGGCCACGTTGTTTGAATGCAAAACATACGCTTGCCAAAATGACCATTTTATGGAGAACTCACACACAGGGCAAGCATTCACAGGGTGGTCAGAAGAAATGATAAAAGGATGCTCTCAAGTTCTCTCTCAAGAACTTTGGGAGATCCTGGCACAGGACTGCTCAGCATGCCATGCCCTCAGAGAAGGTGCTGTGCTCTATGAGTAAAGCAGAATTGAAGCAGCTGAAAGGAAACACAGGATGTGCAAATTTGGAGAATCCACCCCAAATGTTCACAGACTATTTGTGCCGGACCTGTGGTAGAGCATTCTGACCTCCTATTGGTCTGATCAGATACAGTGACACTTGACTCTAGCACAGTGATGTCATTTTGGTCCTCTTCGGGAACAAAAGACAACAACCAGCCAGCCTCTTTACCTGTCCTTGAAGTTTGCTCTGGGTTTATTGCTTTGGGGTTGCCTATCTTCTCTATAGGGCAACTAGGCTCCCCAGTACTTCAATCCTACTACCTTCACATTCCTGAAGAATCCTATCTTTGACTCCTAGTCTAAGGGATCCTTTTTAGAGAATGAAATTTTAAAAAAATGTATCTAGGAAAAAACCTAAACAAACCATGAATCTGCTTTGGAAGAGGCAGTTTTATTCCCTCACGAAAAGAAGGGAATGTTAAGCAATAAGAATCCAGTTCAGAGGCTAATATTAAAGCCTCTGTGAGACATTTGCAAGCAGTTTCTTTATAGGGGCTGTTAATTAGACATTTTACATTTCACTTTCTCTGAGTCTAACCTTATCAGCACAAAGCAGGTTTTTTCTTCCTTCCTTCCTTCCTTCCTTCCTTCCTTCCTTCCTTCCTTCCTTCCTTCCTTCCTTCCTTCCTTCCTTCCTTCCTGTCTTTCTGTCCATCTGTCTCTCTCCTATCTGTCCCAGTCTCCCCTCCACCACCACCCCCCCTCCAGGCAGCTGTTTCCTTTTAGCTGGTCTGCATTTGCTGCTGTTGCTATCACAACTACTCTAGTAGCCATTACCCTCTTAAAAGGCCCTGTGCCAAAGGAAAAAAAAAAGTTTCATATGGAAGTTGGCTCCATCCCAGACATACACTAACCCAGGAAGCCTTGAGCTCATGACTTGAAGCTGGTTGGAGGAGTAGGGGGTGGGGTGGGGATAGAGTACCTACCTCATTTCAACCCTTGTAGCTCAGAAAGTCATCCGTATTCTTTAAGGCTGCCAGGAAGAAGAGGCTTGAGGGGGATAGATCACCCCTTTAGTGTATCAATGGAGTTTTGACTCAGTAATCAGTTAAAACACTTTTTGTCATTTCATAGTATGGACCCCTAAGTATCACCAACAAGATGCAATCAGAGGACATCTGTACCTGCACTGAAGTGAAGGGGGTGGGAGGGAGATTTGAGAAAGGGATATTTCTATTACAGGTATCTGGAAGCTGGCTCACCCCAAGTTTCCATTTACTTGAGTAGTGAGCACATTCTAGGCTCAATATAGAGGTGGAAAAAAGGCAGTATAGCTCTGTACAAAGAAAAAGAAAAAATAGACTCTGTCTTCAGGGAGCTTACACTGTAATGGGGGAGACAATGTATGTATAAATAGGTATATATAAGATAAATATAGGATTGGTGGAAAGTAACTTTAGGGGGAAAACTACAAGCATCTGTGGGGACCATGGCAGGAAGTGGCATATGAACTGAGTCATGAAGTAAACTGGGGATTCTAAGAGTTGGAGGGAAAGAGGGAAAGCATAGGAATCAATGTAAATTACTGCACATTGGTTCAAAGAGTAAATTTCATAAATACAAGATGGAGTGTGCTTGACTAGTCAATAGTTCATGTAAAACTGTGTAATTCAGCAAACTAAAAACTCAATATAAGTCAAAGGTGCCTATAACTACCAAGAAAGCTAACACAGTCTTAGGTTTCATTTCAAAAAGCATAGTACAGAAGGTAAAGCAATATATTGCAAAGATTGTATACATTATGAGTAGGTTAGAGTTATACCTGAAACATAGGGTTGGTTTAATATTAGTAAAACTATAAACTTAATTATCTATATTAATAACAAAATCCATATTAATAACAAAAATCGATTCTATCAACCCATGCAGAAAAAAGCTTTTGACAAAATATAGCATTCTTTTCTATTAATGCCACAATAAAACATAGGAATAAATGGACCTTTTCCTAACATGATAAATAGTATATATAAAATCAAGAGCTACCATTGCATGTAATGGAGATAAACTAGAATCCTTTCAAAGAAAATCAGGGATGAAACCAGGATGTCCATTGTCACTGCTTCCCTTTGACATGTGTTAGGAATCCTGGCAACAGCAGTTAGACAAGATGAATAAATTGAAGGAATAAGGATGGATAAGGAAGAAACAAAATTATCGGGCTTTTTTCTTTTGCAAATGAATTGATATATTTAAAGAACTCTAGCTAGTCAACTAAAAATTAATTGAAACAACTTTTTAGCAAAGTTGTAGGATATAAATTGAATCCACACAATCATCAACATTTCTACATAATATCAATAAAACCCAGAAGGAAGAGATAAAAAGAGAAATTCCATAAAATAAATACAGAATGTAGAAAATACCTGGGAGTCTACTTACCAAGATACACACAGAAATCTCTATAAATACAACTGAAAACTACTCTTTGTAGAAGTACAGACCTAAATAATTGGAGAAATATTAATTGCTCATGTTTCAAAGAGACAATAATAGTAATGACATAACAAATAATAATGACTAATAAAATATAGTTTATGATAAAACATGACAATAATAACACTTAATAAGCGTATATTTATTGTATCAAATGTGACAGTAATAAAAAGAATACATATTATGATGATAAGTATTATATTATTTACTAATAAAATATATAACAATGACAATACTACCTAAATTAATTTACTTATTCAATGCCATACCAATCAAACTACTAAAAGATTACTTTATAGAACTAGAAAAAATTTTAAAAATTCATATAGAGTAAAAAAAAAAGTCAAGAATTTCAAGGAAAATAATTGGGGGAGGAGGGAGTGGAAATGAAGGAGGCCTAGCAGTACCAGATTTTAAACTATGCTACACAGCAGCAATACCTAAAACAATATGGTAGTGGTTAAAAAATAAGAACAGATTAAGTATACAACATACAGAAGCAAATAAACCTAACAACCTAGTATTAAAAAAAAAAACACAAAAATTTCAGGGAGTAGGACAAGGACTTTATTTGACAAATACTATTGTGAAAATTAGACAGCAGTATGGAAGAAATTAGAGATTGAGCAACACCTCACACCTTGTACCAGTATAAATTCCAAATGAACATGTGACCTTGATATAAAAGGTTACATTATAAGCAAACAAGAAAAACATGAAAAAAATTACCTATGAGATTTATGGAGAGAAGAAAAGTTCATGATCAAACAAGGAATAAAGAGGATCACAAAAGATAAAATAGGCAATTTTGATTACATAAAATTATTTTTTTTGTACAGACAAATCCCCAAAAGCCAAGATTAAAAGGGAAACAATTAATTGGGGGGGGGGGATCTCTGTAGTAATTTTTTCTGATAAAGGTGTTATTTCAAAGATAAATAAAAAACTGGCTCAAATTTATAAGAATGAGATCCATACCTCAATTGATATGAACAGGCAATTCTCAAGAAAAGAAATCAAGGCTATCCATAGCCATATTAAAAAAAAAAAAGGCTCCAAATCACTAATAATTAGAGAAATGCAAATTAAAGCAATACTGAAATTCTACCTAAGGCCATCAGATTGGCAAAGATAACAAAAAAAGAAAATTATCAATTTTGGAGGAGTTGTGGGAAAATGGGCACACTGAGGCATTATTGATGGTCCTGGGGATGGCTACAGCTATTCTGGAAAGCAATTTGGAATGAGACACAAAAAACTACTACATGATGCATCTACTTTGACCCAGATATACCACTGCTAGGGCTATACTAAAAGAGATAAAAAAAAAACCAGGAAAAGGACTCCTATGTTTAAAAAAAAGTATTTATAGCAGTTCTTCGTGTGCTGTCAAAAAACTGAAAAGTAAAGGATGCCTATCAATTGGGGAATTGGTATACAAGTTTTTTGCCCTAAAAAAACAAACAAAGAAATAGATTGTTTCAAAGAGGCATTGAAAGATTTATATGAACTGATGTAGATGGAAGTAAACAGACCCCAGATACTATGACAATATAATAACAACGAATCATTTTGAAGATTTTTATAAACAGATGAAGGAAATGAGCAGAATCAGGAGGACAATTTCTACAATAATAATAACACAGATAAACAACTTTGAAAGCTACTAAGCGCTCTGATCAAAGCAATGACTGTCTGTGATTCTAGAGGACTGGTGATTAAACATGCTATCATTCTTCTGACAGAGAGGCAATGGATTCAAGCTGCAAAATAAGATATATGTGTATGTATGTATGTAGGCATGTATGCATGTATGTATATGTACACATGTACAAATATAAAACATATTTGTAATTATATATCTATGCAAATGTTTTATATAAATACGTCACATATTTATATATTATATAACCATACAATTTATATAATAAATATAAATATATATTTGAACCCAGCTAATGAGATAATTTGTTTTGTTTGATTCTACATTCTTATTACCAGGAGTTTATTTTTAAATTTTTTTTCCTCTTAATGGGATAGAGAGGGGCAAGGGGAAGAAAATAGACATCTATTTATTAAAAACAAAAATAAGACCTTAATTTTTTAAGAAAGGAAAGGCATAGCTTCCAGAACAAGGCAGGCAATAACTGTGTTGTATTTACTCTGGTCAGACCATATCTACATTTCCTTCTCCACTGGATTAGGCAAAGGAAGTCAGGTGACTTGCCCAGGATCACACAGCTAGTGAGTATGAGTCTAGATTTGAACTCAGATCTTCCTGGCTTTAGGCCCAGCATTTTTATCCACTGAGCCACCCAGCTGCCTTCTAGTTACAGCTGAGTAGATAGCATCTCTAGCTTCCTCCAAAACTCAGCTCAAGGGCCACCTCTCTAGGGAAGCCTATCCCAAGCAGTCACTCCTTCTACCTCCTCGCCCCAGTTACTTTGCATGTTTTATTATTCTCTATGTTCTCTGTATGCAGCAGAATGTAAGCTCCTTGAGGACAGGATTGTCATTTTTTGGCCTTTGTATCCTATACTGCCTAGCTTAGTGCCATTGGTTGGCTGGTTGATTGGTTGGTGTCTTTCTTTCTTTCTTTTTTTTTTTAAACAAATGCTTTATTAACTTCTGTTTTACATCATTCATTTCCGCCAGATTTTGAGTTACAATCATTTTCCCCCCATTATTCCCCTACCCAACCTCCCAGAACAGTAATCCCACAAGATATCGCTTCCTCCAATCTGCTCTCTCCCATACCTTCTCCCATACCCCCATCGACTTTTCCATTAGAGGAAGGTGAGTCTTTGCATCCCAATGCCTGCACATCTTATCTCCCTATTACAAGCAAAAGAGTATTAATAATAGTATTTATATATATTTGAAACATTTAATGTTATGACCTCAAATTTCAGATCCATTTCCTTCCTCCCTTGTCACCCATTCCCTCTTGGGAGATAAGTAATTCAGTATATGTTGTACATGTCTAGCTATGCAAAACATTATCATAGTAGATATATTGTACAAGGCTGCTTATAATTCCCTCCCACTCATCCCACCCCCCACCTGGTCCATTCCCTACATGATCCTGTCCCTCTTCTATAGTGGGTACTTCCAACCTCCCCTCACCCCAAGGATGCCCTCCCATCCATCATCCCTCCTCTCATCCCCCTTCCCCTATCCTGCTGCAGGTTGAGATATCCCATTTAGTATGTATGTCATTTTCTCCCTGAACCAAATTCAATGTGAATGTGGTTTTGCCTTTTTAGCCTTCCTTATTCTCCCCCTCCTTTGCAACCACTTCCCCTTGCTTCTTCTACATGGGATAGTTTACCCTACCCTGTCTCTCCCATCTCCTCTTGCCACTTTCCTCTCTCACCTCATAATTTCATCCCTTGAGTATTCTCCCTTCCCAACAAATTCAACTTATGCCCTCTAACCATATATAACTGTAACCATATACACACACATTCACATATGTATTCATATGACCACACCCCCTTCTTCCATTATTTTCATAGTGAGAAAGATATCATCAGTCACAGTTATTGCTTTTCCATATAGGAATGTAAATAGTTCAACTTTGATAAGTTCCTTTTGATTTCTTTTCCCTGATTACCTTCTCAGGCATCTCTTCCTTCTTGTGTCTGGATGTCAAATTTTCTATTCAATTCTGGTTTTTTCCTCAAGAATGCTTGAAAGTCCCCTATTCCACTGAATGACCATATTTTCCCCTGAAACAAAATACTCAGTTTTGCTGGGTAGGTGACCCTTGGGTTCATTCCCAGCTCTTTTGCCCTCTGGAATATCATATTCCATGCCCTTCGATCCCTCAGTGTAGAAGCTGCCAGGTCCTGGGCTATTCTGATTGTGTTTCCACAATATTGAAATTGTTTCTTCCTGGCTGCTTGTAGTATTTTCTCCTTGATCTGGGGATTCTGGAACCTGGCTATAATATTCCTGGGAGTTTTCTTTTTGGGATCTTTTTCAGGAGGTGATCGGTGGATTCTTTCAACATCTATTTTGCCCTCTGGATCTAAAACATCAGGGCAGTTTTCCTTGAGAATTTCTTGAAGGGTGATTTCTAGGTTCTTTCTTTGATCATGGCTTTCAGGTAGTCCAATAATTTTTAAATTGTCTCTCCTGGATCTATTTTCCAGGTCAGTGGATTTTCCCATGAGATATTTCACATTGCCTTCTAATCTTTCATTTGTTTAGATCTGCTTAACAGCATCTTGATTTCTCATAAAGTCATTAGCTTCCATTTGCTCCAGTCTAACTCTGAAGGAATGAATCTCCTCAGTGAACTTTTGAGATTCTTTTTCCATCTGGCAAATTTGACTTTTTAAGGCATTCTTCTCCTCATTGCCCTTTTGGGCCTCCTTTGCCATTTGAGTTAGTCTATTTTTTAAGGTGTTGTTTTCCTCAGTCAGGCTGTTGACCCTCATTTCATACTTTTCCTGCATCCTTCTCATTTCTCTTTCCAATTTTTCCTCCACTTCTCTTATTTGATTTTTAAAGTCCTTCTTAAGGTCCTCTATGGCCTGCAACCCACTCATGGTTTCCCCTGGGGCTTTTGGAGCAGGACTTCTGAACTCACAGTCCTTTCCTGCTCTATGCCCCCAAAATAGGAGTCTAGGGTTGCATTTTTCTGTTTCCTTTGCCTTGGCATGTTGCCACTTAATTACTTGACTTTTGGGCTTGTTGCCACACTATGGCTTTAAGGCCAGATAGAGGAATTTTCGTCCCGAACGTGTGGGGGGCAACTTCCGTTTCTGGCAAGCTGTAAACCCACCCACAACTTCCACCCTAGATCACGATCCAGATCCAGGGAGGTTAAAGCAAGAGCGATTACCCCCCAAGACTGATCGCTGGATCTCCCTACGATTTGTAGGCTGGGAGCCGGAGATGCCTCTGAAAACTACAAAGTGGCGTGTCTCCTCAGCGGCTTCTAGCCCCCAGGGGAGGGAGCTGACGCATTCCCCAAATACAGGTCCCAAAGTCCATAGGACACTAACCTCTTACTTTGTCCTAGGCAAGTCTATGTTGATAATTCTGGAGTCGCCACAGCTCCTGGTGTTCTGGGGTTCCTCCAGCTGGCTGCTGGCCTTGCCGCCCTGGGGCTAAAACCTCGGCTCATGCGGACCTGGGCTTCGGCTCAGCTCCTGCGCTCTGCGCGCTGCACGCTGCCAGGTCCCAGACCACTGCACTGGTCCTTCCTGCAGGGCTGCTGGGCTGTCCTCAGCGGGAGTTTAGCTTCTCTGTGTCGTTCTGTGGGTGCTGGGGCTCCAGAAGTTGTTCAGAGTCCCCTTTTACATCGTTTGGGGGGAATGTGGGGGCAGAGTGGCTTGGATGAGCTGTTTCTACTCCGCCATCTTGGCTCCGCCCCCTGGTTGGTGTCTTTCATTCTAGAAGAGGACCAAAAGGACGTGGCTATGTTGGAGTCATGGTATATTGTGTCCGACTGTGACTGATCAGACCAATACGAGCTTGAAAGACTCTACCACAGGTCAGGCACAAGTAGTCCATGTCAGCATTTGGAGTGGAGATGTCTCTAAAATCGCATATCTCCCCTTTCTTTTGAGCTACTGCAATTCTGCCTTGCTCTCAGAGTACAGAACCTTCTTTGATGCAGCACACCTTGCTGGGTGGTCCTGTGCCAGTGTCTTCCAAGTCTCACAATCAATTCCAAAGTTCTTCAGAGAGACCTTGCTTGGCACATTTGTACTTAATGAATAGACTTGGGGAGGCTCAGAAGGGAGAAGCTTGCCTCCTGGGTCCCTCTGGGCCGTGGCTCTGATCTGAAGGAGGCTTCTCTGCTCGTCAAAAGCACTCAATTCTCCCCTCCAGTCCCAAAGTGTGAGGAGGAGTGGGGGTTTGACCTACTTAGCTTAAACTTTTCAGTAATGTTTTAGTGAAACTTTGTCCTCTGCGCTTAGTGCCTGGTGGGCTTGGGTACATTGTAAAAGGAGCAGCCCCCTCTAGACTGCTTTGCTTCAAGCTTGGGACTTGGCTTCCCGGAGCCTGGGCAGGCAGAGGAAGGGCGCTCCTCTTGGTCAGTTTGGGGAGTGGGGGTGTCTTGCCCTGTGACCCTGGCCCATCACCCTGCAGGCTGGTGACCTTCTGTGGCATTGGTGCAAGGCAGATGTGCAGGGGCAGCTATAAAGGGAGCCTTCCAGGCCACTGGCCATTGAAAGCCTTCACCTCCCCATTCATCTGAGGCTGGACTAGCGAGCCAGGGAGATAATAGAGCATTATGCAGAGCCACCGAGACATAGGGCTCTTTCAGGGCAGGCGTCTCCTGGGATTCTGCTTTATTTGTGTCAACTGCTCATTTCCCTGGCCAGGTGAAAGGAGCAGGTTAACACTGGCTGGCTTCTTTTCACGGCTGGGAGAAGGACCTGCTTTTGGAGTCCTGGAATTGGTTCTCGTAGCGTTAACAGGACTATTAAGAGGAGGAGGTAGGGGATAGGGGGGCCTGATATGGTTACCTCAGCATCGTCTTTGGACCGGACCAGCCCAGTTTCTATTATCATGCCAGTACTGCCCTCTGCTGCCATCTCTAGGCATCGCTCCTGTTCATTAGGCCGGCCCTGGGCACCATGAGAAACACACAAAGCTTCTCTTCGTGGCCCTTCATCATCTCCTTTCCCCCTCGCCTTCTATTTTATTCTTCTGCCTCTTGATCAAAACTTGCTCTCCAGAAAGCTGGTGATATAAGAGTGTGAATGTAAGTCTTTGTACTCTCTGCCGGTGCTGGGGATGTGGCAGTAGTTTAAACTGTGTCCAGAGGGGTGGAATTTGTCCCCTTAAGAAAGGGATTTCAAGCACCAGCCTGCAGGTGAGGTGTGGATTTGGGGGAAGGACATAGGGAGGTGACAACAGAGGCCATTCTGGGCCTTGTAAATCCCAGGGTAAAATTTCAATGAGTGAAGATGGGTAGAAAGGGCATCCCAGGCCTTCTTTTGTATCCACCTTGTTTCAGCCTTTGCATTCAGGATTGGTGATCACTGAAGCCTCCAAGCTTTGGGACTAGATCAGCTCTCTGTATGATGAATTCCATTTGAAAATAAACAGAAGGAAAAAAAAAGGTCAGAAGAAGACAAAAGCAGTAATTGTCACCACTGTGGCAAAAGTGGAATATATCATTAAAATATTTAACATATTTATTTCATATAACAATTTCTTTTTTTTTGTTCTTTGAATACTAAAATGTTCACATTTTGGTGATTATTAAGTTCATAATAAAATAATTCAAATTTAAAAAGTGTCTTGTGGCTAGATCCATCAAATGATAGTTACCAAAATATATCTTTGACATTACTCTCACATTCCCTTTCATCTGGCCATCTGTGACCCACAACATTCTTCTCCTAGCATTTAAAAAAATCAATCCACTTTAAATTTTGTGAAAAGCAATACAATCCATTTCAGAAAACATTTATAATTACATTGTATGCAGACCACTGATAGATTGCTGGGCCTGGAGTCAAGAAGACTCATCTTCCTGAGTTCAGATCTGGCCTCAGACACTTACTAGCTGTGGGACCCTGGGCAAGTCACTTAACACTATTTGCCTTAGTTTTCTCATCTGTAAAATGAGCTGGAGAAGGAAATGGCAAACCACTGCAGGATCTTTGCCAAGAAAACCCCAAATGGGGACACAAAGAGTCAGACACAATTGAAAAATGACTAGGGACGGCTAGGTGACGCAGTGAGTAGAGCGCCGGCCCTGGAGTCAGAAGGACCTGAGTTCGGATCCGACCTCAGACTTAACTTAACTTAACTTAACCCACACAAACAAAAATCTAGCCGTGTGACTTTGGGCAAGTTACTTAACCCCAATTGCCCTCCAAAAGGCAAAAGAAAGAAAAATGACTGAGCAACAAGAACAATGTGCAGACTACTGTACTAGGCATAGGGGAAGATGCAAAATTTAGATAACTCATAGTCCTTTGCCTTGACAAGAGGTTGTGTTGTCAGAAGTATGACTGATAATGCAGATAAGACAGAAATGTATGAACAAAGTTCTAGGGGAGAAAGTTAGTTCATTAAGCTCTGGGAGGTAGCAAGAAAGTCATGTTTTCTGAGTTGAACTTTAAAGGGTGGGTAGGATTTTAAAAAGTGGGGATGGAGTAAGATATCTAAGCAAAGGGAATTGCATGGGCAAAGTCATATAGGCAAGATAGTGTGGGATGGGTACTGGGGAGTGTCAGCAGTTAGATTTAGCTGAGGTATAGAGTACAGAGATGAGGTGGAAAGGAAGTGTGGATAATGGATAGAACAGATCCCAAAGCCAAGAAGACCTCAGTTCAAGTCCTGTCTCTGACATAAACTGGGTCTCTCACTCCAGGCAGATTACTTAGGCTCTCAGTGTTCTGGGCGACTTTCTAAAACTACAAACCGAAGAAAAAAGTACTGACTTGTATCAATAGAGGGATTTTCTTCACCCAGGCGTTCCCTTTACCAGTGAAATCACAGGTCTGGTTCCAGTCTCTGTGAGATAAGATAGAAAGGTAGATTGTGGAAGGCCTAGAATGGCAGCCCAAGTTTCCTTTTTAGGTAATATTTATGTCTATTAGTAGGCAGTATCTCTGAGATACATATACTGACAGATGAGCTTCATGGTCAGTCTGTTTGAATATATATAGTAGTCTGGACAATAGGCATTTTTCATCCACTTCAGTTTTCCTGTATGATTAGTTAGTCCAAACTCTTTTGAATAATTATGCATCTAAAATTGTCAGCACAATAATTTTCAAGGACTTGATATATTCAACATAGCCATTCACAATTAGGAACATCTTGAGAACTTTTTTATCTCTAAGGAATTTCCTGTTTCCTTTGTAGTCTGTGACATCATTCATGACAGGAGGAAACACTTTAGGGGAGCTTATTTTTTTTTATGTCTCATTTGATACTAATAACCAGAAGATCATTGAGCAAAGTTATCTCTGTTATTGAAACTTTCAAACAATTACATATGGGAGAAAATTTGTTGGAGGAGAGACTTTGAGGCAGGATTTTAAGCATCAATAAGCAATAATCACAATGGGATCTTGTATTTTCTGAACCTTATATAAGGCAATTATGTGGTTATAAAGAGACTGTCTGTTGCATATGCCATTAGAAGAAATCTACCTGTTTCCTGCTAATATCTTTATTTGGCATACCCTTATATAAAAATAGATTACTATTATGAAGACTTTGTAGGCACAGAAAACAGGAACATGAGTTGGTAGTTGTTGATATTTTCAGTTGTTTTTTGTTTTCAGTAGTAACAGGCGCTTTGTATTTTTTTCAGCAATTTGGCATCCTCAGCTTCTTCCAGATTTTTTGAGACTTAATCTGTCAAAATTGCATTCCTTCCAGCATGGACCTCTGCCATCTAAGTCCACTTATTCTTTCCCATTTTTGTTTTCTTTAGTAGTTTTTCTAATTTCTTTTTTTTTTTTTGGTAGTTTTTTTTTTTTTAATGTTTTTGTTTTTATTTTTGTTTTGTTTTGTTTTGTTTTGTTTTGTTTTTGGAGGGGAGAAAGTAGAGCAATTGGGGTTAAGTGACTTGCCTAAGGTCACCGGCTAGGTTTTTTTTGTGTTAAGTGTCTGAGGCTGAATTTGAACTCAGGTCCTCCTGACTCCAAGGCTAGTGCTCTATTCACTGTGCCACCTAGCCTCCCCTAGTTTTCTAATTTCTAATTTTTCATATAGCACAGTGGGAGCTATAATGATAGAATTCAAATTTTTGAGTTTATTATAGAAATCTTCACAGATCTTTCCTATTTTTCACCTATTTGTTTGCTTTCTTATGGTTTCATCTGAGAAAAATGATTTTTAATAACGATTTGGGGAGATTCAGATTTCTGCCTTTTCTTAACCTTTTTTTTTTCTTTTTGGATGGGGGAAAGTAGGGCAATTGGGGTTAAGTGACTTTGCCCAAGGTCATGTGTATGTTTGTTAAGTGTCTCAGACTGGATTTGAACTCCAGGGCCGGTGCTCTATGCAGGGAGCCACCTAGCCTCCCCATCTTAATTCTCATTTCAAGACCTCAGTCTCTGAAGTTTGAGCTAACCTTCTCCTCTATCTAGACCCCACCCAGATAGGGCAGACATTGTGTTCTGCTCAGCTTTCTGTGGGGCATAAATTTTTTGAATAGATTGCCCAAGGCTTGGGGAAACTTATAAATAGATATAATCAAAGTCCAGCCCCTCATTGTAATATTCATTCTTTCATTGTTAACCACAGTTGATTTCCACACAGGAGAACACCTACTCTTCAAAGGGCATATAAATATGGTGGTGAGTCCACAATGATTATTTTTAGTTTAAGAGAGACTGGTCCAATGGCCATTCTTTTATTAAAATGCTGGCATGATTAATAAAATGATTAAATTATCCCAAATTATGTGTCTCAAACCTTTTTAAATGCCTTATCTATCTTTAGGGTTGTCCAGTTTAATTGGTTCTCTTGCTATGCTTCCTCTAAACTAATTTTCTCATGCCCCTTCCTACCTACCACTGCTTGAGTGGTGATGAGGTAATACTGATCATAATCTTTAACCATCTTCCTCAATAAAATTTTGCAAATGACTTTGTATTATACGCAAGTTTTACTTCCATATCTTTTTGTTTGGCAAGGAGATAAAGTGTTTGCTAGCTGAACTGGTTTATAGGTCTTTTAATGCTCTCATTCTCTTTTAAAAAGTTATTTATTTTCAGTTCTCAACATTCACTTTTATAAGATTTTGAATTCTAAATTTTTCTTCCTCCCTCCTCCCCAAGATGGCATGCAATCTGATATAGACTATATATGTATTATCATATTAAACATATTTCCACATTATTCATGTTGTGAAAGAAGAATCAAAACAAAAGGGAAAAACCATGAGAAAGAAAACAAACAAACAAACAACAACAACAACAAAAGAGAAAATAGTATGCTTTAATCTGCATTCAGACTCCATTAGTTCTTTCTCTGGATGTGGGTAGTATTTTCTATCATGAGTCTTTTGGAATTGTCTTAGATCATTACATTGCTCAGAAGATATGCTCTCATTCTAATAAATTGATTTATATTAATTAAACTTCCTTAGAAAATTATAATAATCTCAGCTGTCTGTTCTTTTATCCATTTCCCATATTCTTTTTTTTTGTAAATTTTTATTCATTTTAAACTTAAATACAAAATGAAGAAAGAAAAGTAAAAGAACATTGCCATGTGCACAGAAAAACATGAGAGGATTCAATATAAAACAATAAATTTCTGTTTCAAGAAAGCCTGTATAATAAATACTACACATTATTTTTAAGGCTACCCAGCTTTTCTTTGCTTCCATGTAGGTTTTCTTTTGTCCTCTGCTATGTACTTTTTACTTTATTTTTCCCCTTCCTAGCCACCCCACCCCACCCCAAGAAGACTACAATTAGATGTGGATATATGTATACGTATATATATGGTCTTTCAATGTAGTAGCTGCTAGGTCTTGTGTAATCCTTATCCTTATTATTTTTTTCTTGTTGTTTGCAATATTTTGTCCTTAACCTGGAACCTTTGAAACTTGGCTATGATATTCCTGTAAGTTTTCTTCCTGGGATCTCTTCCAGGTGATTGATGATTTTTCCTATTTCTGCTTTGTCTTCTTGTTCTAGAACTTCAGGGTAATTTTCATTGATAATTTCTTGTAATATTGTATCAAGATTCTTTTTTATTTTAATTTTCAGGTAGTCTGACTATTCTTATATTATTTCCTCTTGATCTGTTCTCCAGATCAATTGTTTTTCTGATGAGGTGTTTTATATTCTTTTCTATTTTTTCATTCTTTTGATTTTGTTTTATCATTTCTTGGTGTCTCATAAAGTTATTTGCTTTCCCTTGCCCAGTTCTAGATTACAAGGAATTATTTTCTTACTTAAATTTTTGATTCTCTATTTCAAGGTGGTAGATTTTCTTATTATAATTTTCTTGATTTTCTTGGATTGCTCTTATTTTTTCTAACTTTTCCTCAATCTCTCTTATTTTATTTTATTTTTTTGCTTTTTTGGGGAGGGCAATTGGGGTTAAGTGACTTGCCCAAGGTCACATGGCTAGTTTTTGTGTTAAGTGTCTGAGGCTGAATTTGATCTCAGGTCCTCCTGACTCCAGGGCCGGTGCTCTACTCACTTCACCACCTAGCCGCCCCATCTCTTATTTGATTTTTAAAGTCCTTTTTAAGTTCTTCCAAGAACCCTTTTTTCCCTTGGGACCATTTGACATTTCCCATTGAATAGGCAGTAGCTTCTTTAGTTCCCTTATATTTCTCTGAATATGGATATATCTTATTTGAATTTAAAAGTCCTTTTTAAGTTTTTCCAAGAACCCTTTTTTGCTTGGGACTATTTGATGTTTTTCATTGAAAAAGGGGTAGTTTTTTAGTTTCATTATCTTTCTCTGAATATGAATCCTGATCTTCCTATCCCCATTGTAGTTGGTTGGGTTCTTTCTCCTTTGTTTGCACATTTTAATTTTAATGTTTTTTTTTTTTTAGCAGCTATTAGTTTAATAAGGTTCTAATCTCACGGTATAGGGAATAATGCCCCAAGCCTCAGGTCCTTCTTACTGTTATTTTCTGAGGTCTGTCCCAGGGTCCAGACTACGGCTCTCCTCTCCATTTGGCTAGGGTCTTTTATAGCCATGCTGTTTCACAAATGTTCTTTCTCTCTCTGGTCCAGTGCCTGTAGACTACAGCTGTACTCTCTGCCTAAGAACTGAAACCCGGGACTCAACTCTCCTGCAAGTGCCCATAGCCAATGTGCCCGCCTCTCTGCTACTGTACTCACCGGGTGAATGCTAGCCCCTTCTCCCCACACCTCAGCCTGGGGCATCTGGACAGCACAACTGTGCTGAGAGTTTTCTGACCTAATCTACCGTCTTCCCAGAATCCTCTCTTAGAGCTATAATTTGAGAAAGGCAACCTATTTCCCATCTTCAAAAGTTCATTTAAATGGGTCTAGTTGGAGTTGTTTTAATTGCATGTCATATCTCATTTCTTTTCCTTTTTTATAATATGATGTTGATTTAGATCCTTGGTTTTAATGAGTTTATAGTATAACTGCACAGATAGCTGATTGGGAAATGAGTACCATATCAATATCAAGTTGTTTGCTGTCTGTCAAGATACACTCAATTTCATTTTTTGTGAGTTGTTTAGGGTTTTCTTTTTTATGATTTGCCTCATAAGCAAATACTTGATCTCCTTGCCAAGTGGAGAGACGTGACTGCTGAGAACACCAGGTTAGAATATTAACTTGAAGGATGGTGGAAGTTTATGGGCATGATAAATTCCCAAATACTAAGAAGCAGATAAAGGCAAATTTAGAGACAACTTGGTGAGAGCCCCAACTAATTTAAGTCATCCTGAGGGCATTTATGGATGAAACTGGAAAGAAGACCAAAAAACAGAATAAAAATGGAAAAGATCTGTAAATATTTCTAGAATGAGCTCTTTTCTGCATCAATGAAAGTGGAGATACTACATTCAGATTTTAATAACACAGTCACAGATATGCTTTGTGAAGAAAACAGAATATGAAGCAAAGATGTAAAAAGCACCTGGCTAGACCAGGCGTATGGAGAGGACAAAGCCAAGGCTGGGAGAAAGACCAAAAACTATGCTTGGGGTCTCACAAAAGATGTTTTCAGGTGGGGATGGGGATGGGGTAGAAATGAGGATGAGGAAAGAGAAACTCCTGGATTATCACATATGGTCATTGTTGGAGGAGGGTGGTGTGTGTGTGTGTGTGTGTGTGTGTGTGTGTGTGTGTGTATGAGAGAGAGAGAGAGAGAGAGAGAGAGAGAGAGAGAGAGAGAGAGAGAAGATATACACAAGAGATGCTATGAAAGTAGAAAAGACAAGTATCCCCATGACTGGGGCAATGTTGAAGGTGATTGTCAAGGAGGCCATCAAGAGCTGCCTGCTCAGGAAGATGGTTATAAGAGAAACAAAAGAAAAATGTCTTCCTTTCTTTCCCACTTTCTTTCAATTATCTCCTGGGCTTTCTCCAGCTCTCCCTTAGACTTCCAACAGAGAAAGAGAAGATAATTACTTTATTTTCCTCATTTCAACAAACTTTCCTCTGTATCTTGCAAGTGGAGTCTTCTAGTTATACTATGGGATCCTATGCATATGTTATTCCAGGTTTCTTGGGCCAGGGCTAGAAAGAGAGTGAGAGAATCTTCAAATGATGCAGAAGTCCTTTGTGTCTTCTAAGAACCTCTGATATCAAGGTTAAATGGAAAATCAGAAAAGGAGGTGTACTGGTCATGTATTAGGAGAAACAGATTATAGGTAAGTATGTAGCATGAGCATTGCACTGGTACCCAGGAGACATTAAAAGAATCAGAGGGAGGCCTCCAGTGCATTAGGAGGGTTCTGAATACAAGATTATGGGAGGGCGTGGACAGGCTTCCCCTAGGATGAGATGGTCAGGAGGGGTTCTCATCTGCCCCAGGGAATGAAGGGCCAGCACTGGATGAGATCATGTCTAAGTGTCTCAGCATAGGTCCTGATATGAAATCAGAGCTAGTTTCTTCCCAGATAAACTACTTTCAAACAGACACTCAGGAGAGACTGATAACATGATCCTTATATATCTTCCTCACATTTGCATAGCTTTGAATGGAGTATCTTGAATGGAACTGTTTAAAAAGATTCCTTTTTTGTTGTCATTATTAAAATCAGGCTTCCTCCCCCGACTTCCACATTCTCTAAGGAGTGTAGGCTTCCAATAATGTTTACATGCTACTAGGAAGCTCCAGGGAGGAGTCAGTGACATATTCTGAATAAGGGAGAGAAAACAGTAGATGTGAGAGGCGTGTGTGTGTGTGTGTGTGTGTGTGTGTGTGTGTGTGTGGGTGTGGGTGTGGGTGTGGGTGTGTGAGGGGGGGAGGGAGAGGAGATGGGGAGGAAGAGGGAGACAGGGAGAGGGAAAAGGGAGAGAGGGAGGGAGAAATGGAGAAGGAGAATTCTCAAAGAGAACACTCAAATCTGATCATTGCCTTAACTTGAATTGATAATACTCTGGTCTACATCCCAATGAGATCATTAAAACAAGAAAAGGACCTCCACGTACAAAAATATTTATGGCAGCTCTTTTTGTGGTGGCAAAGAATTGGAAATTGAGGGGATGGCCATCAATTGGGGAATGATTGAACAAGTTGTGGTATATGAATGTGATTGAATACTATTGTGCTATAAGAAATGATGAGCAGGCAGATTTCAAAAAAACCTGGCAAGACTTACATGCACTGATGTAAAGGGAAGTGAGCAGAACCAGGAGAACATGGTACACAGTAACAGCAACATTATGCGATGATCAACTATGATTGATTTAGCTCTTCTCAGCAATATCATGATACAAGACAAGTCCAAAAGACTCATGATAGAAAATGCTACCCACATCCAGAGAAAGAGCTGGAGTCTGAATGCAGAGAGTAGCAGACTATTTTTACTTTGCTTTTTGATGGTTTTTATCCTTTTTGTTCTGTTTCTTTTTTCACAACATGACTAATACGGATATATGTTTTACATGATAGCACATGTATAACCTATCTCCAATTGGTTATCATCTTAGGGAGAGGGGAGAGGAGGGAGAAAATTTGGAACTCAAAATTTTATATAAAAAAGGAATCTTAAAACTTTTTGCATGTAATTGGAATAGATAAAATACTGTTTAAAAGAAAAAAAGAGCAATAATACCCTGGTAGTTGGGTGATTTATGATCAGAATGTGCATGTTGCTCATATTATCTTGGTGATATTTTCCACCCATCTCTGGCACATCCCCCAGACTTACTCATTAGCTGAGGGAGATTTGCAGTTTCTATTACGACACCCTAGTTGCTTTCATATCAATCCAATCTGATCCAATATAGCTCAGTTCCATTTGGTTCATTCCAAATTCAACATGTGTTTATTGAGGGGGACATAAAGAGGAGCTCATATTCTAGAGGGGGAGTCCAAATGGTGCTCTGTGGAGAGCTTAGGGAACAGGCCAACAAGCGGTGCAAAGATAGGAAGTGAGGGGAAGAGTCCTGGACGGCTTTTCTTCCCTTGAGTTGTCTCTGACTTGCTTTTTTAAGCTGGTGAATGGGAAATGCTGGAGCTTCTTGGATGACAGGTACCCTGGGGCCATCATTACAGATTTTGGTCTGGGATGTCACTTGATCCATACCACACACATTCCCTTTCCTGCCTCCCTTTTTCTTGAATTGCTTCTTGCCCAGAATGTCCTCCCTCCTCCTCTCTGCCAACCCAAATTCTACTCATCCTTCATGACACAGATGAAATCTGTGTCCTCTGTGAAACCTCCTTGGACCCTCCTAAAAGGACTCCAGCCCCCATTTTTCTATGTCTTCTGAACAGCCTATATTGTCTATCCCCCTCACTTAACATTTAGTATGCTCCACCTTGTATTATTAAAATGCCTTTCATGTGTCTTTCTTCTCAACTTAGACTGTTAAGTGCTTTGAGGACTCTAACCAAAGGTTCTACTTCTTTCTATCACCCTCCACTCCCCTAATCTGTTGTTTGGCTGTATCCAACTCTTTGTGACCCCATCTGGGGGTTTCTTGGCAAAAATACTGGAACAGCTTTGTTGTTTCCTTATCCAGCTCATTTTACAGATGAGGAAGTTTGAGGCAAACAGGGTTCAGTGATTTGCCCAGGGTCATACAGGTAATAAGTGTCTAAGGTCAAATTTGAATTCAGGTCTTCCTGACTCCAGGTCTGGCATTCTATCCATTGTGCCACCTAGATCCTTCACAGCTGTTAACATAATACTTTTCCATATAGTAAATAATAAATACTAAATAATTTATTGATCTGTAAAGACCCAGGGTTGAGCAATATGCCTCTACTTCAATCAGATACATGTCTGGGTAAACCTAAAAACTGTGGTTTACATAAAAATGAAAAGGTTCTTCCTCTTTATCCTCATCTCAGAAATAGACAATACTATTTGCCAAAGAAGAGATAGGAGAAAACACTTTCTCTTTCTTTGTAAAAGTGAGGAACTATTTGTGTGTAGCACTGCTTATAATGTCAGAATTCTGCAATGTGTTAGTTTTGCTGAACTAGTGATTTTTTGGGGGGCGGGGCTCTTAATTGTTTGCTATAAGAGATATCTCCAGAAGAGAGAGAATGTAGAAATACATTGTGAGATATAAATGATGTAAAAACAAACTGTTAGTAATACCTACTTTTTAAAATTATGTTTGCCTTTATAGGGATGTTCTAAAGTCTAATAAAAAAGCACTTTTATAGAGGGAGGGAATGGGCCACAGATGGTCAATCTACAATTTTATGACTACACATGATATACTCAAACTTTACCAACAGCTCTTGAAGCAAGCATGAAGAAATAAATCACCATTACAGATTTTGGTGATGCCGTGGTTAAAAAATGCTGTCATGTCCCTTGAAAGACCTAAGATTATATTATTACATCATTATAATGTGGACTCCCATGTTGGGGTTGCCAAGATCCTAATAGTGAGGGAACCCGGTTAGATGAAATTAGGAGAGGTTGATTAGGCATGATAGGGCTGACTGAGCCCACAAGCCTGAGAGGCTTTATCATAAAAGATAATACAGAAACCTTCTACAGCTGTCAGAGCAACTTGCCACAGATACAGGGCTGCTATCAGCACAAACACTATAGAATTCCCTTATATTAACCATTATACCTCAAAACCTTGGATGTAGAACTCTATTTCTTTTGCTCTGAGATCCTGAGACTTTGAAATCCTCAACTAGTACCACCAGCTAACTAGGCCAGATACAGTAATGACATGTGTTCCCTGGATACACACATGCATACACATGCACATGCGCGCGTGCACACACACGTATATGCACCTGGAAATATTCAATATCTTTACTGAGTGAGACAGTGAGAACTACAGGTCCACATTTCCATGGGAATTTTTTAGGATCTAAAGAAACATGGATTTCATGTTTTATACAGTGGAATAAATATTGGTTGACTTTGCTGTTCAATAGAATCATTGAAATTACTTTGTATAACTGTGTGTATTTTGCCCTTATTTATGTACATGTTGCATCCCCTCAGTAGGATAGATGCTTGTTGAGGTTGTTCCCTTTCATACTCTCT
This sequence comes from Gymnobelideus leadbeateri, assembly GCA_011680675.1. Classification (NCBI taxonomy): domain Eukaryota; kingdom Metazoa; phylum Chordata; class Mammalia; order Diprotodontia; family Petauridae; genus Gymnobelideus; species Gymnobelideus leadbeateri. The sequence continues at coordinate 174,996 of WOXC01000339.1, forward strand.
CAATTCCACTCAAATTGTCCTGCCAACCATTGTCTACACACAATATAGGCCTCTAGGCCTTTGCCTAGGCAGTCTACCATGTTTGGAATATACTTCTTCCTCTCTGCTGCTTCTTATAATCCCTGATTTCTTTCAAAATGCAGTTTAAGCACAAACTTTTCCAAGTTTCCTTTCCTGATTCTTCCCATTGTTAGTGCCCTCTCCATCTTGAAATTACTTTGCCTAACTTTGTATGCACTGGGCACCTGCATATTTGTTATATCCCCCAGGAGAAGGTAAGCTCCCTGAGGGAGGTTTTTTTTTTTCCTTTGTATCCCTAGTACTTTTTAAAATTATATTACCATATAGTACTATAATCTCTGGTATAACCTATGGTAGATCAGAGATGCCCAAGGATTGGTCCAAGGTTACACAGCTAGTAAGCAGAGAGCCAGATGCTCCATCCCCTGCTTGACGCTGCCTCTTAAGTATAATTGACTTAGATGAATGTAAATGTTCTCAACCCAATGTGGAGAGTTTAATTGAGGGGACAAAATATTCACAGATTAAAAGTTAAGTAATAGTGGCAGCTAGGTGGTGCAGTGAATAGAGCACCGGCCCTGGAGTCAGGAGGACCTCAGTTCAAATCTGGCCTCAGACACTTAACACATACTAGCTGTGTGACCTTGGGCAAGTCATTTAACCCCAATTGCCCCTCCAAAAAGCAAAAAAAAAGTAAAGTAACAACACAATATAGTACATTATTTCAGCCTTATAAAGAACCATTTCTGTACTATATCCCATCCTCCATCCAAATGGACCTATGTCCTGTCCTGTGAAAGCATCCCACATTTTTCTGCTTCTACAGCTTTGAATAACCTCATTCTCCTTCCCATTATAATCTTACCCATCCTTTAAGCCCAGCTAGAGTTCTGCCTTTTGAAGCTTTCTGTGACCACTTTCACTCACAGGGGCTCCTCCTGCTCTGATTCCAACAACACTTAGTCTAAATTCCAACAGCACTTAGTCCATGTGTCTCATTTGGCTTTTATGTACTGTCGGATACCGTTAATTATTTTCCATTAGTCAGTTTCCATTTGTGTATATTCTCTTTTCCAGCTAAATGTAAGCTCCTTGCATATTAGGGACTGTATTTTACACAGTGGTCTATATTCAGTACAGGGCACTGAGTAGGTGCTCAGTAAATGTCTGTTGTTTAACTGACTGATGATTAAATGCCAGAATGAGCGGTACAGCCTCCGAGTACTCTGGGAGTTAGAAGGAGATAGCAATAGCATAATTCACTGAGCCTCACTGAGCTCAATATACGTGGTGTTCTCTTCCTTCCTCTCCCAACCCTTCTTTTTCTCCCTCCCTCCCTTTCTTTTTCTCTTTTCTCTATGTGTATAGAGTTGTACAGACATATATGAATGGACAAAAAAAAGGCATTTTTAAAGCACCAGGGACATATAAAGAAAAAAAGAAGCAAGGCCATACTTGCTGCTGAGGAGCCCACACTCCAATTAGGAGAGACAACACACAAAGTTCAGCTACAAGGAGGATGGAGCGGTCTGGGGGTCCTAAGGGTTCAGTAGCAGGACTGATGGCCAGGGATCCCTAAATTAGCTACATCAGTAGATTATGTGACAGTGCCAGGGGGCTGCAGGGCAAATGTTAAGACTTGGAAGGCCTTAGGAAGTCATCTGGTAAGGCCAGTTGTAAGGTGATGGTCCTCCCTTCGGGAAGAAGGAATGGTGTTGGAGAGTCCCACCTCATCCAAGCCTCAAGTGCAGTCTAGCAGTCTGACGGCTCACATGGCTGGTAATCAGACACTTATTTCATTGTTATAGGAAACTCTGGGCGAGGAAAATTCTTCCACCAATGTAAACCAGCACCTGCTCTGTATTATATAATAACAGTAACTGCCATTCATAGAGCACCGTAAGGTTTGCAAAGCTCTCTATGAATATTATCCCTTTTGGTCCTCCTAGCAACCCTGGTGAGGTAGGGGCTATTATCATTATCCCCATTTCACAGATGAGAAAACTGAGGCAAACAGAGGTTTAGAGGCTTGCCTCAGTTTCCTTATCTGTGAAATGAGGATAATTATAGTAGCACCTATAGGACTCACAGGGTTGTTGTGGGGATCAAATGAGATAATATATACTAGGTAAATGAATATTAGACACAACTAGTAAATATCTGAGGCTGGAGTTGAGCTCAGATCTTTCTGACTAAAGGCCTTACACTCTGTCCACTGTGCCCTTAACTGCTTCATAAAATTTGCAGTCTTAGACCGTTGTGTGGGTCACAGAGAGGATAATAGATTGCCTAGAAATCACATGGGTATAATTTGAACCCAGGCCTTCCTGTTACCAAGGCTGGTTCTTTGTCTACTACAGCATGGGTAACACACACACACACACACACACACACACACACACACACACACACACACGATGGTTTTGCTCTCTGGTTTTCCCCTCATCGCTTGAATGGGTTCCCTGCTTACTGTAAGGATGCAAAGACTCTACTCTGACTGACCAGCTTCCAGAAACCCTAACACTTTTCTTTGCCATCCTTTTAACCCAGGTCCCACTGGATTTTGGAAAGGCCCTTTCCAACTGACATCTCTGGTACTTCCCCTATATCTGCTGCTCCACCTGGTTCAATGAAGATTCGTCCCTGCCTTATTGCATGTCCTGGGTGGGTGGCCAGGCTTGCCTGCCTTTTAGAGGGAGTGCAAACAGCTGGTTAGCAGGGCTGCTTCTTGGCAGCGGCTAAAACCCTCAGCTTCTTCCAGGCTATTGGCTCATCACACCCTTCACTAATGCCTTAGTCTGCTTGGAAACAATTCTTCATGAGTCTGTGTCTCCTTCATTTTGAAGAATCAAGTGAAAGTAACTCTGGCTGTGTGTAGGGCCCTGAGGTAGTCCCAAATGCTCAGCTCCCTTCCCCCTTTATGTTCTCTTCTGGGGCAACTTTGCCCCTCAAACTACTTTTTCTCAGAATTCCTAGGGGACGGGGTGAATGAGATAGGACTTCCTTGTGCAGTAGCCGATGCCTAACTGGGAAACTGGAGGTGAAAGAGATTTAGAAGCAACAGAAAGGGGGAATTTAGGGAAAGGGAGGTGAGGCCCATATTTGAGGCCTGTTGCTACTATGGCAATAGTAATAGTAATACATTTCATAGTTGTTTATAAAGTGCTTTCAGGTGTATTATCACATGTGAGAGGCAGGAGAGGACAGAGAGAATGAGAAGCGGGGGAGAGCAACAGGATCTATCATCAAATCATAGGATGCAGGGACCTTGGTACAATCTGTTGTATGTTTTCTCTCTACATTAACTCCAGTAACTGGTTATCAGTTTCTTCTTGAAGACTTTCAGTAAGCTCACTAACTCAAGAGGCAGATCATTTTATTTTTAGGAGTGCTAGGCCTGGAGTCAGGAAGACACTTCATGAGTTCAAATCCAGCCTCAGACACTTACTAGCTGTGTGTCCCTGGGCAAGCCATTTAACCCTGTTTACCTCAGTTTCCTCATCTGTACAAAGAGCAGGAGAAGGAAATGACAAACCACTCCTCAAATGGGGTCACAAAGAGTTGGGCATGACTGAAATGACCCAACAGAACAGAGAATTGTTAGAAAGTTCTGCCAAATGTTGAATCAAAGCAGCCTTCTTTGTGACTTTTATCCTAGTTCTCTTCTGTGGAGGCACACAGAATAAACTCTAATTCTTCCTTTAAGTGATGGTTCATATGGATGAAAAGTTATATGTTTTTCATTTCCTACAGCTAAAGTCTGCCTTTATTTTCAAGTTAAGAACCCCCAATCCCTCTAATTATTTCTCATGTGACATGGTTTCAGTCCTTTTGACATCTTGGCTACCTTCTTGGTATCTTCCAATTTATCAATGGCCCTGCTAAAATCGGGAAAATGCATGAAACATTTCACATTAAAAAAATTCAGAGCTGAATGCAACAAGGCCAATGTGTTCTAACTAGGTCAATTCAACAAATAATTATTAAGTGCCCATTACTAGCCACTGGTGATATATAGAGTTAAAAAATGATAGCTTTTGTTTTCATTCTAAGACTTTTGAGATACTCTTTATATCCATCTCTTCCTGCCCTTGTCCCTTTCTCAGAGAGCCATCCCTTATTACAGCTAATAAAAAGAAGGAAATAATAGAAAAAAAGAAAGAATAAATAAAAGAAAAAATAATTTCAGCAAAATGAATCCATACTTCATTGTAATCTGAGAGCATATACAATATTCCATACCCATGATTTCCTGCCTTTAAAGAAGTGTCTTTTTCCCTGTCTGCTTTTTATGTCATAGAAGCCAAGGGAAGATAGAATATTTTGCAGAGGAAGGTGGCTAATAGCATTCAAAACTATAGAGAATTTAAGTGGGGATGAAGTCCAAGAAAAGTCCATTAACTGTAGTTAGCATATAAGATATTACTGATAATCTTTGAGAGAGCAGTTTCAGTAGAGTAGCAGGGTCAGAAGGCAGATTGCAAGAAATTGAGAAGTAAGGGGATCTCTTGTTAGAAACATCTGGCTATGATCTTTTAGCCAGTTACAAACTGGCCTAAATATACTATTGTCCAGCTTGCTTCTCTTCATCGTGCCCACAAGGACCTCATGAGAGATTTTGTCAAATGCTTTCGCCAACATCCAGACATATTCTGTCCATTGAATTTCCCTGATTTACCAATCTGGCTTCCTTGACAAAAAAAGAAAATGAAGTTAATCAGTCATTATGGAAGAAATGAGAAAAGGAAAATGGAAGAGAGCAAAGAGAGAAATGGAGACAGCAGAAAAGAGAAAGAGAGAATGGCAAGTGAGAAAGGGAAGAAAGGAAGTCATTCTTTAGTTGGGCCTTGGACAATGCCCCTAAGTGTCAGGAGACAAAGGTCAGAAACATTCCGTACAAGATATGATGCTACTTCCCAGCCATCCATTCGGCTGCTCTAGAAACATTTTCTCTCCTGTCTTGCTCTAGAGTGTGAGTTTCAGAGGATACTGGTTGGCTTCTTCACCATTGCTTGAGAGTGACACCCTAATCCCTAGAATATTTGCTAAGGTTGTTTTCCCTATTATTCTGCTAACAATTTTAAATAACAATTACATTATTTTTTTTTAAATGTCTGTTCTTTTGCTGGTATGGTAGCCTGGTACAAAATGAGTTTAGATAACATTGACAGTTCCCAGGTAAACTGGAACAGGGGCTTAAATCAACCAAAAATCCATTTATTATCCAAATGCCCCATGTTGAACCCAACAATCCATGGGATTCCAGAGTTGAATGGCACATGGACCACACTCATGGCAATCAGGGAAGCTCTATGGGCTGAGGAACACAGCACACCTGGGTTCTGAAGTAAGAGAAAGTCACAAGATGTTATTTGTCAGAGAAAGAGTCCCTCTGTGTAGCTCCTGATCAATGGTCCTGTTGTACTTACCTTTCTTGTGTTCACTCTAGGCTATTTTCAAAACAGGAAGCTTTAAAGAATGGGAGAACTACACTGTGATTCTGCTGAAATTTTAACAAATTTATTCAGTTATTCCTTTGTCCAATAAACACTGTCTCCTATGAAAAATGCAGAGATAGATAGGATGTTGTCTATGTCCTTAAGTCTGTTAGAGGAAGTCTACAGAGTCTATTAGAGGAAGAAAATACATACACAGATAAATATTATATAAATTAGAATATTACAGGAATAAATCATTCAACAAGGAACATAGGCAAGACAGTCTAGCTGAAGCAGCAAGATACCCTGAGGGAAAAATAGAAAGTGGTATGTACCAGGAAAGCCAAGCCACTGTTAGCACATCAGATAACACCTCCCCTCACACCCCTATGGAGATAGCCCAGGACCTTGATCCTAAGAACCCTGGGAAGAGCAGTGCCCTCCAGGCCACCACTCCTGCTTCCAGTTTGACCCCCCACCCCAGCCATAATCAAGCAGAACTTCCTCTGTGGAGAAAAAACCTGCCATCCTTACCACCATCCACACCAAACATCAACCACCAGCCAAGTGGCCCTAAAGAGCAGGTAAGTGTCCTGATACCAGCCTCCCCTATGACACTGGTTCTGCTTCCAGCCCAGTCCCAATAGCTGTCAGCCAGAGAATCCCTGTGGAGGGGAGCTGAAAACTGATCCTGGATGTCTCTTTAGCAGTTTTGGCTATAGCCATTGAAGAAAAGGAAATTCTAAATTCCTTATCAATGTAATTCAATTCAATACAATGTGCTTTTGAATACTTCATGTGAGCCACTGTGTTGTGAGGGGAAAAAAATCACATACACAACCTAATACAATACAAAGCAGAAAGTGATAGAGCTCTAAGAAATATGAAGATTGGGGAGGATATAGGGGAGAACAGAATGGGGGAAGGGGTATTCAGTGGGCTTGCTATTTTGGGGTGGGAGGTAGGGAAAAGATGGGGATAAAAAAATTGTAACTCAAAATATTGTGGAAATGAATGCTGAGAACTAAAAATAAATAAATTAAGATACTAAAAAATAATAAAATAAAAATACTAAGAACACCAAAAAAATTCAAGAATAAAAAATTATAAAAATCTACTAAAACAAATAAAAAAGAAAAATAAAACTATACTAAAATACCTAAAAATATAGAGAAAATAAAAAAGAAAAAAGAATAAATAAAATAATAATTAAAATCTAAAAAAGCAAAAAAAATACCCCCCCCCCAAACAAACAAACAAAAAAAGAAATATGAAGAAAGAAGAATAGCTTTCAGTGGGGGAAATTTGGGAAGACTTTATGACAAAGGTGACAAAATGAACTGGACCAGCCAGTGGCTGGTAGATGGTAATTTTGTTTTGCCTATTTCATTTTGTACCTAATAGTGACTTCTTGAATTGGACTGGACTTTAAAGGAAGAGATACATTTCATGAGTGGAAAGGTAGGAGGACTATGTCCAAGGCATAAGAGATAACCATTGTGAATAAAGGGAGGACGGAGAGGGAAGTTTAAGAAAAGGTAACAGATTTAGTTGGGGTTTAGGATAAATAAAAGTGAGTAGTATGAAAATAAGACCCGGAAGGGGTCAAATTGTGAAAGTCCTTAAATGCGAAGCTGAGGATTGCATAATTTAATCTGAAGGCAATAGGGAACCATTAAAAGTTTTTGTTCAGGCACATTTGACTTTTTAATTATTATTATTATTTTTTTGGGGGGGCAATTGGGGTTAAGTGACTTGTCCAAGGTCACACAGCTAGTAAGTGTCAAGTGTCTGAGGACAAATTTGAACTCAGGTCCTCCTGACTCCAGGGCTGGTGCTCTACTCACTGCATCACCTAGCCACCCTTTGACTTCTTAGTTCTAACCCTACCTCTCAGGCTTGTGGTGAGAGTCAAATGAGACAATTATTTGTAAAAGTCCTTAGCACAGTGCCTGGCACATAATAGATGTTGTGTGAATGCTTATTCTTTTCCCTTCCTGCCTGGTACCTGAATTTCTGCACTTCAGAATCATGCCTGCCCTTCCCTTTTCTGCCCCTTCCCCTTTTTAGCTCAGGTAGGTGTGTTGTCTTCTTCCTTTAGAATGTAAGTTCCTTGAGGGCAGGGGCTTTCTGTTTACTTGTAATTGTGTCCTGGGTGTTCAGCATACCGCCTGGCAGATGGTAAGAACTTAATAAATACTTGTTTCCTTCTCTCCTTCCTTCCTTCAAAGCAGAGGAAGTCAAACCATTTCCTGATTTACATAGATGATAATCAAGTAAGTTATCGACCGAATAATGATAATAGCTAGCATTTTTGTAGCATTTAAAAGTTGTGAAACATTTTGTGTCTAGTACCCTATTTGAGCCTCATAAAAACCTTGTGAGGTAAGTTCTGCAGTTATCACCCCCATTTTGCAGATGAGGAAACTGAGGCCAAGATAGTTAAGCAACTATTTTATGTGTTCCATTTTTTTCAGTCATGTCTGACTCTTTGTGATCCATTTGGGGATTTTCCTGGCAAAGATGCTAGAGTGGTTCTCCATTTCCTCCTCCAGCTTATTTTACAGATGAGAAAACTGAGATACAAACCAGATACAAGGCTAAGTGGCTTAAGGAACAAGGTTAAGGGTCCCACAGCTAGTAAGTGTCTGAGGCCAAGTTTGAACTCAGGCCTTCCCGACTTTATCTGCTGGGCCATCTAGCTGCCCAGTTAAGCCACTTGCCTAGGGGCAAACATGAGGTGTGTAGGGTTTTGAAGCCTGGTCTTCCTGACTCTAAGCCTAGCACTCACCAGCACTGTGCACTGACTCCCATAACTAATCAAAACATTAAAGAAAGCCAGGCAGGTAGAATTTGTCATGAAAGGCATTTTCTTGCCTGCTCCTCTTCCGTCCCTCAAGAACAGGGCAGAGAGATGACACCATGTGGTCATTGGAATGAAAACATTGGGAGGACTTAGGAGTATAGTGCTATGGAAGCACAGGGCTTTAGGAAAGTGGACTTTCTTGTCTCGTGGGGAAGATTCATCAACCCAAGGAGATGGGGAGCAAGAGCAGATAACGTTCTCCCTGGTTCTTTGCCTTTGTCTTTTTTTTTAGCTAGCATTTATATCATGCTTTAAGATTTGCCCAGCAGGGGCCGCTAGGTGGCACAGTGAATAGAGCACCAGCCCTGGAGTCAGAAGGACCTGAGTTAAAATCCAACCTCAGATACTTCACACTTACTAGCTGTGTGACTTTGGGCAAGTCACTTAACCCCAACTGCCCTACAAAAATTAAAAAAAGATTTGCAAAGCACTTTACAAACATTCTCTCATTTGATCCTCACAACAACTCAGAGAGATAGGTGCTATTATTATCCCCACTTTACAGATGAGAAAATCCAAGGATGCCCTGACTCCAAGTCTATGTCTTTCTCTCCTACACTATTCTAGCCCTCTAAAATTTTTTTTTTATGACTCACCATTTCCTTTATTTGTACAAAATAGTGAATAATCATACCCTGGCTGGGAAAAAAGGGTGGTTTTAGCTTTAAACAAGTCCTTCTGTCCAGAAGCATCTATTTTGAAGGCTTAGGACCAGCAGCTTTAGCCCCAGCATCTTTGGGTTTGGACTCAGCAGGCTTAGCAGCCTTAGCATCAGACTTGGCTGTCTTGGGGTCAGACTTGGCAGCTTTGGGGCCAGATTTGGTAGCCTTGGGATCTGACTTACTGACTTTGGCAGCAGCCTTAGGGTCAGTGGGCTTGGCACCCTTGGGGTCAGTGGGATTTGTAGCTTTGGGGTCAGTGATTCTGGCAACCTTAGAATCAGGCTTCGTGATCCTGGAGCCTGGACGTTTGATGCCGATCCTAGGACCTGGACGCTTGGTAGCCGTCTTGGGGCCAGCACGCCGGGCTCTGGCCTTGGGGATCTTGGGCCTGAGGAGCTTGGCTTTAGAGACCTTGGAGCTCAGGGCCTTGATGGCCTCTGCTCGGGCCTTGATGGCTTTGGCGTTGTTGGCCTGCATCTTTTTCAGCCCCTTCTTGTTGTGTTTCTTGGCAAAGCACATGTTTCTCAGAAACTTGGGGTCAACCCCTTTCAGGGACTCGTATCTCTGTGACCTAGGTTTCTTGATGCCATTTCTGTGCCATTTTCGAGATTGGTTGTGGGTGGTGTGGTTCTTAGACTTAGCCATCTTTACACCGCAGCCTGCGCTAACAGGCACTCCTAGCCCTCTAAATTTTATGATCCTAAAACTCAGCCCTATCCTGGAGCAGAGATTGGATTGTAAGAATCTGAAAATGAATAGGTGACATCTAGTAGAGTAATTACAGATGAGGAAGAGAGGGGTTAAATAAATGGCTTGCCCACACAGCAAGTATCTGAGGCCAGATTTGAACTCATATTCCTGATTCCAAGTCCAGTGCCTCTGACCCCCCCCCCCCACCTTCCTCTAATGTTCTATAATTCGGTGTACCCTATCCCCCATGGCGCCTAGCACAGCGACAATCACTTTTGGTCATTTGTTAAATTAAATACTATTGTTGAATCTGAAGCTGACATATATCATGGGAAGGCTTTAGAGCTTGTGAAGATGTTGAATTCATTCTTTTGTTAAACCTTCTATTGTGAGGCCCCTTAACATTGACTTCTGTCGCACACGTCTGAAAAGCTAGATCCTCTCATTTTTGTGAATCAGAAATCCTTTCTGTTTCCCTTTTGTTTGGCATTTTATCACACACTGCCTTGTGTTGTTGTTTTAGTGTGTCTCTCTGACTCCTACCAGAAAGGACCCAGTCTCTTTGTGGGGCAACTTTAAAGAATTGACAAGTCTTTAAAGAACAATTCTGGGACTGTTTAGAACAGTTCCTCATTTACAAGGAGGTTGGACTAGATGGACCAATTGAACACAGGTCCCTTCCAGCTCTAATCATAACCAATATTTGTATGGTATTTACATTTTTGATAAAAGTAGTTTCCATTTAAATATGTGATCTTATTTAATCCTCACAATAACCTGGTGAAGATATTATAATTTTTATTTCCATTTGAAGATAAGGAAACTGAGGCTCAGAATTAAATGACACAATTTATAAAACTCAGCAGTAGATTTAGAATCCAGGTCATCCATATTCAAAGTCCTGCTCCTTATCCACTCCCATCTCCTGTTTCTATTATATATTTGAGCCTCACAATGATCCATTAAGGTAGATGCTCTATCCCCATTTTATAGATGAGGAAACTGATATTGAAAGAGTTATGTGACTTGACCATGGCCACACAGTTATCACGTGTCAAAGCAGAGATTTCATCCCAGGATGCCCTGACTCCAAGTCTACGTCTTTCTCTGCTACACTATTCTAGCCCTCTAAATTTTATGATCCTAAAACTCAGCCCTATCCTGGAGCAGAGATTGGACTGTAAGAATCTGAAAATGAATAGGTGACATCTAGTAGAGTAATTAACATTCATATTGAAATTTGTTCCTATAGGACACAGATTTAGAGCTGGAAAGGACCTAAGAATTGTCTAGTCCAACCCCACTTGCTTTCAAGATGAGGAAACCAAAGCCTCATGAGGTGAAGCGACAAAGTAGACAGAACACAGGGCTTGGAGTCAGGAAGACATGAGTTCAAATCCAGCCTTAGACATTTATTAGCTGCATGATCCCGGGCAAGTCACAGCCTCTGTCTGCCTCAGTTTCTCAATAAGATGATCATAATAGCACCTGCATCCCAGGGTCATTGTGAGGATCAAATGAGAAAATATTTGGCACCGTGCCTGGCATATAGTAAGTGCTTAGAAATTCTCTCTCTCTCTTCCTTCTTTCTTTCCTTCCTTCCTTCCTTCCTTCCTTCCTTCCTTCCTTCCTTCCTTCCTTCCTTCCTTCTTTTCTTTTTCTTTCTTTCTTTCCCCAAATCACCCAAGTAATAAGGGATAGGAGCTGAGATTTGAGCCTAGCTCCTCCAATTCCAAATCTACTGCCCACTCTGGTTCACATTGTTGGACAAAAGAGCTGACAAACTAGGATTGATTTGTCTTACAGTAAGGATTTGGAGGGAGTGAGGTGGTTCAGTGGATAGAATGCCAGGCCTGGACTCAGGAAGATTTATCTTCTTGATTTCAAATCTGGCCTCAGACACTTACTAGCTGTATGACCCTGGGAAAGTCACTTAACTGTGCCTCAGTTTCCTCATCTGTAAAATGAGCTGGAGAAGGAAATGGCAAACCACTCCAGTTTCTTTGCTAAGAAAACCCCAAAATGGAGTCACAAAGAGTCAGACACACCTGAAAAATTGAAAGTATAAATTTGTTATGTTTTTTAATTATATTGAGTGTGCCAGGCTTGCAGGGTAGTCATGATGTAGGGGAAAGATCCTGGAATCCAGAGACTTGGTTTGCAATCCCAGCGTTGATAGGTACGGATGGACAAAACTCTCTTTTGGGACTTAAGGCTGTAAAAGCTATGAAAACCGAGAGCATCACTTCGTGGAGGCTCTGCCCAGGGCGGGATGATCTCCAGACAGCATTCCAGGGCTGTTCCTGTACAGCATGTGCTGTCCCACCAGAGCTTATTCCAGGATGTAGGTCTGCAATTGCTGTTGTTCTCCTTTCTTTGGGAAGGGTAGCAGTGGTGCTGCTTCCACAGACCATTTGGTATTGCTCCCCCGGGGAGCCTCAAGGGATCAGAGGAGGTGAGGACCAAGAACCCAGGATAGTGTGGGAACATAGCCCAGTTCTCCCCTTTTAGGATTCACAAGGGTTAGGAGCCATCAGGAAAATGACATAAGGGCGACACCTAGTGGAGACAAGTGATAACTGTTTTGTCAAGCCCTGAGCTCTGCATTGTGAAGGGCAAAAAAAATCACCAAGGGACCGCAATGCTAACACCCTCCAGATGGCCTCTGCTTGACATGTCAGAGCTGCTTTCTAAAGTGAGGAGCCAGGCTCATCTTTGCAATGAGATAAAAATTGCAGGCCATTAGCAAGTGGGCTTGGCCAATGATGGTGACAGATGATGGTGACATTGAGCATTTATATAGCAATTTAAGGTTTGCAAAACGTTTCACATAAGTTATCTTATTTGATGATGATAAAATGGCAGCCGCATCTTCCATTTTCATGACACTTTGTGCTTTTCCAAGCCCTTTCATACATGTCATCTCACTGGATCCTAACCATAGCTTGGTGAGCTGGGCAGAGAAGGTAGACCTCCTTTTATGTAGTTACCGCTACTGCTCTCATTACAACCAGCTCATATTTCTGATGCAATTCAATATTCGCAAAGCTCTTTCCCTATAATACCCTGTGAGGTATCCTGTACAATTAATGTTGGCATCACTGACTCCATTTTAAAGATGAGAAGCTAGAGCTCCTAGAAGCTAAGCAACACATAGGTAGGAAAGAGAACAGGAAGAACTTGAATTCAGGTCTTTTGATTTCTTGGTACAGTGTTCTTTCCACTGTGTTGAAATGCTTCAGGGTGGCTAGGTGGCACAGTGAATAGAGCACCGGCCCTGGAGTCAGGAGGACCTGAGTTCAAATTTGACCTCAGACACTTAACACTTACAAGTCATATGAACTTGGGCAAGTCACTTAACCCCAATTGCCCTGCCTTTGCCCCTCAAAAAAAGCAAAAAAAATTAAAAAATAAAATGCCTCACAATAATAAGGTCTTCTTAGAGCTAATTAACTCTATTGGCTGATTATTATACATAACAGTCTCTCTCTCTCTCTCTCTCTCTCTCTCTCTCTCTCTCTCTCTCTCTCTCTCTCTCTCTCTTTCTCTCTTGACTTGCCCAGGGTCACACAGCTAGTAAGAAATCAGATTTGAAATCAGGTCCTTCGAACTCCAAGGCCTCTCTGGAGACCCAACCTGACTGACAGTCAAGAGAGTGAGGAGAGGAGGCTGATGAGAAAACATTCGGAAAACAGCATATTTAATCGATTATTAAGTGCTAACAGGGAGTGACATAGACAGTATTGCCTTGGAGTTGGCGGGGGTGGGGGGGGAGATCAGTTTGAGTCGGCATGGTTAGGTAAAGTTTCAAGGAAAAAGAACTTGACCCGGGAATTGATGGTTAGGCAGACAGATCAGCATGAGCAGAGGTAGAGAAGTGGGAAAGAGCTGTGCTTGCAACTACAAGGAGGCTTGTTTGAGTAGTGAAGATTTACTGATAGGGGAATAAAGGGAGATGGAGGGGATTGATGGTGACAGGTTATATAGAACCTTAAAATGAAAGGACTTCCTTGGAAAATATGCCTAGTAGTAGAATCTCTGGACCAAAGGATATGGAAAATTTAGTCGTGTTTTTAGTGACATTTTTTCCTAAATTCCAAATTGTTTTCCATACCAGTTAGATCAATTTACAGCTTTAACAAGAGTATATTACTGTATCTATCTTTCTTTCCACAGGCCCTCCTGGTGATCACCTCATGAATTTGATCTTCATGTAGGTGATTACGTCTGGTTATTCCAGGAAAGCTGCTGCAATTGCTGAGGATATCTAAATGGGCCTGATTAACTATTTCCATCTTTTGTCATCTTTGTGAATTTTAGTGTGAGGTGAAACCTCAGAGTTGTTTTGATTTGCATTCTCTTTTGATGAGTAATTTGGCAAAATGTTTCATATGATCGTAATGGTTTATATTTTTTCCCTGAGAACTGTTTATTGTCTCCTTTGTCCTCTTGTCCAATGGAGAATAGCTCTTGGCTTTATATGCTTGCTGTAACTCTTTTAAGAAAAGCAGAAAATTCACATACCTGGGTGTAATATTAATGTGATACCCACAGCAGTTACTATGAATATGCATAAGTATTTCCTGGATAGATTCACAAAATATTATAAACTCTCTTCCTCAAAGGCAAAACCAAAATATTTATTTGGAACATCACTATTAGGATACCAGGCAGTAAGATTTAGCAAGGTAGTCACCACTAATCCAGGGAGCCCCAATATCTCAAACATTCTTTCTGTCAAGCCTCCCCACAAAGAAGTTCCCCTAGGCAAATTCCTCCCTTCACTCTGCCTCCATTGATTCCTCTCTTTCCTTTGCACAAGTTTCTCCCACAGTGGACTCTATGTGAGTCAGGCTGCATTACAGCTGTGAACTGGGTCAGAGCTCAAAGTGGGTCACATTAATGTATGGGGAAGATCTTCCTATTTCATTAACATTATACCAGGTATCTAAATAAGGAAAAGAAAAAAAACAACTTGTGACTTTGTAAGGAAAGTTCTATTTTTGTTTTTTGTGGTTTTTTTTTTTTTGTTGAGATTTTGATGGAATGGGTGTTTCATCTCCAGAAGAAGGTTCTTTGCTTCAGGTCAAGCTCTTTGGGACATAGACTGGAGCCACCTCTACAAACTGTTTCCTTTAATAAGACATTTTTTTTCTTTTTGGAGGGGGGAAGGCAGGGCAATTGGGGTTAAGTGATTTGCCCAAGGTCACACAGCTAGTAAGTGTTAAGCATCTGAGGCCAGATTTGAACTGAGGTCCTCCTGACTCCAGGGCCAGTGCTCTATTCACTATGCCACCTAGCCACCCCAATGAGACATTTTTTGAACTCTATTCCCTGGTCACCAGTGGCCATGGAATAGGTCCCACTCTGGCTTAGGGTCAGAAAATACATATAAATCCTGATCTAATTAATAATGTGTTCCAAGTCAATGTTCATTGAGAAGCTACCCTTCTAGGAAACAGAATCCCACAGTGATGAAATCATGGATCTGGACCGCCCCCCCTCCAAACAAACAAACAAAACAAAAACCAAGCCCTTTCTTCACAATCATTCTTGAAGTATTTTATCTTAAAACTAGGATTCTTCCCTGAGAGACAACTAGGTGGTGTTTTGGATAGAGTGTTGGACTTGAAATCTGGAATACCTGAGTTTAAAAACAAAATGCCTCATTAACATGCACTTACTTATTTTTAAAAATCCTCTGTGGAATTGCATGACAAATAGGGAATGTTACAGATGGTTAAGAATAGCAGCTATATTGGAGGTTGACTGCCATAAAAAAAAAAAAAAGATGCTGGGTTGGGTCATGTAGCAAGAATAAGAAACAATAGATGGATTGCCCAATTAGCAGAACTGATCCCCTGTGATTACCGATGATTGACTGAAAGGCCGAAAGCTTGATAGCATGAGTGAGCGGCCCAGATATCTGGATTAAGAACAGCTACTGCCAATTCTGGATAGCTAGGTGGCACATTGGATAAAGTGCCAGCCCTGGAATCAGAAAGTTCAAATTCAGCCTCAGATACTTATAAGTTGTATGAGCCTGGGCAAGTCACTTAGCCTTGTTGGCCTCAGTTTCCTCATCTGTCAAATGAGCTAGAGAAGGAAATGGCAAACCAGTTCAGTATCTTTACCAACAAAACCCCATGAAGTGTTTTCCCCCCTTCTGGCCTGTTTTTCCTTTCACAACATGACTAATGTGGAAATATGTTTTACATGATTGGGCATGTATAACCTATATCAAATTGCTTACTGACTTAGGGACAAAAGAAGGAAAAAATTTGGAACTCTAAAAAAAAAAATGAATGTTAAAATTTGTCTTTACATGTAATTGGAAAAAATAAAATACTATTAAAAAAAAAGAAAACCCCAGGAAGAGTGGGACACAACTGCACAACAACAATTATAACAGCAACAGCAGTTGGCAATTCTAGAGGTCAGTGGAACCACATTCATATCCTGATAACTGAAGACAGAGTCAAACGTGAGCATGAATGCTCACTGGTACTCAAAACCTTGGCCTGAGCACTTGCCTTTATCCTCTCCAAAATCAGCAGCATTCATCACTAAGTTCTGTTTTTTTCCCCCTTGAAATATCTCATTCTTGTCTCTTTATCTTCATTCTCACCTCCTTTTCTGTGGATCAGGCCTTTACCACCTCACTCACTGCATCAGTGCCTCCCTTCCTCCACTTTCCCTTTTTACAGCATCCTTGCTCAGAACTGGAATAACGTCCTTTACACATCATATTAACTGAGTCACCACCTTCCACAAACCCCCGATAGTGATCGCTATTTTCCTGTCACATACATACAATCTACTCCACTGTAAAGCCATGAAAGAGCAGCTTTCCAGAGGACTGCTGCTGTGAACAGCTTTCAAGGTTCTGATTACATAGTATAGTGAACTCTCTATTTATTCAATAACAAATCAGAACAAAACATTTACAGAAAATCAAGGTACAGCCTTCACAATGTTACAACTTATCACGGAAAATCAAAATACAGCATTCACAATGTCACAACCCAACAACTTATCACTAAAATGGCCACATAATTTTCACCAAATTGGTCACATAGTTTTCAACAAAGTACAATTATTTAGTAACTCAATCATCCAATCATCCTTAAGGGTCACAAAGTACAAAAGTCTAAGTTCTCCACCCATGGGGTGCAATTAAGTTACAATTTCAATAATCACTACTCAGTACCCTCTTAAGGGGTAGTGGAAAGTACAAAAGAAATCCACCCTTAGGTTACAAGTAAATTATAATTTCATTAGTCACTCAGTCAATTTCATCAGTCACTACTCACTACCCACAGAGAAGTCTTTTCATCTTGACTTGGGGCAGACTTTCAGCTTCCATGGTTCCTCCTCCATGGTCCCAGCTCCTGCCTGAATTTAAAGAACTGCCACCTGAGTTCAAAGGCAGACAGTTCCCAATTCCTTGTCCAGCTCTCTGTGCAGTTCCTGCTCTGTATTAGGGTGTCCAGTCCATCTCAAATGCTTCACAGTCTCTGTTCCTGGGAAGACAAGGCTTAACAAAACCACAAGAATATTCATGCACATTAACAAAGCCATGACAACATTTGTACAAAATACAGGCACCACAGTCATGCTTCCTCAGTCTTTGGCAGCTCTAGCTTGTCCTTGAAAGTTTTGCCACCACAAGTCTGAGTTCTGTGTCAGTTCTCAGCACTCAATTCTCAGTTCAGTCTTCAGTAGTAGCAGCCCAGCCTCCCCCCCTCCCCTCTCCCCAGCAGCAGCTGTCCTGCTTCCATGATGCTTACCTCAGGAAATTCTGTCTGTCTCTAGCTTGTGTTCTTCCTTAAATACGATATAGCTCCTTCCTGAACTGCCCCTTCCTGTTATATCAGCAACTTCCTCCAACTATTTCTGTGTTAATTAAATAGCTTAAACAAGGTGTTAACTTGAAACAAGGTGCTAAGTACTGGCTTACTTGCCAATACAAAGAGGCAGGGAAGATCTTCAGATTCCATTAACATTACACCCTCTTACAAGTAGTGTGGCCCCACCCAACTCTCCACTTTTCTCCCCTAGTTTCTTCACTGTTTCCAGGAGCCTGGGATGCATACTCTTGCCTTCATGACTCTCCTCATATCAGTGTCCTCATGTAGGATATCCTGATTGTCCAAATCTTATCTCATCATTGAACCAAGGAATGAGTGTGAAAACTATAAAAATGAAACTAAAAAAACTATAAAGATGAGAAGCATAATTAATACTATTATTATCATTCAAAGCCCAACTCCAGTCCTTCCTCCTGATAGCTGGCCTCCTGGTCTGGCTGTTGGCAAAGGTGTCTGGCTATTACATGCTTGTGAGAATAAACTGTTATATTTTCAGTTTGAGCATTTGCATGTTTCAGATAGCAAACACTACAAATAAAACTTGATGTATTGTTTTGCTGATTGTTTAGACAAGAAAATGATGGAGAAAATGTTAATAGTGCTGATTAAACTTAAAAGTGTGCGGGTTGTTTTGTTGTTGTTGAATCATTTTTCAGTTGTGTCTGGCTCTTTAAAAAAATATTTATTTACTTTTAGTTTATAACATTCAGTTCCACTGTCCCTTGAGTTCCAAATTTTCTCCCCCTCCCCTCCCCCTCCCACCATGGCAGAATGCAGTCAAATATAGGATCCACAAATACCTTCACATTAAACATCAGTCAAGTTGTAAAGAAGGATTATAACCAGTGGAGGAACAATGAGAAAGAAGAAAGAAAACAAAACCAAAAATAAGAGAGCAAGTATTTTGCTTCAATCTGCATTCAGACCCTGTAGTTCTTTCTTTGGATGTGGATAGCCCTTTCCATCATGAATCTTTTGTAGTTGTCTTATAGCCTTGCATTGCTGAGAGGAGCCCAGTCTCTCAAAGTTAGCTGTCACACACACGATGTGTCTGTATTTGTGTACAAAGTTCTCCTGGCTCTGCTCCCCTCACTCAGCATCACTTTATATAAGCCTCTCCAGGTTATTATGAAGTCTGTCTGCTCCTCGTTTCTTATAGGATAGTATAATAGTATTATATAATATAATACAATAGTATATAATTATATTATATTATATAATACAATAGTATTCCATTACATGCATATACCACAGCTTGTTCAGCCATTCCCAGTTGATGAACATCCCCTTAGTTTCCAATTCTTTGCCACCACAAAAAGAGCTGCTGTAAATATTTTTGTACATATGGGGCCTTCTCCCACTCTTGTCTGACTCTTTGTGACCCTATTTGGGGTTTTTTTGGCAAAGATACTGGAGTGATCTGCCATGTCCTTTTCTAGTTCATTTTACAGATAAAGAAACTGAGGCAAACAGGGTTAAGTGACTTGTCCAGGCTCACACAGCACTCTGTTCATTATGGCACCACACTGTTGCCCATAAAAGTGTGTTGTATATATTTTTTTCCAGTTGTTAAACCTTTATCAGCATACTCCTGGCTGTTGAAGTAAAAAATGACAACAACTTTAATGATAAGCACGACAACATTGTATAGCACTTTAAGGTTTCATTTCATAGATGTATTTGACTTAATGCTCATGGTAACCCTATTAAGTAGGTTCTATTATTAGCACCACTGTTTCACAGATGAAGAAACTGAGCCTGAAAGTGGTTTGGGAACTTATTCAGGGCTATACAACAAGTATATATCTGAAACAGAATTCAAACTTGGATCTTCCTGAGTCCAAGTCAAACAGTCTATTCAATATATAATATGCCACTGAGACCTGGGTTCAAGTCCCACTTAAGATGCTTACTAGGTATATAACTACAGTCATCAGGTAACCTCCCTCAGCCTGAATTTCTTCATCTGTAAATGTGAACAATAATTGCCTCAACCTCATAGAGTTGTTGTGGCATGAAATGAGATAATATAAAGCACTTTGCAAATCTTAAAGTAATAAATAAATGTCAATTGTTGTTATTCAAGCCCTCACTGATCAGCCTCTTCTTTGTACTCCTATGGCACTTACTGATTATGCCTCAGTTTAAAGGACAGCTAGGTGGTGCCCTGGATAGAGTGCCAGGCCTGGAGTTGGGAAGACTCATTTTCCTGAGTTCAAATACTGCCTCAGACACTTATTAGCTATGTGACCCTGGGCAAGTCACTTAACCCTGTTAGCCTCAGTTTTCTCATCTGGAAAATGAGTTGGAGAAGGAAATGGCAAACCACTCTAGTATTTTTGCCCAAAAAAACCCAAACAACCCAAATGAGGTCAAAGAGAGTCAGACACAACTGGAAAACTGACCGAACAACAACAACAAAACAAAACAAAAAACAAACAAAACAACCCACACCTTTAAGTTTAAGCTGTACTATTAACATTTTTCAGACAGGACTGAAAAATGACTGAACAGTAGTTTAAAAACAAAATCATAGTACTGTTCTGTATTCTCTAGCTATTTCATTTATGTTATTCTTGACTCTACAACTATACTTAAAACTCCTAAAGGGCACAGATGCTTTGCTTCCTTTATGGTATCAGGCATATAGGTAGCTACTCAATGAATCCATGATGATTGATGTATGCTACCTCCTGAATCACCGGATCACAGAATGGTAGAGTTTGTGAGATCATCTAGTGTCCAGCCCCTTTATTTTACAGGTGAGGAAACTGAGCCCCAAAGAGGGGAACTGACTTGTCCAAGTCCACATGGACACAGTGGTAGAGCTAGGATTCTGTCCTAGGTCTTCTGCTTTTCCCTATTGATTCCTCTTCCTATAATAAGAACATCTCCTATTTGTTTAGTGTTTCAAGGCTTCCAGAATATTTTACTTTTACACAACCCTATGTCTCTCTGACTTTATCTCTTTTTACTTGTTACTCACCTTTTCTGCTATGGGATGTATCATTCCACTGTTCTGAATTGTCTACACGGGCTTGTCTGCCTCTGTCTAGTAAATTTCTGTCCATATTTCTCTAGAAGTAGATGTAATTGACTCATTTTGCAACCACCAGGGGGCATAGTGAGACTTCTGCAGTCCATCTTTGTTAGGAAGGACAGAATTTTAATCTCATTCAGCAGTAATTCATTCTGCTATTTAGAGATATGCACTTCCTCACGAATTCATCATTTTAGACCTGTTTGCACTTCTTTTTAAAATCAGATATTTCGCAGGGATCCTACTGGGATGTTTTTATGGCCGGCATGGTCTGTGGGTAATATCTATCCTATAATTATTTTCAAGCTAAATAAAAATTGTCTTTTTAAAATTTTGAATGTGTAACAGAACTCAGGGATTTTACTAAGTATTTTCACTAATGCTTACAAAGATCCAGATCTCTTTTCTGAAGAAAATATCGACTTCCCTGTGGGCTCTAACAACTGGGCTGTTGCTGGTTGACCTTCTGTTTAGGGGAAAATACAGGTTTGGCCTTTAAAATCTCACAACAGAATGATTATTGCTCCTTGGCACAATTCACATCTAAAGTATAGGACTCACAACAGTCCAGAGTGGCTGCCCTACAGGTGCCTGTTAATGCATTCCATTATGACCTGACTGTGGTGTGGTATCCGCCAAAAACTAGCTGAAAATAACTGATATTTGAGACAATGTACCATATTAATTATCCATTGCCCTAGCATATCCAACATCTCTTTCTGTCTTATTAAATGATCAGAAAGCAAAGTACATGAAGTAGATTGTTTTAGTCCCTGGCAGAAATGTCATCCCTGACCTAAAATTTAATTTTATATAGTTAATTTAATTCATTTTAATTTACACACTGCCTGTATGTAAGGAGTTTGGTGTCTCCAAAGTGTCAGGGCAGTTTAAGACTTTGGGGATACCCTGTACAAGAACCATCCTCTTAGATGGTCTATGTTCTTTGTAAACCAATAATTGAAGATGGCAGCCACCGTGTTGCTCAACTTCCTTTAGACCAGAGACCATGTGACTGATAAAAGGTTCTTTGGGCTTAGATCCAGGGGAGGAAACAAAAGTTGTCTCCATGCATGAATTTGTGTGTTCTTTCTCTTGTCAGAAAATGAAAACTATAGCCCAATCTATTTTCAATTTTGCTTTAGATTCCAGGAAATGAGGCCAAATTCAGTGCCCAATTATAATAATCAGGTCACTTCAGGTGCCTGTTAATATCTACTTCTGCTTCCCTTTAGGTGATGGCTCTTCTGTCTAATGGACAGATGTACCATGTTTTAAATTTTAATCTGTCTCTAGTTCTGAAACTTGGCAACACATACACCTAAAGTTAATCAAACATTTTGGGTGACAGAATAAGGAGCACTTTGCCAGTCTTTTCCCTTTTATTCCAAGTGCAGTTGTTATTCAGTTGTGTTCGGTTCTTCGTGATCCCATCTGGGGTTTTCTTGGCAAAGATACTGCAGTGGCTTGCCATTTCCTTTTCCAGCTTATTTTGCAGATGAGGGAACTGAGGCAAATGGGATAAAGTGACTTGCCTAGGGTCACACAGCTAGGAAGTATCTGAGGCCAGGTTTGAAATAAAATTTTCTAACTTCAGACCCAGCACTCTATCCACCACATCACCTAGTTGCCTCTTTAGTTGGCTTTGTATGGCTCAACCCAGATGCTTGGGTAAGAGGCTGGAAGAAGAGAGACCTCAGAGTCAGCAGCTGTAATAGGCCACTTGAGAGATGGCTAGGGTCTAGTCCAGTATATTGGGATGGCAAGGCAGGAGGTATAAGATGGTCTGTGCCTAGGCCTACAGTGACCTCTCCCTCCTCTGACTGTCTGCTCCACTCGTTAGGGCACATGTCCCTTACTGCCTTGTGTTGTTGCGAGTACCGGACTGGAGGCAGAGGACTGGTCTCTCTTGTTTGTCTTTTTGAGCCTCAGGTTCCTCATCTGTTAAATGAGAGGATCAGATTAGTTGATCTCCAGGATCTGATGTAGCTTTGAAATCTTCTCATTCTTTTCATATATACATCTCGTTGTCTGTCCAAACAAGTTATGGGATCAGTGAGCTCCCCCTAAACAATTCTGGCTACCTAATAGAATGCTCAGCACAAGGTGATGCTTACTATATATCTCTGGAGAAAAAGGGAGAGAGAAAAGAGAGAAGCATGTGGTAGAGAAAGGAAAATACTGGATCCTAATGAATGGCATGGTTTAGTGGAAGGAATTCTGGATCTGGAGGTAGAGTTCTGAGTTCAAATCATACTTCTGCTGTTATTTCTTACCAAGTTGTATGACCTTGGATGTAGGCAACTGGGTGATACAGTGGATGGAGAGCCAGCCCTCAAGTCAGGAGGACTTGAGTTCAAATCCTGACTCAGAAAATTTAATATCTGTGCAACCCTGGACAAGTACTGGATTGGAGGCAGAGGACTGGTCTCTTCTGTTTACTGTGGGACAGATGTCTTTTTGAGTCTCAGTTTCCTCATCTGTAAAATGAGCTGGAGAAGGAAATGGCTAACCTTTCCAAGAAAACCCAACATGAGGTCATGAAGAATCAGACTTATGTGAAAAAATGACAGAAGACATATGACCTTGAGTGAGTCATATTCTGTGTGCCTCAATTCCCTGATCTGTAGGATGGGGCGGATTGGACTACACGGCCTCTGAGAACCTTTTGGATTCTAATCCTATGATCCTATGACATTGGTTCTAGGGGTCAGTGGGCTGCCTACTGCTAGGGCTATCCCTAGGAGTTAAGAAGTCAAGGTCAATTCTCCTAACCTCAGAGTCCTACTTCTCTTTTTAGGCTCAGGGGGAGCAGTTGGCCAGGCCCCATTAATCTCTTCTATTTCCCTATGCTCAGTTTCATCTGTAGCATTTGAAAATCTATGTGCAGATTAGCACCTGAGAAAAACATGTTGCCTTTTTTTTTCTGAGATGGTCCCATATCCAACTTCTTGCAAAAGGACTGGTCTTTCTTTAGCAATGAGAGTCATCTCCCAACTGTGTACCAAATGAGGGTCTCTTATTCACAATTTTTAAAAATAGCCATCATACCTTAAATAGATCTAGCATGGTAAAATGGCTCAGCTGAGACCTCAGGGGCTGGGGCACTCACCCCTCCCTGTCTTGTACCCAACCATTGCCATTTGTGGAGTGAGAACAGTGCTAGGAAGCCTCCCTATGGTGACAGGGGACTCTCTTTTCTCACACCCATTGGCACTTTAGCAAAACCCCTACCCCGGTGTCCTTAGGACAATGTTAATTATAGTAACTTAGATTTAGGCTCAGAAGTCTAGTGGCTCCAAAGTGGGGGCAGGTAAAAGAGTTACGTAAGGTACAATATGAATTGGGTGGGGACAATTAATTTATTCCTACTCAATAAAGGGAGTGCCAAGCCTAGAAGAATCACAACAAACAATAACAGAACGATTAGAACAGAATTCAGTAACAATTTTTAGCTATGGTTCTAATCAGCTTGGAGACTGACATTTAAGTATATTAAGTTTAACAATGGGAGCAGTTTTTTAAGACTGCTACTTAGGCATTTTATATTGCATCTCAGCACTACACTGTCCTATTCCTCCCAATCTATTTCTACCATCTGGTCAAAATTTTATTAGTTATTGTCTACTGACTTCCAAGACACTCCCCTTCTTTGCTCAATTAGTTCAGTGTCTAAATCAAAGTCTTTCTCTCCTCCTCACCTTCTGCCCTCATACTAGAGAACTTCAAGACTCTTCAAGATATTAATACTCTCTCAAACATGCTAATCTCCCAGTCCCTCAGTTTACTCATTTCCCATGACCTACTTCTCTACCCCACCTCAGCTACACAAAGAAATGGTCATATCCTTGATCTTGCCATCACCTATAAATGTCTGGGCATGGGGGGAGCAAATCTAGACCTGTTATTTTATTGCTACAAGAAGCTTTCATGGTACACAATGATGTCAGCTAGCAATGTGTCCGTAAATTGTAGTTTTAGTGGGTTGTCAGTCTCATTGACAGGTCAAATAACTCGTCTGGGGTCACACAGTTAGTATGTGTCAGAAGTAGGGCCTGTACTCAAATTTTCCTGTCCACTATGCAAGGGTTGTAACAGGGAAAATTCTTGTCAAAATCATCTCAGTCTTATGTGGAGACTGTTTTTAAATAAATGCAGTCTGTAGTCTTAGTTTTCTAAAAGGAATTGGGAGGAGGAGGTGTTTGGCTGAGGCAAACAAACTTCTCCCTATCCTTTTCCTTGTCTCTGTCTCTCTCTATTTCTCTCTCTGTCTCTGTTTTTCTCTCTGTCTCTCTGCCTTATTCTCTTCCTGTCTCTATGTTTCTGTCTGTTTCTCCCTGTCTGTTTCTCTCTTTTTCTTTGTCTCTCTCTGTCTCATTTTCTTTCTGTCTCTCTCAACCCATTCCCCCCTTTGGCCATGACTTCTAAGGTCACTGGCTCAAAGGGGACTTTCTCCTGCTTCTGTTTGCCAAGCTTCCCTCTAAAAACCTGCTGTTTCATTCTGTCTGGGTGGTTTGGATTCATTTAATCTTTTCTCTACTTTTGAGGATCCATAATAATAATACTAATAAATAATAAAAAATAATAATAATAATATGTATCAATAAAATCTCTTTTGTTCCACTTGAGTCCCCAGTAGGGAAAAATCTCGGTGACTTAGAAAGGGAATTTCCCTTCCCTCTATTTGTGTCCTTGGGTGATCCAAGCTATCAGCTATTTTGAGTCTCCTTCTCCCCTTACAAGGACACACACATACAATAAACAATAGCTCAGAGAAACCAATGTTTTTGTTTTCATTTTGAGAACACAGGACAAGATGCAGAAACCAAAAAGACCCTCAAAGATTTAAATAAAGAATGGACTATGTAGCCCAGTCCAAGGGCCAGAGCATGGTAAGGGATGGGGAGGTAGGAGTTCTTACCAGTCTGGTTCTCAGCATCAGAGAAAACCACCACTGGTGTTCATTGGCTCCGAATTGTTTGTCTCATCTTCTCCCAGGACCTCACTCCTGGTTGGGGCAGGGGCATCGATGACTGGCAGCGCTGAGTGTCCACGTTTGCTCCAAACTCCATCTTCTCTCATTCTCTCCCTGGTTGTACTATTCTGGAAACTTTTTCTGTCTCCCTATCTTTAAGGCTGCTCAGCTTTCTTGCTACCCCTGTCCTTTAGCATGTGGGAAGTTGCAGCCTTCAGTCCTGGGCTCAGAATACACTGACGATTTTTCTCTGATTCTATCTCAGCTGCAATCTAATTTCCTGGGTGAGAGAGGGTTGGACTTTCATATGATGTACATATAACAACCTAAGAGAAAGAAAAACAGTAAAATGAAGTGGTAGTTGTTACAGTACAAACACAGTATACATCTTTCTGAGGCATGTAGATATCTTAATTTCTATCTTTCTCTCTGTCTCCCTCTCTCTTTCTCTGTCTCTGTCTCTCTCTGTCTCTGTCTCTCTGTCTCTGTCTCTCTGTCTCTCTCTCTGACATGTATAGAGCACTGGGCCTGGAGTCTGGAAGATCTGAGTTCAAATCTGGCCTCAGACACTTATTAACTGTGTGACACTGGGCAAGTCACTTAACTTCTGTTTCTCCTCTGTTTCCTTGACTGTAAAATGGGGATAATAAGGGTTGTTGTGAGAGTCAGACGAGATAATTTTTGTAAAAAGTGCATTATAGGGTGCCTGTCACAGTAGTTGTAAGTAGCATTCATATAATGTCCTACTATGGGTCATGTACTCTGCTAAGCAGTTACTAAATATTATCTCATTTTATCCTCATAATAACCCTGAGAGGTGGGTGCAATTATTACCCCCATTTTACAGCTGAGGAAACTGAGGCAAACAGGTTAAGTGACTTGCTCAGGGTCACACAACTAGTAAGAGTCTGAGGTCAGATTTGAACTCAGCTCTCCCTGACTCCAGGGCAGCACTCTATCCAGTACCCTGCCTAATTGCCCCAGTAAAGTAGGCACTAAATACATATTTCTCCTTTCTTTTCCTCTTCCTTAAAAAGTGAATGCCCATAAAATCCTATTTTAAATGTATATGAGGAAGCATATAGTTTCAAGGAACCCTGAATTGATGGTATCTCCTGGTAAAGAGAGACATGGAGTCTGTCTTTGATGACCTGACTGATCATTTCTTAAGTTTAGAATCACAATATTGAAGATTTGGAAGAGATCTCAGAGTTCATCTTGTCCGGTCCCAGCCCAAAGCATGAATTAGGCTTCTAAGGTCCATTACAAGTATGCATCCAGCTACTCAATGATCTCTGAAGATGAGGAGCTCACTTTTCAAGGCTGCCCATTCTATTGCTGGATAGCTCTAATTTTTTTAATTTTAAATTTTATTGATGTCTTTTGTTTTCATCTTACCTTAATTTTTCAATATCCTTCCCCTATGGAGCTATCTCTTGTAAGCAAAAACAAAGAAGAGAAAAAGAAAGAAAGAAATCCAGCAAAACAAGCCAACAATACCAACTGAATACAGCAGTATATGAACCGTTCTGCAATCATAGCCCTCTACCTCTGCAAAGAAGCAAGGGAGGAACATTTTCTGACCTCTTTTGGAGGGATCAAATTCAGTTACTATATTTATAGCACTTGGTTTGGGGGATTTTTTTTTTTGTTGTTGTTATTTGCTGTTTTCATTCACATTGTTGTAGTCATTGTGTATATTGTTTTATGGGAGCCTTGCAATACTTTCCTGAACTGACAACCAGCTCTAATTAAGAACATTTCCCTTATATTCAGGTGACATCTGCCTCTTGTAACTTCCCCCTATTGGTCCTCATTCTGCCCCATGCCTGTGAACTTGGCTGTTGCCATGGAGAATGATGGAGGAAGGCTGGGCTGCTTTGCAGTTGAAGGAGAAAGAGGAGGGCTTGGCAGATAGCCAAAACACAGAAGATCTGATTGTGGCAAATTGAGGTGACTCTTTGTCTACCTTGACATCCTGCTTAGTTTAGTGCTAGGCAATGGCAGAATGAACCAGACTTTGCCTATCACTAGCACCCTCTTAGGAAATGGGATGATTCTTGCTTTGGCCCTGTTTGTCCTTTAGATATATCTCCTGCTTCTGGCCTTGTCGGTGTCCCTGATGTACCAGGCTCCTGATCTTACTCAGATAACCCTCTGCAGAAACTTCCTGGATGCAATGCTCTTTCCCTTCTCCCTATACTGGAGAGGGTTCTAGCAGCACCCTGGACCCTGCTGGAGAGGGTTCTAGCAGCACCCTGGACCCTGCTCTGTTCCAGCTTTTGATGGTTGCTAACCTAGCCCAGGGGAAAAAAAGTACTAGTTTTCCCCTCTAAGGTTGAACAAGTTTAATCCTTTTTTTATATGAGTGATTGGTTCAGAAAGTCTAGGTTATTATAAATATAATGGATTTTCTTAAAATTTAACTCCCTCCAAGGACCATTCTATTCTCTAACAATTTCTTATCTCCATAGAAGTCCTTTCTCATGTATGAGGATTTGGTGATGATCTCAGAGGGGCTAACACTTAAAAAAACAAACAAACCTCAGTGAGGACTATCATCCTTCCAGATTAATGTAAATTCCTACTGAGTGAGGCTCACACAGTTGCCATTTTCTCATGATACAGGGACAGAACCAGGCACATCCACTTGGTGAGCTGGGTTGGTTTTCTGGGAGCCAGGACATTTTGATAGGACCAGTGGTGATGTGGGCCAGGACAAGCAGCCCATGGAGGAGTCCTCACCAACTTGGGCTGAGTATGCCAGAAGCAAAATGCCAATTAAGCTTAACAACATTAATCTTTGGGGGCTGAATGGAAGAGATAATTACTGTGGTGACACACTTACACTTTTAGAATGGAAAAACAATACTTTTCCTTGTACAAATGTTGAGATTTCTTTCTCTTTCTTCCAAAGGATTCTTTCTTCATGAAAGGAGAGGTACTTCCAGAGTTGTGAAAATCAAATGAGATAAAGCAGTTGGCACAGTGCTCGGCACATAGTAGGTGCTTAATAAATGCTTATTCTGTCCTTCCCTCCCTTTGGTCCTGGAAGGAGAGAAGCTGCTGAAATGAAAGCTTGGGCTGAGAACCTGGACAAATCAGATGCAATTTTAATTGTTTTTCAGTCATTTTCAATAGTATCTCCATGATCACATTTGGGGTTTTCTTGGCAATGATACTGGAGTGGTTTTGTCATTTCTTTCTCCAGCACATTTTACAGATGAGAAAATGGAGGCTAGCAGGGTGAAGTGACTTGCCCAGGCTAATACAGCTACTAAGTGTCTGAGACCAGATTTGCACTCAAGAAGATGAGTCTTTCTGACTCCAGGTCCGGCACTCTGTGGCACAACCTAGCAACCTCTCAGATGCAACTTTGTTGGGCGGTTCTTTGGTCCTATGATTCCACTGGTATGGAAATTCCTTCCTTTGAGGCAGATTAGTCACTTGCTAGTAGCAAGCTTGTAGAGTTAGCTGGGGGGGTGGGGTGTGCAGAGAGGGAGGGTTCAGAGGGATTAAGTGACTTGCCCTTGGATATTTAGTCAATATATGTCAGAGGTAGAGTTTGAAACTTGGTCTTCTTGGCTGCCCTAAATCCATGATGTATGGCAACTTAAGTAGTATGATGTGCCAAATACTATCCATTATCATTTTTTAATAAGAAGAATCTTTGTAAGAGGCAGTGTAGAAACAGAATTCTGAACTTAAAATGACTAGACCTGAGTTCAAATCCTGCTTAACACTATGTGCCTGAGAAAAATCTCTGAACTCTTCTTGCCTTGGGCAACTCCACAGGCCTTAGTCTGGCTGTTTGTACATATGGGTTGACAGACTTTTCATGTCAGATATACCCTATGCTAAAAAAAAAACACCTGCCCTCCAACAAACAACATACAAACAAATAAACAACACCCCCACTCCTCAATCCAAGGCTTCAACTTAGGATATTTTAAAGATTTATTTTGTTTTTAATTTATGGAATAAAACAAGCATTTCTATAACATAGTACAATAATAATAAGAAAGATGATTGCACATGAAACTGTGAGTCTATTATATACAATTTGCTATTCCTTTTAAATATATCATAAAATTATCATGTAAATTTCTTTTTTTTTACAGGTTTGCATTTGTATAATATGATCCTGGGTCTTCTGAACTCCCACCTGTAGACTCAGTCCCATAGCAACTTATAGCACCCATCCTGGCTGTGAGCAGAAGGGAATATAAGGAGCCTTGTGTTAGTCAATGCCTAGCTTATCTTCAGTCAGCCCTGCTGTGGGCTTTGGGCTGGCCTTGTTACCCTTCCTCAGAGATTGGGATCTTGGTCCTGAGGGCCGGTCCTAATAAAACTCTTTTCTCCAACTCTGGAGGCTGCATGCCCTTGATAAGTGTATAGTCTGAACACATTTGTACAGGTTTTCTTTCCGTTGCCTGGGCTTCATGCATTTACTTATCTGAGTCTGCCTTTGATGGAAAGTACCATTAAGAACAGAGCAATCTATGTTTTGTTTTCATGACCCCAGCCCTAAAGCCCATAGGTATGGGACTCTTTCCTCATAGGTGGAGATGAATTCCCTAGCCTATGGGAAGGGTGGGGCAGAGCTGGTATGAGGCCAGAGAGGTCTTAGCTTTCTTCAGTCATTTCAACTTTTCAAGCTTCAAGCCTTCATCAGGTCTTCTTCAAGTGTCAGGTAACTTTGGGGACTTCTGGCTTCCAGATTTGAGAAGGAAGATGGAAGAGGCCACCTCCACTTTGGGTTGCTGAAGGAGAAGACTGGGAAACATGAGAGGATCTGGCAGTCTCCATCCTATGCTTATCCCTAGCTCACTACACTAGAGACTTTGGGGAGTTTCCCTTCGGGTGAGATATAGATTATTTCTCTCTGTTCTTACTCCCACCTGGAGAGTTCCTCCACTCGGTATTGTCTGGTATGTGTTATTGTGTGTATGCCTTCTCTAATTTCTGTTTGGCCACAATTTGGATAAATGGGTTTCTCTGTTCTTTACTATGTGTATTCATTGTGGAACTGGTATTTGGTGGGGAGTCAAACCTTAGGTATATAACTTGGGGTCCTCCTTCCCCTCAATAATGACACAGTGGTCAAAAGTTACATCAAACATGTAACATGTAACAGATCATGTTTCTAGACTTAAAACATTTAAGGGAGCAGATAAATATAATTCTAACCTGATGCCCCTTCTTTCTGAGGAGACTTGAGTGACCTCCAGTCTCAATTACATGCTTCCCTTCCTGGAAGGGATGAAAGTCTCTTGGAGAACTAGAGGGAGAAGAATCTGGAAGTATTTATACTGCTTTCCTTTGAGCTTCATGACACCTCCATGCTACATATAGGGGACAACCCTCATAACATGTGGGCCATTATATATATGTGTGTGTGTGTGTACATATATACATATACACATGTGCATGTATATATGTGTATATACACATATACCCACATGTACACACACATACACACATGTGAGAATTTGCTCAGCATACCTGAAAGCATATGGAAACTAGCATTTCCACCCTGCACATTGCCACAGTAGACAACTGCTTGTATAGTATGATTTGAAGGGTGCTGGGAAGGCTCTTCCGGCTCTCATATAATTAGTTCCTTCTGTAATATTTCTAAATCATCACTTAAAAACCTTTAGTGGCTCCTCATTGTCTCCAAAATAAATTTCTGATCCTGGCATTTAAGACCATCTGCGATGGAAGTCCAACCCACATTTCCAACCTTGTCTTGTACTGTTCCTCTTTTTTCTCTCCAAACTGGTTGCTGGGCAAGAACAGGGACCTGACTTCTCTTGTAGCTGTGTCTTGGTTCATACTGTTCCCAGTGCCTGGAATGGACACTCCCCTACTATTCCTCCATCTATATCAGTTCAAGTCCTTCTCTCCTTAAGTCCCAACTCAGCTGCACTTCCTCCAGGAAGTCTTCCTTGGTGTTCTGGAACACCCTGCCTTCAGCCCCAAGTGAAAATGATCTCTTCTTCATGAAATTTTGCGTAGGTCTAGATGCCTCCTTTGAATTTACAATCTTCCTTCTATTTTGGATGGTGACCTCCTTGAGGACAAGACCTGGTATTGTAGTTACCTTGGTAGCCCCAGAATCCAGCACAATGGGTGTATCTTTTTTTGGAGGCAATTGGGGTTAAGTGACTTGCTCAAGGTCACAAAGCTAGTGAATGTCTGAGACTGGATTTGAATTCAGGTGCTTCTGACTCTACGGCCAGTGCTCTATCCACTGCACCACTTTGCTGCCCCCTCGATGCCTTTTAAATAGTAGCACTTCGTATATGTTTATTGAATTCCATTGTATTGAATTAAGTGCCCTGCCATGACATAACCCTTCCTGCCTAGGTGGAACCTCTCTTGATAGGTTATTTTGGGGGCACTATTTTCTTTTGCCCATGTAAGTTATGTGCGTCCACATGGTTCTGTCTAGATGTGGCTCACAGAGAGGGAAGAACAGATATATTTAGAGTCTTTATCTCCCATCCTTCTCCAAGAGAGATTTTGATTCTTGACCAGAAGAAAAGGAGGTTGGGTCTGGAGACAACTCTCCTCATAGAAAGGGGGTACTAGGCTAGAATTATGTTTCTCTACACCCTTAAATGTTGTTAGTCATAGGGAAGTAATGTTTGGGTTCAAGTTAAGCTCCTGATTTCTTTTCCTTAATGGGAAAGGAGGTCCCCAAGCTATATATTCAAGACTTGGCTCCCTTCCTCCTAAATGTTAATTCCAGGATGAACACACAAAGCAAATAGCAAATAAATCTATTTATTCTAACAGATAGAAATCGAAATCAGAGAAAGTAGACATATGAGACTGTATATCAAACAATACATAGAGTAAATGAGTTCTCCCTTTGGGAGCTAGCTGGGAATAGGGACGTGATAGAGATGACAAGTTCCTCTACACGTAGACTTTTTCTTAGAGTCTTTCCCCTTTCAGGGATCTAATGGGAGTTGGAAATGGTGCACCTTCTCTTGAAATGGGCCAGAAGATCAGGAAGGAGGAGATTTCTTCTTCTAGCTCTCACCAATTCTGCTGCTTAGACAAGCATAGGGCATAGAGTAATCAGTCTCCACCAAAGAGGACAGAGCCCCATTCATATAGGTTTTGAGTTGGAAATGACTATTAAGCTGAAATAGACCTAAGGAAACTAAAGCCTAGAGAGAGAAAGTGAATTTCATGGTAAGAAGCAGAGCTAGGTGTTCAATGTGCAGTCTGGGTGGTACATTATCTCTAGAAGGGCAGTTAGTTATTCCTTCTTGGGAAGAGGGATCTCCATCCTGTCACCTTAGTATACAACTGAGGCAGCACCTGGAAACAGTCAGCAAGGATCCAGAGGACTGTTGCCTGGTGGGTTTTTAGCAAGGTAGGTAGGGCAGAAGAGACTGGTAGGTAAAGCTATTATTGAGTGAATAGGAGTAGGAAAGCCAAGCAACAAGGTCCTGTTCCAAAGCAGCAGCATGAGAACACAGCACTGGAGGGGGAGGGGGAGAAAGGGAGGGATGGAGAGGGTTTCTTGAATAGGCTGGTTGAAAAAATGGTGGGCATCAAAGACCAACTTTTCCTACAGCTGTTCCTGAGTGTTAGGGAGAGAAAGGTGGAAGGGAGGAAGATAAGAAGGATGCTGCTTACTACTCATGGACAAATCCAGTTCTAAGCAGCTTTGAAGCTTAGAGACTCGCTTGTGTGTCAGAGGGCATTCTAGGTAAATCCCAAATACCCCTGAGCAATGGTCAAGCCTGACACATAGTAAGTGCTATATAAATGTTAGGTATTATTGATATTATTATCTCCCCTAGCTAGCTCCCCAAAGTCCAAACTGAAAAGCTTTGTTGAACCCTGCTGGAGCATTTTGGAAATCAGAACTCTGGACAGGTTACTGCAACCCAAAGGGCTGTGGGATTTCTTGGCTGTAAGATAGTTGTGGCTGGACCTGAAATGATAATAAATGAACACTGAATATCAGAGACACAGAGAAATATAGGGGGGAAGGTGGCATAGTGGATAGAATGTCAGGCCTGGAGTTAGGGAGACCTGAATTCAAATTCAGCCTCAGATACTTACTAGCTATGTGACCCTGGTCAAGTCACTTAAGGTACTTGCCTCAGTTTCCTCATCTGAAGAAGGAAATGGCAAACCACTTCAGTATCTGCCAAGAAAACCACAAAAGGGATCTCGAAGAGTCAGAAATGCCTGAAAAATGACTAAGCAACAACAAAATCCT
Organism: Gymnobelideus leadbeateri; assembly: GCA_011680675.1. Classification (NCBI taxonomy): domain Eukaryota; kingdom Metazoa; phylum Chordata; class Mammalia; order Diprotodontia; family Petauridae; genus Gymnobelideus; species Gymnobelideus leadbeateri. The sequence goes on from WOXC01000339.1 coordinate 208,810, forward strand.
CCTCATTTAAGGGAAGCTGGAGAGCAGAGCCTTTCAGTCCCCTGAGCATAAATACAATATTCCCAAGTTTAGCAAATTGCTTTGGACTCTTTTAAACTGAAATACTGCCTGACTCTTGGTCTCTGAAACTTTGACCTGGTCCAATCTGATATTTCCTCACCTGCCCTGTATTGTTGATTCTAAAGTTCTAAATTGTACTTCTGATCTGGCCCTAGGCTCCAGCTTCTGGCCCCTCTGATTAGCATTCTCAGGTCTCTAACAAGTAAACAGCCCCTGACTCTGTTCTAAGGTGTAATTTTTAGCATCAGCCTGTCCCTATTCCCCAGCTCAAGAAGCTTTTATCTGCTCCCAGCGGACAGCCTGGGTCTAATGCAAAGTAGGTTCTATCTCTGGTTATTCCCCTGGGTGGGTATCTGAGGGGGAACATAACCCTGCCTACTACATCTTCAATGTGTTATCGTGGGTTTTAACCAAATCCTGGCATATAATGGGATAGAGCTTTTCCTGCTCTATATATGTATAATGAACAACAACAACAACAACAACAATATTAATAATACCTAACATTTATATAGCACTTACTATGTGTCAGGCGTGTGTTAAGCACTTTACAATTATGATCACGTTTTATCCTCACAATAATCTTGGGAGGTAGGTACTATTATTATCTTCAACTTAGGTTGAGAGAAAGTGAGTCACACAGGGTCACTCAACTGCTAAGCGTCTGAGGCTGGATTTGAACTGACTCCAGGCTTGGTGCTCTATCCATTGTATCACCTAGCTGTCCCTCAGTACTGAGTCAGGAGTGAATATTCAGCTTTGAATTCAAGATCTAGTCCATCTTCCCTATAAGAACTTACTTTTATGTTACCCTTGTATCAGATGCATTCTCTTTATACAAGAGTTTGTGTAAACATTGGGGACTCTCACTTCTTTTGCTCATTGAGCTGAGCTGGGAAGCTCAGGATCTGAAAAGACCCCAAGGGTAAGTCATCTGCTCCCCTTAAAAGTACTCAGGTTAACAATGCTCAAAGCAGAAAGTCTTATGTATAAGTAAATGGGAATAGAGGGGTGGCCACATGACATAATGATAGACACCAGTGGACATTCTTTCCCTAGAGACCTGTCAAAGTTTAAGGGACCCCTGTGGTCTGGTTCTGGGAAAGGCATGGGGCATGGACAGCTTGCTCCTACTCCTCAGTACTATCCTCCTTGGCCTCTTTGACTGCACAACATTCGAATTTTTCTTGAAGTTCTTGCCACCTACTGCTTTCAGTGGGTGTAACTTGTCAACAGTCCTCACTGCCCTCTATACTGTCCCTTTTGAAGCTCTTGACTTGTCACTAGCCTTGTTCATAGTCCTTGAAGTTCTGTTCTTCTCCTCAGTCTCTAGTCCATGATACTCATTGCCTTCCCAAGGGATCAAGTTTCTGAAAGTGGTCCATATGGGGAGAACCCCTCAGTATGTTTACTACACAAAAGCATACTTTTATTATTCTTAAGGTTTTGTTTGTATACCATAGCTATCATTCTAGGCCTTATCACAAAAAAATCTGTCAGGGATTTTTAAAACACTCTCCCCTTGTATTTCATGAGAGACCTTTATCCATAACTCTATGCATATTTTCAGTGGGATTTATGATTTATGATCATTAGGTTCCTTTCTTCCCTGGTACCCTGGGGGTGTATCTTCTGCACACATCATTACTTACCTCAGAATTCCAGGTCTTAGGGTGGGGTAGCACCACAATTATCTCCCAAGGTGTCCTTGAATCCTCTACTTTCCCATAGGACTGCTGACTTAGGCTATTTTAATTACCTGGGATTGCTTCTTGAAAGGTAGAGGAGGGAGTTTCCAAGTCTGTTCATCCTAAACAGAATTGTAAGTGTCCCGGGAGGAGGCATTGACCTTGCCTTATGCTTCTCTTGTCTCCTAAGCAAGGGTCAATTCTCTCTTGACTATCCCTAGTCAGTCTTGAGTATTCTTCAAAAGATTAGAAAAGGACTTTGGGAAACTGAAGGGATGCATATCATTTGGGAAAATGGCTGCATAAATAATGGTATATGAATGTGATGGAGGATTATTGTGCTATAAAAAATTGTGAAGAGGATAGTTGCAGAGAGACCTGGGAAGACTTATATGAACTGATGCAAAGTGAAGTGAGCAGAATCAGGAGAACAACATATACAATAACAGCAACATTGTAATGACAATCAACTGCGGAAAGAGTTAAGTAACTCTGATCAACACAATGACCTACCATAATTACCAAAGGACTCATGGTGGAATGTGTTATCTACCCCCAGAAAGGGAATGGATGGAATCAGAGTGCAGATTGAATTATATTTTTTCCTCTTTCTTTTCCTTTTTTCTTTTTCCAGAACATGGCTAATGTAGACATTTATTTTGCTTTAACTTTATATTTATAATGAGTTTTGCATTTCTTGTTTTCTCAATGGGTGGGAGGAGAGAATCTGAATCTGAAAATAAAATAAAATTGAATTTAAAATAAAGAAAGGAAGAAGGAGGAGGAGGAGAAGCAGCAGTAGAAGAAGACAGCAATGACAAGACTCTGAGGGCAAGGAGTCCTGAGGTCTCTGTAGTTCCACACTGTCCTGACTTTTTCTTATAACCTTTGGTATAGAAACTTGTGTCTGTGTGTATATTCAAGGGGATAGTTTTGGAGGATTGTTTTTGTAACTACTATTCTGATTATACCTTCTTAACAAGTTCTCTTTTTAAAAAGCTAATTTATGTCAACTGATTGATTGATATTAGGGGCAACATATCGGATGGGCGCTTGTTCACAAGAGCATTAGAAACTTCAGCCTTCAGGGTGATCTGATGATAGAACAGCAAGGGGAGAAGCAGTCATGCCCCTCTGGGCAACCAACCTGCCAGTGCAATGGAGGTTTAGAGAAGGAGAAAGCATGATTTTCCCCTTAAGAGAAACTGAACCCCAATGTCACATAGCCAGTGACAAGTCTATGTTTAGATAGAACCCATATTTTTTTGGCTGGGACAGCTAGGTGGTGTCATGGTTGGAGTCTCAGGCCTGGAGTCAGGGAGGTCTGAGTTCAATTTTTTTTTTTGCTTTTTTTTTGGAGGGCAATTGGGGTTAAATAACTTGCCCAAGGTCACATGGCTAGGTTTTTGTTTGTGTGTGCATTAAGCATCATCCGAACTCAGGTCCTTCTGACTCCAGGGCTGACGCTCTACTCACTGTACCACCTAGCCGCCCCCTGAGTTCAAATTTGACCTCAGACACTTACTAGCAGTGTGACTCTGGGCAAGTCACTTTACTCTATTTGCCTTAGTTTCCTTATCTGTAAAATGAGCTGGAGAAGGAAATGACAAATCACTCCAGTATTTTCACCAAGAAAACCCCAAATGGAGTCATGAAGAGCTGAACATGACTGAAACGACTGAAAAACAATTTCTTGGCTATTCAGTGTTCTTTCCCCCAGTGCTTACCCTCCTTGAGATGAAAGGTGGTTCCTCTCCAATGGAATTTGGCTTAGCCAGATTTAAGGAACAGACCCAACTTCTCTGGGTCAACCTGTCTCTTCAGCTGCTATGAGAAATCTGATGTTCCTTTTTCTCTCACTCCTCCTCTCTTTGCCTTCTCACCAAGGGGGAGCGGCATCATAAATATGCTCATTGTTCTCTAGGGCCCTTCCCAACCCCTGAACCCTCATTAACTGCTTGATGATCTGGGTTCTACACATTTTTAAAGCAGCCAAGACCTTGCATCGAACCACAAGAAGGAAACCACATGTCTTTTAAGTGGTTCTGTTTACTTTCTTTCCTCTTTTCTTTCTTCTTCCCCTCCCTCCTCCTTTCCATTACCCCTAGCCCCTTGTTTTCACATTGCAGTTTTCATTGATAGTATATAGGAGAGCAAGACAGAAACAGAGAGAGGGGGAGAGGGAGAGAGAGAAGGAAAGGGGGAGAGAGAGGGGTAGGGGGAGAGTGAAAGGGGAAGGGGGGGGAGAGTGAGAGGGGGAGGGGGAGAGGGAGAAAGAGAGAGATCCTCAAGATCAAATGCCAGAACAAGTAAACAAAGGTTTGCATACCACAGCCCTCCTGGCACTCGGCTAAGGCATACCATCCTTGTTCCTGGCCCTGGGGACCCAGCTCCCACCAGCTCTGGAATCATCTCAAAGCCTTGGCCCTCTGGAGCCTGGGAGGTGAGAGGCCCTGTGCGCTCCAGCCTATTGTGCCAAGAGGCAGAGGCGGAACTCAGGCAAGCCAGCTGTGTGCTCCAAGAGGCCCCGGGGTGGGGTGGGGGTGGGAGGTTGCCGTGGAATTAGTCTCTCAGTAAATGTACGGGATTAGCCTAGACAACCTTGGTTTCTCTTTGAACTCCTGCAAATGTAACCTCTTGTCACAGAAATACTTTCCCACCATTTATAGTTGTTTAGTCTGGTGGTGCCTTAGGCAGAGGAGAGGCTGACCATGGGGTTGGGGTCTATTTCCTGGTCTAGCAGAGAGCTACATCTAAGTCTCTCAGTGCAAGAGTTGCTACTGCCCAGGTAGCTCCTAGACGCTCAAGGGGCCCCAAACCAGTTCCAGTACTGGTCTAGGGCTTATGGGATTAAGAAAAAAAATCTATTTTATTAAAAGGTTAAGGAAGGTGGCATGATGTAGCAGGCCTCAGAATCAGGAAGAAGAAGGTTCAAGGTTCCTGACACAACTAAGCAGACACTGACCCTGTCAGAGACCCAGGACACTAAGAGTCTAAGTTGTAGAATGATTGCTGACCTGCATCAGTAGGATGTCCTTACCCAGAACTTCCATCGGATGAAATTGTAGGCTGTGGGCTAGGGAGCTGCAAAACACAGAGGAGAGAGCCCCATGTTGTGAAGAAGAATGCTGGGTTTGAATCTGGGCCTTGCCACCTGAGGGATATGAGGTAGGGCAAATCACTTAACTTCTCTGGCCTTCATCAGCAAAGCCAAGGGGCTGGACTAGTGACCTCTAAGTTCCTACATCTACTCCTCTGGCCAACACAAGTTAAAAGCATAACGCAGCCTCAATCTAAACAACTAAACTTGTTTAATTAACATTAACTTGTTTAACTGAACTTGTATTTAAATGAATTAAATTCAATGCATAAAGAGTCTTTGTTCATTCTGGTCCCCATTCTTCCTCTCACGTGGGCTCTGGTTTTTTGCTTCTTTTTCTCTTTTTCATTATTTCAAAAAGATCTTTCCAGATGTCTTTGCATTTCTCATATTTGAATTGTTGTACCCGATTACATTAGTGTGCCACCATTAATTTAAACAGTCCCCTACTGTAGGAAGATTAGGTTGTTTTCAGTTTGGGGCAAATACTGGGGTTTTAAAAAACAGAGTTTATCAAAATTTTATTTCCAACAATGGAATGATCGGGTCAAAAGCATAGTTGTTTTTGCAGTTATGATGTGCTGCCAGACTGCTCTTCAAGAAGATTCCACAAGTTTGCAATTCCACCAACAATGCATGAAAGTATCTGTTCTTTCAAAATGGGATTATAACAGGGTTTAGTGGTGGAGAGCTTTGAGTGCCTGGAAATCAGGGGACTGGATTAGGTTTTAGTCCAGGGGTGAGGAAACTGTGACCTTGAGGCCACATGTGGCCCTCTAGGTCCTTAAGTGTGGCCCTTTGACAGAATCCAAACCTCACAGAACAAATCCCCTTAATAAAAGAATTTGTTATGTAAAACTTGGACTCAATCAAAAGCCAGAGTCCAAAGACCTAAAAGGCCACTTGTGGTTCCCCATCCCTGTATCTAGTCCATTCTCCTAATCTTACCAATCAGAAGGCTGAGGATCAGAGAGGGGTGAAGAGACTTGCCTGAAGTCTACAAATTATAAGGAGCAGAGTTTGCATTCCAACCTAAGTCCACTCACTGGTCATTATAACACAGCACACGCCAATTCTAAGTTTCTATTTCACAAATATTTTGTACTGATTTCTCATTGTGACAGTTACGTGAAGGCTGGCTTAGAGAAGGGACAGATGTGGGTTTAAATCCTGACTGTCTCTTAATACACGATACCTTGGACAAGACATCCAACCTGTCAAGATCTCTGTTTTCCCATCTATAAAATGAGGGTCTTGGACTATATTTATAAATTGATTATTTATTTATAAAATGAAGGTCTTGGACTATAAAATGAGGTTCTCTCAGGATCCTTCCTGCTCTCGATACTATGATACTAAATATTGTGATAATGGTTAGGATCTATAAGCTAGGAAATATAACCAAGAGAACAAAGGTGTCTTTGAATTACCTTTTGCTCCAGGTGTTCCCAGTCTAGTTAGAAGGGATCAGACAAGTAAGCCAATAACCACACACCAGGCGATGGAGGATGAGCGTTTAGGAGAGGGTCCAGACAATCCTGGCGATGGGCATAGGGAGACTAGGGAGGAGAGAACTAGTGGGTGGTTCAGGAATCAGAAGTCCATGGCTGTTTCCTCACCTGTAAAATGAAGGACTGGCGTTTGGCTTCCCAGTTTAATGAGTGCCTGAGGTCACAGTAAGTTTCAGAGGTGAAAATTGAACCTACTTAGCCTCTAACTCCAGAGTTAGGGCTCTTTCCATTGCACTAAAAATGCCTCCTCCCCAAACTACCAAAGACTCCCTGGAAAAGGGAGAATCTGATCTGAATCTGAAAACTTTTCTTGACTGTTGTGGCTGACACAGATTTCATCCATCTTTGAGCTCTCACACTTGCATGTAATGGAATCACCCCTCTGATGTCATGGTCCTCTTCAAGTAGGAAGGACCAACAACAACAGGTGCCATAGTGCATAGAGCACTGGGTTTGGAGTCAGGAAGACTCATCTTCCTGAGTTCAGACACTAACTAGCTGTGTGACCCTGGGCAAGTTACTCAACCCTGTTTGCCTCAGTTTCCTTCTCTGTAAAATGAGCTGGAGAAGAAAATGGCAAACCACTCCAGTATCTCTGCCAAGAAAACTCCAAATGGGGTCGTGGGTAGTTGAGCACGACTGATCAACAGCACAATATGCTGTAGAATACATTGTAATGATCTGTTTTGTGTGATTACATCTTCTTCTATTCCTCTCCCCCAACTTGAATGTGTGTTCTTTGAGGGAAGGAACCAGGTCTTTTATTTCCTATGTGTGTGCCTTTACTCATAGTTAGAGGGAGCACCATTGTTTCCTCCCACCTCCAGCTCCTGGGGCATAGTACTTCATCTCTGGGAAATCATTGCTGCTTTTCAGGGTGAGGGAATTTAGAACAGGCCCCAGAAAATAATTGCCTAATCTCTCCATAAGAAGTGCTCTTTAAATATAGCTGGGGAAGGCTGTCATCAAACAGGCTGCCAAAGGATTTGCTTAAGTTTTATATTATTCATTTATGTTGGGAACATTAACTGAATTAAACTTTGAATAAAAAGGACTCTATTTTCAGAGCAGTTGTGAGGATAATTAAAGGGTGGCATTTCCCTTCCCTTCCCTCCCCAGCCCTCCACTTTCAAACTAAGCAGACTTCAAGTGAGTGACAGCCCAGCATTTCAGCAGCACAGTGGATGATGGAACTCTATTAAATAAAAAATTAAATGAAGCGTTTATAGAAGGTCAGAGTCAGAAGAAACCTTCTGGGTCATCAAGTACAATCTGCATATTTGACAGATGAAGAAATAGAGGCCCAGAGAGGAAGTGAATTGAGATGAGAGCCTCTCTTCCTGACCGCACGTTACTACTTTGCCCTTTCTTAGTTAGGGGTTGAGCTGCATCTGACTTCTCAGCCTTTCAGTGTATATTTTCTCCTAGTTGCTCCCTTCCATTAAAGGCAGTGTTTCAATGACCCTATGTAGAATTTCCAGGTAAAAGGTGGTAGATCCCTACTTCTGAACATGATTAAGAATTAGAGAAACATCTTCCCCATCAGCCACTCATAGTGTTTAAATTCTCATTACTCAGTCATTTGGGTTGGGGTTCCTATTTATTCAGGAGTTCCCTATTAAACACTTTGGGGTTGAGGATTTTAAATTCAACAAGAATTTATCACTGTGGGTGGGGGAAGGGAAGGGGGGAAATAAAGACAAAATGAAAAATTGTCCCTCCCCTCAAGAAGCTTACATTCTAATTACTTTACTGACTTCAAATACACTTATTTAAATGTTTCAAAAGATCTAGAATTCTTCTGTGGCTATCTGCCAACGCATCACCTTAGTACAGGGATTCTTAACTTGGAGTCCATAGACTTACAGTTTCCGTGGATAGATTTCAAAGTCTATGAACTTTTTTTTTCCTTCTGGAAGGCAGAACTGACTGGTACATGGGGAGAGGGTCAGGGGACCTCTAAGGAGGGAGTGGAATGGAAACTGGGGATCAGATTAGGGTAGAATTCCAACAGGAAGGAAAGTATGTATGGGGTACATAGGATGCCAAGTTAACCTAGCTTTCACTTTTGTCCTCTATACGCTGTTGCTGTCTTTTTATAACTTGTTCTCCTGGTTCTGCTCACTTTATTCTGCATCCATTCATACCACCCAGAATTCTTGGAAATGACTTCTTTTGTCATTACTTACTGAGCAATAATGTTCTATTATTCACATACTACAATTAGTTCAGCCATTCTCCAGTCATCAACAAACCTATCTAAGGTACCCTTTTAGATTCCAGGTCTTCTCTCTCCCCTATTTTAGTCTCACCCCATTCCTGCTTGTTTCATTTTTTCTAGTTATTCATGAACTCCTTGTGGATAATTTTTTCCCTTCATCTCTACTTTCAGTGATGGAGTTAGATTTGCAATAATTTTTTATATTGGCTAGTATTTTCTTTTGTTTACTCATCTCTCCAGTTTTAATTACCAATTTGAGACTTTGTGCCAGAGCCAGTCCCCATTCCTTGCTGAGTGTTTGTTTAGAAGGCTCTGATTTGTCTTGCCCTGGATCTTCTGAGTTCTTGAACTGACCTTTATCTTCCAGTTTTTGTTCCCTCTACATCCTCCCTTCCCCCTCCCCTACACTGATCTTCGAGGCTCAGAAAACTGAATCTTCAGGGCCCTTTCTTGTGTCTTGGGACAGTTTTTGGAACCTCTGACCCCATGGGACTGGACTGTCCAACTCTGAATTCTTCACTACTTTATTGATCACAACCTGGAGCCTTTCCTTGGGGCTTTGAAGGTTTCCATCATAAGGCCTTCTCAACACTCTGAGGCTTTTTCAAGGGTCGTCTGCACTGTTGCTCCTGCCTTCAGGATACAGAGCCTTGTAGACTGCATGTGTCCCCTCTCTGATTGTATTAGTACTTACTTTACTGGAAGGGCCTCCTTACCAACTGCCCATGGATTTCTGGTTAACTTTTTGTGCTGTTCTGGGGTGGAAGATACAGTTCAGTATAGCTTCTAATTGTATATCTTGATCATTATTTGATGTACTATGAACTTACACATTTTGATGGGGTGTATTTGTGGAAGCTAGGTGGTCTGCTCCCAGTCAGGCAGCCATTTTGGCAGGAAGTCCACAAATTTGTCTTCTGATCAAGACATTTGGTTTCTAGTCTCAGTTCTGCTACTGGATAACCATACATAAATTACTACTTTTCCCCTCCTGGGTTTCAGTTTCCTCATGTGTATAGTAAGTGGCAAGGTCTGGCTGATTTTCAAGATCCCTTCCATCTTTGACATTTTATATTTTATAATTCTAAAATTCTATAGCACCTACTGCTTCTATCACTCACTTCTATGTTCATGAGCTCTGAAATTCCCTTATTTCATCAAAATCTATTATGGTCCCATCTGCTCCTCTGCCTTGCCACCCCACATTCGTCATCCTTGCTATGACTCCCAGTCCCTTGACACCTTGGTTCTTTTGTAGGCCAACACTCTTACACCAGCTATATCCTCCTCCCTTCCCCATCTTGACCCCTCAGAATGCGGGCTCCTCGACAGCAGGGGATGTATTTTGCTTCTTTTTCTATCACCAGTGTTTAACAGAGTGTTTGACACATAGTAAGTACTAAAAAGAGTTGCTTGATTGATCAATTAAACCAGCACAATTCTACACTCTCCTCTTGAGCCTCTGATTCCCTGATGCTATCGCCCATCTTACCCTACAAAGCCTCAGTCTTGAATTACTCCCGCCATATGCTACCTTCACTCTTACTTACATGCTCCTAAACGAAGTTAGAGAAACATCATGAAACTTTGCTTCCTGGGGAAACAAATTTGTATTACGTAATCTCAATTGAGCCCTCAAAGAAGCAAGGCAATCATTCTACACCTCCATAGTTGCTGATCTCATTCATCACAGTGGTTTTTCCAAGCCTTTTCATTCTTTCTCAAACTTCCTCTAACATCTCCTTCCCCCTCCCTCTTAGCTGAAAATTTTGCTTCATATTTAACTGGAAAAAAATGAGACCATTTGAAGAGAATTCTCTCCTCCTTGTCTTATCTCACATCACACAGATGCCTTCTGCTACTAGCTTCTCCTTCACCCCGTCTCCTGTGAAGAGACGGTCCTTCTTGGCAAAGCGAATGTCTTTACATGCACAAGTGGTGCCATTCCTTCCCGTATTCTCAAGTGAACTTTCCTCTTTCTCATCCTCACTCTCTCACTTACTTTCATTCTCTCTCTGTCTCCTGGAAGCTTCCCACCTGTCTACAAACATGCCAAGTCTCCTTCATCCTTAAAACAAACAAACACAAGTCCCTGAGTGGATCTACCTGTCTCTGCCGTCTCTCCTCTCTTTTGTGCCCGCGCTCCTTGGGAAAGTCATCTCCGGTGAATGCTTTTGTCTCCCTTTTCTCACTCCCTTTTTAACTCTGTAGTCTAGCTGCTGATCATTCAGCTGAAAGGGCTCTCTCCAAACTTACCAATGATTTCTTAATTGCCAGATCTAACGGCCTTTTTTTAAGTCCTCATCCTTGACTGCTTTGCAGTATTTAACACTGCTGAGCAGCCTCTCTCTCTGATAATCTGGTGTCTTTGGATTTCTGTGACACTACTCTTCCTTGCTTCTCTTCTCATCCGTCCACCCACCCCTTCTCTGTTTCCATTACTGAATCTTCATCCAGCTATCTGCTAACTGTGGATAGACTTGCCTCAGGGCTCTGTCCTAGGCCCTCTCCTCTTTTTTCTCCCCTCCCCTCCCCTCCCCTCTCCCCTCCTCCCCTCTCCCCTCCTCTCCTCTCTCTCTCTCTCCTCCCGCCTCCTCTCCTCTCCTCTCCCCCCCTCCTCTCCTCTCTCCCCCTCCTCTCCTCTCCCTCCCTCCTCTCCTCTCCTCTCCTCTCCTCCTCTCCTCCTCTCCTTTCCTCTCCTCTCCTCTCCTCTCCTCTCCTCTCCTCTCCTCTCCTCTCCTCTCCTCTCCTCTCCTCTCCTCTCCTCTTCTCTCCTCTCCTCTCCTTTTCTCCTTCTGGACATCTTTTTGATTGGTGACTTTATCACCTTCCATGAATTAAATGATCTCTGTGTCGATGACTCTCAGATCTACTTATCTAGCCCTGTTCCAACATTCAGACTCACATCTCCAGTTGCCCATTAGACCCGTCTAACTGGGTGACATCTTAGACTCCACATGTCCAACACTGTATTCATTATCTTGCCCCCCCGCCACTCCCACACCAAACCATCTCCCTTTCCAAACATTCTTCTTGCTATCGAGGGCACCACTATCCCCTTAGTCACCCAGGCTTGTAAGGTAGGTACCATCCTTAGCTCCTTACTCCCTCTCACCACCCCCAACGTTGTCTAGTTCTGCCATTTCTACCTTTAGAGCATCTCTCCTATACACTCCCTTCTCTCTTCTGCCTCTGCCACTTGGTCCAGACCCCTATCACCTCAAGTCTGTATTATTGCAATAGCCTGCTGTTGGGTTGCCTTGCCTCAAGTCTCTCCAAACTCCCGTCCATCCTCCTCTCAGCTGTCAGATTCACCTTCCTAAAGCACCGGCCTAAGCACCCCACTGTCCTATTCAATAAACTCCTGTGGCTCCTTATCCTCTCCAGGATCAAACATAAAACCCTCTATCTGATATTCAAGGCCCTTCGTAATCTAGTCCACTCTTACTTTTCTACTTTTGTTATAGATTATTCCCATTCCATACTCGGTAATTCGGTGACATTGGCCTCCTTGCTGTTCCTCTAACAGGACAGTCCATTTTTGACTTAAGTTGTTTTCACTGACTCCCACACCCTATTCCTGGACTGCTTTCACTCCTAATCTCCATCTCCTAGCTTCTTCCAAGTTCCAGATTGCCTCCAATTTATCCTGTATAGATCTGTTCAAATGTAGTTGTTTGCATGTTTATATCCCCCATTAGACCGAGCTCTTTGAGCAGGCATTTCTCCTCCTCTCTTTTGTATCCTTAGTGCTTAGCACAGTTCTGGGCACATAGTACTTAATAAATGCTTCATGTTTTGACCTGACTTGGCAATGAGATCAAATGAAACAATTAATGAAATAAAATAATTTATTGAGTTCTTACTATTTGCCGGGCACCATGCTAAATGTTAGGGATATAATTTTTTTCTTTTTTGCTTTTTGGAGGGCATTTGGGGTTAAGTGACTTGCCCAAGGTCATATGACTAGTAAGTATTAAGTGTTTCAAACCATATTTGAACTCAGGTCCTCCTGACTCCAGGGCCTGTGCTCTATTCACCGTGCCACCTAGCTGCCCTAATGTTAGGGATATAAAAGCCAGACCACCCTAGCCCCCAAGAATCTCACATTTTAATGGAGGAGAAAACATATATAGGAGAATGGTGGCGAGGCAAGGGAATTATGATATGGGAAATCATGTAGATGGTGAGTGAAACCACAGAGCAGCCCATCAGTAATGGTACTGGTGATTAAGTTCTAGGTCTCATGGGGTGGCTAGGTGGTACAGTGAATAGAGCACCAGCCCTGGAGTCAGGAGGACCTGAGTTCAAATCTGATCTCAGACATTTAACACTTACTAGCTGTGTGATCTTGGGCAAGTCACTTAACCCCAATTGCCCTGCCCTCCCCCCTCCAAAAAGCAAAAACAAAACAAAACGAAGCAAAAAGTTATAGGTCTCAGGAAAAATGTGGAAAGTGCTGGGTGGGGGAGGAAGGAGAGGATTGCTATGATGGCAGGGCCAAAAATGGAGGATACTACCTTCCAAAGAGTACAAAGTCAAGTGGCTTAGTCCTTTCAAGCCTGGCCTTTGGGAGTCTAGTTTGGAGAGGGGGGCAACAGCACAGCAGGGAGAATGACAGGGTCAAGAATACCAAGAAGTGATTTTTGAATCCTTACTTAAATATCAGCTATTATTATTGTTTGAAATTTTTGTTGACACTTTCAGAATATCATCCTCATTTCTGAATACCTTTCCCTCTTTCTTATTCAATGTCATTCCTTGTAACAAAGATTTTTTTAAAAAAGAAAAAAAGAGTATAGTAAAATCAACCCATCAACCAAGATGGACAGTAGATACAATGTTCAATAGTAATGATGATGATGATGATGATGGTGGTGGTGGTAGCCACTTACCATATTAGTTTTGTATTGCTAGTCATTTTTTTCCATGAATGCGCATAATTTTCCCCGAAAACAAAAAGATCCAAATTCAAATCCAGCTTGGATACTTCCTAGCTGAGTGACCCTGGGTAAGTCACTTTTAATTCCTATCTGCCTCAATTTATTCAACTATAAAATGGGGATAATAATAACATCTACCTCATTAGGCTATTGTGAAGATAAAATGAGATAATATTTATAAAGCAAAGCATCTGACACATAGTAGGCATTTAATAAATGTTTATTCCCTCCCTCCCACTCAGTAAGCCCCTGAAGGGCAGGGCTGATTTTGTACCCATTTAGTGCCAAGCAATGGGTGGCACTAATAAATGTTTATTGAATTCAATTCAATTGAATTTGCTCATTAGTTTAATTCCACCTCTGTGTCTTCAGGTATGTGCAGAAGGCTAGCTATCTTGGAATAATAGGTCTTAGAATTTGCAAGGATCCTAAGGTAATCATGATGTCTATCTTCCTGCCTTCTTGGGATCCCAGGAACCTTATTTTGCAGATGTCCTAACTCTGAGGCTGAAAGGTTGAGCCCAAGATCATATAGTTAGTAAGTGATGAAGAGAAAACTGGGACCCACATCACCGAGTGCATGGACCATCTTTCAAATAAATCTGAATATATTCATGCATACCTTTTGGGAGCAGACTGCAGAGGAGACATGATGACGGGTTCCTTGTCCTGCTTCCCAGGTAAGCCTGGGATTCTGGCCTCATAACTCCAGTCTTGTGGGCCCAGCTGGACTTGTGGCCCTGGCATGTCCCTGTAAATATTAGTCAGATGCTGGAGTCTATGCCATCATTAATATTGCTTAGAATTCTCCTAAAAGTAACTGAAATCACATTGCCCTTTCTCAGATCTTCAAGGGCTCAGCCTGGAATCTCTTAGGGTAGACTCATGCCCAAATCACTCTAATCTTCAAGTCCTGCATCCTTTACTCAGATCCTGTGGAAAATGGCTTTTCTGTCCTTCACAGTGGCCCCCAGGAATCAGGATAGGATTTATCTGTTGTAATTTTTTTCTGTATTATTTTGGGGCCCAAAATAAACCCATTTTTCTCCAAAATGCCTTTCTCACCATTCCCTACAGTCTGAAATCCCTTCACCAGGGGCCAAAGCATTGCCTCCCATATTTAGAGATCCTGACTAAATTATAAGTTTTGCATGGGACAGGTGACATAGAGGTGTACCTTCATAAATAGGTGTATATGACTAATGAATCAAAACCTGGGTACAGGAAAGAAGGGAGTAGAATCCCTTAGGATTCCTGGATGCCTGAGAGCTGAGGCAAGCAAGACAAAACAGGGTGGAGGTGTGCTGGGGGCAAATGAAGGATGAGAATATTGGACAAACTTTTTTAACTTCACAAAGTTTGAGGCCTGGGAACCTAGTCATGTAGGTCAAAGAAAATTGTTATAGGGCTTCAGATCTGGGAAGCACATATGGTGGGTATAAGCAGGTGACAGTATGTTACCAACAGTGACTTGCCCACACAAAATGATATGGAAAAACATCACAGAGGACATACATACATGTGCAGAAAAGGAGCTGGGTTGGTCACGTTGTAAGAGCAGCCCAAATGCTCCACCGGTACCTCTGAGATATTATTAGATGGGCTTTTGGCAGTTCCCAACATAGGCTGTTAAGTCCTTTAGACAGTTTGGCTGTCCCCCACATAGGGTAGGTACTCATAGATCTAGGCGGATGCCTCAGAGGCCACCTAATACAACCCATTTCTTTTACAAATGAGACCCTTGTAGGTTGAGTGACTTATCCAAGGTCATACAAATAGTATGTGTCAGTGATGGAATGTGAACTCAGCTTCCCCCACTCCAGAGCCAGTACCTCTGTATCATCACTTCCTTCCTCATTCCACCTCTTGGAATCCCTTTCTTTCAAAGTTCCCCTCAAGCACCACTTTCTACCTGAAGCTTTTTGTGATTAACCTGGCTGCTAATGTTTCCCTACCCCACAAATTACCTTGTATATATTTTGCATATACTTGTACCACACACACGTATATAAATGCATGCATACATACACACAGACACACACGTTATATATATGTATGTATGTATATACTTTTTCCTCCAACAGAATGGAAATTCCTTAGGGTGAGCCAAGATGGTGGAGTAGAACAATGGAAATTCCTTGAGGGCAGAGACTGTCTTATTTTTTATCATCATATCTTCAGAACCTAATACAGTCACCGACACATATTAGATGGGCTTCTGGCAGTTCCCAACATCAGCCAGATCACCTTTATGGGCCAGCTGAATATGAGTGTTAAGGGAATGTGGAACAAAGAAATGATTACTGTGGTATTAGGATAAAATAGGAAAAACTCCATGGAGGGGAATTCTGAACTGGGCTCCAAGCATTTTAGACTGTAATCTTCCTCAGGGTATAGACAGTCTTTCTTGCCCCTCAGAAATTCTAGAATGCCAGCTCCCTTGTGAGTCCTTGATCAATGTGAATCACTTGAATTTATGGGCTGAATGGTCTCCGGGATAAGAATGGAAATCTTTCATTCTGAAAGCCCTGACTGTATTCTTGAACTCCTCAGTTATTTTTAGACTAGTTCCTCTCACAGGAGGGGGAAGGGTGACTGTGGAGGGAGGGGAGTGGAGGAGATGCACTTGAAGATGTCCAGATTTGAAATCTCATTGCCTTTCCCATTGCCTTCCTCCCTATTCTTATCACTTCAGAGCCTCCAAGGCTTTCCTATAAATAAGCCACCAGATGGCACCCACATCCAGTCTCTTTGTGAACGCTGGCCAGCCCCTTGATGTTGGCCAAATAAAGTAAAATATTGGAGCAGAGTACGACAGAGGGTATTCCCTGGCTCCAAATTTGGGCTCTGACTCCTGGGAAGGCAAATGTTTTATTGCCGACAAGAGATAAGTTTTAGCTGAATGCATATTGTTATGAATGATGGAATGAGAAAATCATCTACAGCTATGGTGGAGACCAAAACAGTCCTCAGGCATGCATCCATCCTGCCCTCCAAGTTGGCCTCTGCCTATTATTAGCCTGCACAGGGTGCAGGAAAGACCCAGCTTTAGGTACAACAGTCCTTCAGAGCCATCAATATCCTTTATTCTGACTGATTTTCATCCCTCTGGCTATATTATGTAGGGCCATGGAGAGCTGAGTAGACTCCCTAGCAAGAACAGGAAAGAGAAAAGAAAAGAATGAGAAATGGGATGGGAGAGGAGAGGAGAAAAAGGAAAAAGGAGAGGGCAAGGGGACGGTGACAGGATAGCAGGGCAACTAAAAACCTTTAGAAGAGATTCATATTGATGTCCAAAAATACCCCAAATATGCCCTGACAGAGGGAACATGGATTATGAAAAGAAAACATTCATTCTAAACATACAAAAATAAACATTATAAACCCCCTCAAAATAACATGTTACTTTATTATAATTCACATTAAAATTGGTGCTTTTAAAAAACAATCTTACAAATTGCAACTTCTTAAATTGCAATGCTACTTTAAGCCAAAATTTTGAAAATTACACACAAAATGCTTGCTTCTCACTAGAATGGTAAAATGTGACTTGAGATCTTATTTATTTGAAAAGAAAAGAACACAGAAATATATTAAAATGGGTTGTGATTTTGAGGGAAATATAAAAATTTTGTAACTAGTATTTTAAAAATATATTTTTTGAAAATAAAATAAAATTATACCTCAAATTTACAAATTGCAGTTTTATTAAAAAAACTATATTTAAAAATTGATTCAGGAAAGTTCCAATTACACATAATGAAGTGAGACTGTACTATCACACTATCAAAGCAGAGGAGTGAATGAAAATTTGTACAGACTCATATTTGCTCGATTCCTGGCACAAATTAGCAAGCCTCTATTCAGAATTGTGGATGCTTTGAAACTTGTGTGTGTGTGTGTGTGTGTGTGTGTGTGTGTGTATCATATACACATTTATTTACATTCAAATATTACATTCAAATATGAAATATTCTCTTCTCAATTGGTAGTTCTTTCTACTATATTGACCAGTAACTGAAGGAATTTTGTATATTATTTTTTTCTTTGAAATTCTCTCACTTTACAGTAAACATCAAAACAATTGAAAAGCTGTGCATGGACAATGGTCAGTTGAAGTGTTTAAGAGATCCCTTCACAACCTTGTACAAGTCACTTCTCTCTGACCTTCAGTTTCCTCCTTTGTAAAATGAGGGGGTTGGACTCAGTAATCTCCAAGGTCTTACCTAGTGCTATGATCTGGCACTGTGGATAGAGTGCCCAGCCTGGCAACAGGAAGACCTGTGTTCAAATTTGACCTCAGACACTTACTAGCTGTGTGACCCTGGGCAAGTCACTTAACCCTGTATGCCTCAGTTTCTTCATCTGTAAAATGAACTGGAGAAGGACAGGGCAAATCACTCCAGTATCTTTGCCAAGAAAACCCCAAATGGGGTCATAAAGAGTTGGACACAACTTAACAGTCACAAATGACTTTATAGGCATGTAACTTTAAGCTCATTCTCTTTTTCAGTTTCAGGAAGAATAACAACAACAGAATATCTTCTTAGTTAGAGAGGGAAAAGACTTTCCCTCTATGGAATATAGATTTCTCTATGTATTATGTTGATATTTGGTTTCAGGAGAAAAATAAATGGACAATTCAAGCAGTGACTGTACATTTGGGGGGTGTTGTAGATGGGATAGCTGCATTGGGAAAGGGTTTGGGTTATATAATTTCTAAGTTTCCTTCCATCTCTTATAACCCCACATTTGATTCAATAAAAGGAAGTCTAACAAGAGAGACCAAAACGTTCCCAGACCAATCTTAGTGGAAAACTGGGCTATTTTTCCACAAAGCCATAAGTGACATCTTTCTTCTGATTATCCCATTGTGGTCAGGAACCTGATACTGTCATGTGCCTGTCAGAGAGAAAACTCTGGTCTCAGGATTTGGAAATGTTCTTTTTAAAAAGCCTAGGATTTGGTCCTGTCCTCTAGAGAGAGGGTCCCCAAATCATGGGTGGCCAGGATCTGATGCAGCCGCACGTGAACAAGTAGGAAAGTACTTAGAAGGTATTGCCAAGGACACAGCCAACATCCATCATTCCATTTGTATTCTCTGTGCTTAAGGCCTCAGCAAGCTTACAGCTCTGTGGAGGAGACTTTCCCCAGGATCACACAAATGAAGATATGCCCAGAAAGCTGTTTGGGTAACAAGACTCCCCAGAGATACATGGTTCCTCTGTGAAGAAGTCTCATCTCAGTCAGTCAATAAACATTATTAAGTGCCTACTAGGCACCTACTCTGTGCTGAGTGCTGGGGATACAAAGAAAAGACAATCCCTGCTCTTGAGGAGTTCGTAGTTTAATGTGGGGAGGGCAACGCACACAAAGGAAGCTAAAAAGTGGTGCTTGGTAAGGGATTGGGTGATGAGGCACAGGTACATGGCAGAGTCCAGAGGAAGGTATCTGTGTGGAAAGATGAAGAAACGACTGCCCTGGGCACTGTCTTCAAGGGAGAATCTAAGAGGAGCTCTCCATTGTTCAGTCAATAAACATTATTTTTTTTCCCTTTTTGCAGAGGGTAAGGCAGGGCAATTAAGTGACATGCCCAAGGTCACATGGCTTGTAAGTGCTAAGTGTCTGAGGTTGAATTTGAACTCAGGTCCTCCTGACTCCAGGGATGGTGCTTTATTCACTGTGCCACCTAGCCGCCCCAATAAACATTTCTTAAAGGCCTACTGTGTGCCAGCCATTGTGCTAAGCATTGGCATCCACACCCCAGTCAGAAGGAGAGTGGGACCCCATGATCAGGACCCCAGGATAAGGTGGGCATTTCAGGATTGGAATGATCTTACAGGGTGAGGAAGTCAGGTTCTCTCTCCTTTGGAAGTACCTCTCAGAGACCTTGACTCTTCCTTCTTTTCTATCAGCGGTTAGATTTCAGGGGACTCATGAACTTAAAACAGAAAACATTTGTATTTTTATCATCCCTAACCTCTAACTGAAATTTAGCATTTCCTGAGGTGATAACAATACTTATATTTGTAGAACTAGAAACACAGAATTTCAGATCTGGAAGAAATATTGGAGGTCATCTGGTCTGACCCCTAATGTAAGAAACTCCTCAATAGCATCAACCAAAAATAGTCGCTCATTGTCTGCTTGGCAGGGAGTTTGCTGTGGTTTTTACATCCCCAGAATGTCAGTGGAACCCATTCTTGCAATTTTATGTAAGGACGTGGGCTTCAGAATTGTGCAGGGTGGATTATACGTGTGTGTGTGTGTGTGTGTATGTGTGTCCTTGTAGAATTTTTATCTTGTTGGTCTGGATCCACCTTTCCAGCCCATGAAGATCATTTAGAATTGATTCTGTTTGTTCAATGTACTAGCTCTTCTCCTTCCCAGGCTTATGTTGTCCTCACCCTAGATCAGTGCACCTTCTAGGATTTCAGCCAAGTCATTGATAAAAATGACCTTTACCGTTAGAGGTCTTCAGCTATGAATCGACATCCCTTGGATAGAGTTGTTTAAACCAGTTTGGAACCCACTTAATTGTATTATCATGCAGTTCACATCTCTCTGTCTTGTTCATAAGGCATCGTATAAGATTTTGATAAATTCCTATCTAAATATCCTATCTATTAGCTTACCTGATGTCATTGTTTGGTTCTGCAAAAGCATGGTATTAGTAGTGGTGCCATGAGGATGCTCTAGAAATAGAGACCTGACCCACTGTGATTTCATAGGTGCTCAAGTGTGGAAACTCCCTTTACTAATGCAGGTCAGCCCCTTCTCTGAAACTAATAATTTTAGAGAGAGTTACCTACAGCACTGAGAAGTGAAGTGACTTGTCCAGGGTCATACTGACAGTATATATCAGAGGGACCCTCTTGTTACTGGTTCTGAGGCCAGTTCTCTATTCATTATACTATCTTTTATCCAGGGAAGATAGGTGGCACAGTGGACAGAGTGCAGGGCCTGGAGTCAGGAAGACCCCTCTTCCTGAGTGCAAATCTTGTTTCAGATACTCACTAGCTGTGTGACCCTGGGCGAGTCACTTAACCCTGTTTGCCCCAATTTTCTTATCTGTAAAATGAGCTGGAGAAGGGAATGGTAAACCACTCCAGTATCTCTGCTAAGAAAACTCCAAAATGGGGTTACAGAGAGTCAGACATAACTGCAAACTAGTGAACAGATGCCTTATCCTTGATGCCACTAAAACCACATAATATACCAATTTTAGCTAAACTTTTAGGACATACCTTCTCACTGAAGATCAGTGACCTAGTTTATCGAATGCTAATTCCTCCTGTGGTTTTTGTCTCCTTGGGAAAAGGCCAAATGGAATAGAGAGTGAGAGTTAGAAGAAGCACAGAGATATTAACCACTGCCTTTGCAACAGTCAGCAGACACAAAGACCTCAGTATCCTTCTAAGTTACAGAGATTTTAGGAATATTCCTTTTGTAATTCACAAAGTGAGGATTTTCTGAAACTTTTGCTTAGGGGTTCACATATCTGTTGTGGCTTGGTACCTCTCTATTTGAAAAAAATCATAAATTGAAAAAGTCTTGTATATGACCTCATGATAGAGTGGCCAGAGCACTTAGAGGAAAGCCAAGAGACTCTAGAGCAGGGGTGGGGAACCTGAGACCTCAAGGCCACATGTGGCCTTCTAGGTCCATGGGAGCGGCCCTTTGATTGAGCCTAAGTTTTATGGAACTAATCCTTTTATTAAGGGGATTAGTTATCTGGAGTTTGGATTCAGCCAAAGGGCCACCCTTGAGGGCCACATGTGGCCTAGAGTTCTGAAGTTCCCCAATCCTACGTTTGGATCTAGATCTGGCTCTATTATTAATGAGCTCTGGGATCATGGGTGAGTTAACTTCTCTCAGCTTCCTAATCTATTCAGTGACATGGTGGTTCTAGAGGACAGCTGAGGTCCCTTGCATTTTAAAATAATATGATCTGTGATTATTCTTTCATATGTTAAATAATAAATATTTACTGAGAAATAAGAATTAGAATTGCTGCTGTTAAGGCGCATTTTGAAGTTTTTGGTGCTCTTGGTTCAATGGAAAGAGGACTAGGTTTGGAATCAGGATCTGGGCTCTGAACCTGGTTCCTCCATTTCATCTATGTGACTCTGGGCAAATCACTTTGCTTCTCTGGCCCTCAGATTCCTCAGTAATAAGACAAGGGGCTTAGATTGGATGACCCCCAAGGTTCCTGCCATCCACAGCTCCAGGATATGCTTTACCCATATTATTCTGTTCGATCCTTTGTTGTTATTCAGTCATTTCAGTCATGTCCAACTCTTTCTGACCCCATTTGGGGTTTTCTTGGCAAAGATACTGGAGTGGTTTGCCCTTTTCTTCTCTGGATCATTTTACAGAGGGGAAAACTAAGGTAAATGGGGTTAAGTGACTTGTCCAGGGTCACACAGTAAGTGTCTGAAACCAGATGTCAACTCAGAAAGAGGAGTTTTCCTGACTCCAGGTTCAGCACTCTATTTGCTTTGCCACTTAGCCACCCAGATTTGATCCTTATAGGAAGTAATATGCCAAGGAGAGAACTATAATAAGTAATAAGCATTTATTAATTACCTATTTTATTCCATGAACTGTGCTAGGTGCTGGAGATACAAAGACAAAAAGAAAACAGTAGCTGCCCTCAAGGGACTTACCTTCTACAGAGGAGAAAACATACATGTATAAATATATAGAAAATAATATACATAAATACAAGGTGATATGGGGGGGTAATCAGGAAAAATTTCATGCAGGATGTGGCAACTGAACAGAGTTTTGAAGGAAACTCGGAATTTTAAGAGGCTGATGTGAGGAAGGAGTATATTTTAGGTGCAGGAGGACAAGCCCTGCACAGACAAGGAGACAGGAGAGAGAGAGATGTGGGTAAGGATTGAGTTTGGCTGGACCACAGAGTGTGTGAAGGGGAGTAAAGGATAATGTAGCTGAAAATTATACTGGAGAGAGGTGAAGGGACTTAAAAGACAAAAGAAGAGTGTGTATTTGATCCTATAGGTGAGAGGGATCCACTGGAGTTCATTGAGTAGGAAAATGACACAGTTACTACACCTGTGCTATAGGGGCATTGCTTTGGCAGCCATATGAAGCATAGATTGCAGTGAGAAGAGACCTGAGACAGGGAGCCCCATCAAGGGGTTATTGTGATAGTCCAGGTAAGAAATCATGATGGCCTGAACTCAGATGGCAGTGGCACTAGTAGAGAGAAGAGAGAGGATGAAAGGAATCTGTCAAAGTGGCATGGACATTGACAAGACTTGGCACCAGATCAGCTGGGGATCAGAAGAATAAGGAGTCAAGGATGGGAACATGGTGTCTTTGACAATGAGGTAGGTTTTGAGAAAAAGATTGGGGGGTTTGTTTTTGGATATGTTGAATTGGAGATGTCTACTGGAAATCCAGTTCAAAATGTCCCATAGGCATTAAGAAATGTCCAGTAGGAAATAATAGAAACGTGAGCTCATGAGAGGGACTAGCTGATATATAGATCTGGGAGTCATCTGCATTAATAGATAATAATTAAACCCAAGGGAGCTAATAAAGGCACCAAGGGAAATAACTAAGATAACAGAAAATGTTGTGTGGTACATTTGATAGAGCATGGGCTTTAGAGTTGGAAAACCTGGTTTTAGATCCTGCCTCTGATTTACTGCTTATGTGATCTTGGATGAGAAACTTAACTTCTCTTGGCCTCAGTTTCCTTATCTGGTTATTGGTTAGACTGGTTGGCCTTTAAGATACCTTATAGCTTTAAATCTATGAGCCTAGGGTCATGGCTCTTCTTTCTTCAGTTTTTTCTTGTGAGGGCCAGACCATGCCAGCACAAGTAAGATTGATATTACTGTTGTTGTGGGGCAGATGAAAAAAATGGGAAGCAAAAAGTCCTGATGGAAAGAGGATTATTTCATGGACATCTCTGGGGGTGTTCCAGGCGGCTTCCTTGTCTGCCACCTTCCAGTTCCAGCTCTTTTCCTTGGATTCTGTAACCATGTACAGATCCTGATTTACCTCAGTGTCTTCATCTGAGAAGTAGTGAGAAGAAATGCTTATTGGTTCTGTTCCTAAGAAGTCTGAGAAGATTAATGAGCTAGCAGGTCTGACAGAAAGGGGCACGTGAAACCTAGGGTAATGGTGACAATGATGATATATTATGAGGAGAATACCACATTCAAGCTACTATCCTTCAACCTGTCAGCAAAGCCATAAAGAGGGATGGAGGAGGACTTTGAGATAATGCGAGCAGCTTGGTTTGTTTCTTCCATACGAAATACATTGACTCAGAGAACTGGGATAGACTTTAGAGAATATCTTGTCCAACTGCTTCATTTTTCAGATGAGGAAACTGAGGCCAAGAGAAGTGATGTGACTTTCCCGAGGGCATAAGCATTGGAGAATACCAGAGATGAGACCTGAGGACAGGCCTTCTGACTCCAGGTCCAGCAATATTTCCATGCTGCTTCTCAAAAATCACAAAACACTTTATGCAGATAAGGTAAACTACAGCCAGCCTCGACAGATAAGGAAATGAGGCCCAGAGAAGGAAGCAACTCCCTCAAGACCATCCAGCTGATTTATTCTTTTATTATTAGGGCAGCTAGGTGGCACAATGGATAGAGTGTTGGGCTTGGAGTTAGGAAAACTGATCTTCCTGAGTTTGAATCCAGCCTCAGATACTTCTTAGCTGTGTGACCCTGGGCAAGTCACTTAACCCGGTTTGCTTCAGTTTCCTCATCTGTAAAATGAGCTGGAGAGGGAAATGGAAAATTGCTCTAGTATATTTTCCAAGAAACCTCAAATGGGGTCAACAAAGAGTTAGACATGACTGAAACAACTGACAATAACAATTTTATTTTTAATTTATTAGTAATAGTAGAGCTATTTTAGCACCCTGGACAAAGGCTACAGGAGGGCCCAGGGTAAATAGAAGGAATAATACCTTCTGATGAAGGGCTATGGGGTAGAATAGTAGTCATGACTGAGATACTTGCCCTAGGCCACCAGTGCATGCCCTTTGCTGGGAGTGGGGGAAGGCAGGGTGATGGGGCAGAGTATGGTAGGATGGGGGTAGAGATCTCCTCAGCCAGTCATCTAGCAACTCCCTGTCTGAACTGATGCCAAGGCAGGTGATTTCTATGCTGCTGAAGGACTATTAGCAACCTCTACTTTGGGCACCCTGGGCTAAAACTCAGTAGCTGCATTATGACTCTTCTGAGAAATGAGCATCCTACTACTATTAAAGAATTTTGGCTCTGGGGGCAAAGTTGTGTGAGACTAGTGGTTATCCTATTGGTGTTGGTTATTGGTTATTCCTTTATGGTGTTCCATGACTATGTGCTGACTCCCCTGTGAACAACTTTATTGCTTCCTGCCTGGTCCTTTAGACTGGTCCTTCTTTGAACCAATTCACGACCTAGCTCAGCATTTTGTTTACTTTTTGGATCATGATTTGGGCCTCTGCCTTCCTTTTCTAGAGGGTTCTGGCAGAGGAGGGACAGGAATGTGATACTTCTGTCATGAAGTCCAGTGTTCATACCCAATAACTCATGAGATTCAGCACATATTTCATGAGTGCCTACTGTGTGCAAGGGCCTACTTTTCTTATGTTTCTAAGTTCTGAGGAATACAAGGGGAAAAGGAGAAATTGTAAGGTAAATACTCAATTAAGACCAGTCTCTGCCTTGACTTTGTGTGGTAGCCATGAAGGATGTGGAGCCTAGCAGTGGTTCAGTTGAAGAAATGTCCATCACCAAAATCAGGGAATACTTCTCCAGATATTATGGCGTAGTGTACATATGCTCAAAGGGAGAGATACTTTACCCAATGGAGAACTTTCTACTTTCAGAGTCTCAGCTAGTGTCAAGGATGGTGGCCAATGGCTTCTTCCAGATGGTCAGAGAGAGGGACCATTTGTCTGAGCATTTCCTTTCAGAGAAGGATGGTTCTCAGGCCTGAGAATCTGGGGACATTCTGCCTTTTGTCCTGTGATATGGATCAGAGCTGTGGGTCCTTAGAGCCTTGCGAGAAAGCCTGGAAATTCAGTTGGCACCTTAGCACCAGAGGATGCCTTCTATGGTGACATGATCCAAGTCAAACTGGAAAAAGGAAGAATCTTTCAGAAAGGACGAAACACATAAACACAATTATTCTGCCCTAGCCTCTTAAACAGCTGTTGTTTCTGATTTAAAAGCCAAATGCAACTTTAAGGAAAAAAGGGTCAAGAGGAATATTTTGTTGTTGTTCAGCCATGTCTGACTCTTCGTGACCCTATATGGGGTTTTCTTGGCAGAGATACTGGAGTGGCTTGTCGTTTCCTTCTCCAGCTCATTTGACAGATGAGGAAACTGAAGCAAATGGTAAAGTGACTTGCCCTGAGTCACATGACTAGGAAGTGTCTGAGACCATATCTGAACACAGGAAGATGAATCTTCCTGACTTTAGGCCTGGCACTTTAGCCACTGTGCCACCTAGCTGGCCCTCAAGAGGAAGTCTAGATAGGGTAGGGATGGGAGATGCAGGTGGAAGTTCAGACCATAATGGAGTGATCTCCCTACAAATGTGAGACATGCAATCCAGCTTCTTTTTTAATTAATTAATTAGTTTACTTTTAGTTTACAACATTCAGTTCTGCAATCCCTTGAGTTTCAAATTTTCTCCCCCTCCTTTTCCTCTCCCCCCCTCCATGGCAGCATGCAATCAAATATAGGATCCATAAATACTTTCACATTAAATGTTAGTCAAGTTGTAAAGAAGGATTATAATTAATGGAGTGAACAATGAGAAAGAAGAAACAAAACAAAACAAGAAAAAGAGAGAGAGCAGGTAGTTTGCTTCAATCTGCATTCAGACTTTGTGGTTCTTTCCCTGGATGTGGATATCTCTTTCCATCATGAGTCCTTTGGAGTTGTCTTATAACCCTGCATTGCTGAGAGGAGCCCAGACTATCAAAGTTAGTTGTCACACATACAATGTGTCTGTATTTGTGTATAAAGTTCTCCTGGTTCTGCTCTTCTCACTCAGCATCAGTTTACATAAGTCTCTCCAGGTTATTATGAAGTCTGTCTGCTCCTCATTTCTTATAGGATAGTATAATAGTACTATATAATATAATACAATAGTATATAATATAATTATATAATATAATATAATACAATACTATTCCATTACGTTCATGTACAACAACTTGTTCAGCCATTCCCCAATTGATGTTCAATCCAGCTTCTGTATGCTTTACTCACTGAATGTGGCCCAGCCAGGAAGGAAAGATCCAGGACCTCAAGGAAAACATTTAGAGGGCCTCAAAGTTTCTCCTTTATACTAGGTTTTTCTGGGTACTTGGGGTCATGCTGAACCACAATTAGATAAAGGTAGACACTTGGTTTACTGGACTTAGAAAGAAAAATTAAATTCATCAGGGTTGTGGAGGCCTGGCTCCACTTCTAAGCAAATGGTTGACTTAGATCAGACCACTTCCCATTTTTGTGTCTCATTCTTCTCCTTCACAGAATGAGGGTCCTTCTGACTTGGGGGGGGTGTATTTTTAAGAGAAATTTGGAGTCAAAGACAGTTTTCCTTTTGGTGAGAGATTTTGACTCATTCAGAGATCTCTTTCTCCCTCCAAATCACTGTTGCAGAGCTGCTCACCACATACAGTTAGAAGACTTTTAAATCCTCTAAGCTAATTAGATGTCAGGCCGCCCTGAAGCAAGAAAATTAAATAAGCACGTTACACAGATTGTAATTTTAATTTGGACAAATACTTAAAAACATGAATTTGCTGAACGCTAAGAGTCACAAAATGGGCAATAAATAAGCACACATTAAATTCAGTCTGAAAGGACCCATTTGAGAAAACAATGACTAGAATTTTTCCGTCCCCTGAAGGTCAAGGCCAGATGTTCTAGTTAGAAGGCAAGAGTGGTTAGTCCATGTTTCCATTGCTCTTTCAGTAGAAAAGAAAAGAATGCAGAGACCCTTCAAAACATTGAGCTCAGTGTACAGACAAAATGAAGTCAATTTAAAAAAAAAGAACATTCTATATAGCACATATTATGTGCCAGTCCCTGTGATAAGGGCTTTACAAATATCTCGTTTAATCCTCACAACAATTCTAGAAGGCAAGTGCTCTTATTATTATTATATTATATCTAGGAGGTAAGTGCTCTTATTATTCCCATTTCACAGTTGAGGAAACTGAGGCAGGCAAAGATATTAAGTGACTCGCCCATGGTCAAATAAGTCATGAATATCTGAGGCCAGATTCTAAAACCCAAGTGTTCCTGACTCAAGGCTTAGGCCTCTATCCACCATGTAACTTAGCTGCCCCACTGGATTTTGAGTTATGCAGTACATTCAGTCAAATCAACTATTGATCCAATATTTACTGAGCTCCAGCTTTGTAACCACTCACTAGCAGTCTCTTCCTGTAGGTGTGAGGTTAAGCCTGGGTTTTTAGTGACCAGGGGCCAAAGGAACTCAAGCTCTAGGAATTTCTGCTATACCTGAAAGGCTATGAGTACAGAACTGGTGAGCAGCACTATTTGTTGTTCAGAGCTATAACTAGGGTAGGCCTACCGGGACTTTGTCTCAGGGGGTGTAAAGGCAAGAAAAGAAGTAGTTAACACCTTGTTTCACCTACTGAATTAATACCTTGTTTCAGTTCAAGTTTCTTTTGAGGCTTGTGTCAAGTCTATCAGGAAGAGCAGTTCTTGGGATAAGCATCGTGGAGGCAGGGCAGCTGCTCCTGGACTGAAGACTGAATTGAGAATTGAGAACTAAGAAGAGAGAAATGAGAATTGAGAACTGAGACAGAATTTCTTGGAGAAAGCCATGTGGAGGCTGGATAAGGTGATTTTGATTTTGAGAATGGAGTTTAAGGTGCTGAAGACTTTGGAGGGCCAGCTGGAGCTGCTGAGGACTTCCAAGGGTCGGCTGGAGCTGCCAAAGACTGAGGAAGCATGACTGTGGTGCTGGTACTTTGTACAAATGTTGTTGTGACTTTGTTAATGTGTGTGAATGTTCTTGTGGCTTTGTTAAGCCTTGTCTTCGCTGGAACAGAGGCTATGAAAGATTTGAGATGAACTGAGCACTGTGAGCTTCAATATGGAATGGGAACTGAACAAGGAACTGGATGAAGAACCGGACAAGGAACTGGGAGCTGCCTGCCTTTGAACCCAGGTGAAAGTTGGGTGGATTTAGGAGGAGATGGGACCATGGAAGAAGAGCAATGGAAGTTGAGAGCCAGCCTTGAGTCAAGATGAAAGAAAACTTTATTTGGATACCTTGTACTGCCTGAGATTATGATTTACTGTGACATAGGGGTGGAGTACTTTGACTTTTGTACTTTGTGATTGAATAAAGGACTTTGTGATTGGCTTTGTGCTTTGCTCAAAACTATGTAAGCACCCTGGTGAAAACTATGTGTCCATTGTTAAGTTGTGAACATTCTGAATGAATGTACTTTGTTTTCTGTGAATGTTTTGCTCTGATTTGTTATTGAATAAATAGAGTTCACTATACTGTGTAATCAGAACCTTGAAGCTGTTCGCAGCAGCATCCTCTGGAAAGCTGCTCATGCATGGCTTTACAGGGGGCCAAAACTTACAGGGTAGGGGAGGGTCTGTCAACACCTGTTGTCTTTTAGTAGCTCAGGCATTGGAATTTGTCACTTGATTAGTGTAAGATAAAATAGTTAAAATAAGATTGCATGTTCCCCTACCCTCCCTGAATTCTTCTCTGACCCATCTTAACTCAAACTGGCTATATGACTCTGGGGAAATGTCTTAATCCAGGTGTGGGGAACCTGCATCTTTGAAGCTACATGTGGCCCTTTAGGTCCTCAGGTAGGGCCCCTTGATTAAATCCAAACTTCACAGAACAAATCCTCTTAATATAACATGTCTCTCTGTGCCTCTGTATCCTCATCTGCAAAATTAGGAGATTGTATGTAATGTCCTCTAAGGTCCCTTCCAGCTATAAATCACTGCCTCTCTGTGGTGGTAGGTTCTCCAAAAGTAGCTCCTGGTGTCCAGGATCTGTTTCCTCTCTCCTGCTGCCTTGACTTGCCCGGGAGTCTCCTCCACAGCCTCCCAGGACACAGCTTTGGGGTATATCAGGGTGTGTCTCCCTGCTCATCTCCTCTCCCACTAACCTCGGGGAATTTTGACCTTTTTATTCTAGGTACAATAATGCTGCAGTACAACTCTTCTGATGCCTTTGCTCTGTTTGCAAAGGCTCAGCAAAGGCAGGTTTAGTGTCTGAGTATTATGGATCTCATGATCATAGGTTTAGAGCTCAGAGGGATGGTAACCCCCCTTATTTACAGATGAGGAAACTGAGGTTCACAGAGACCAAGTGACTTACTTATGAATATGCAGCTTAGAGTGTCAGAGGTGGGATTTGAACTCAGGTCTGTCTGACCCCAGGTCTAACATTCACTCATCACACACCATACTATCTCTCTGGATAAGACACTGTGATCTATGCTGATGAGGGACATTCATGAAATCATGCAGAATTGGAAGTATTGACCTAATGTGTGCCCAGCACTGTGCTATTGAAGAGGGTCATGATAAAATGGTGAGGTCTAGGCTTAGGGGTGCTCAAGACCCCAAAATACCAACATGCCATGTCCTGCCAAGTGAATTTGACTCAAGTCTTCTCTCAGCCAAAGAAAAGCAAAGTTTATTAAAAGTTTGCCATATCAGGTAAACTCTTAAGGAGCCTCAGTATCTGTGCCACTTGCATTGGGCAAGTGGGCCAGAATCATCTGACACAGAGCAAGTCTGTGCTAGAAAATTTTATGGTGCTCTCACACCATGGAGGCAAGATGGAGTCTTATATACAGAAAGGTTGTGGGAAGAATCTAGGAGTGGTCTAGGGGAGGAGTTTGGGGAGGGTCTTCAGGAGGAGTCAATGAGGTCAGACTCCAGTAAATTGCTGGAGGCTACCTGGAGACAAGAGACCAGACAGAGAGTTCAAGGGTGTAACAGATCTGGGTATTGGGAGGATCAAGGATGGGAAATTGCTGGACAAAGGAGGACTAAAGATTTGGGCAGAGTCACAATGAAGGGCCTATGGGCAGATGCCTCATCAAATGGGAAGATTCAATCAGAGTTCAAGGGGGTTCCCAGAGCCTGTACCTCATCACTATGTCCTGTTGGGTCTACCTGGAAGAGAAGACATATTTTTGCCCTCAGGAAGCTCACACTTACATTGGAGACAAGATGAGATAATCCAAGATCATATAAGACCATATATACCAATGACTGTTTTGGGCACTTACTGTAAGATTTCAGAGAAAGGAGAGCAATGAGGGGTGAAGCATCAGACTAAATCAGTAGTTTTGTTTTCAGATCTATGCACCCCATTTTAGGAAGGGCCAGGAATGGCTGGACAGCATCCAGACTGGGGATAACCAGGAAGGTCCTTTATGGTCCATAATGATCATGTGATAGTCCATAATGATCATGTGATGGTATTTTTCCTTTTGGTCTATTTCTTCTTTATAACATGACTAATATGGAAATATGTTTTATATGATTGCACACAAATAACCTATATCAAATTACTTATTGTCTTAGGAATGGGAGGATGAGGGAGGAAAGGAGAGAACTTAGAGTTAAATGAAAAAGTCAATGTTAAAAATGCCTACATGTAATTGGGAAAACATTATTAAAAAATAAAGATCATGTGAGGAATATTGCAATTTTAATCTGGAGAAGACAGGGCTGGGAAGGTATACACACATGATACCTGTTGTTGAGTTTTTCAGGGACTGTCATATGGAGGAAGAATTAGTCTTTATTTTTCCTACTTGAATCCAGAAGACAGAACTGGGAGTCATGGGTAAAGTTGCAGAGAGGAAGGTTTGGTCTCAGAGCTGTGAAAAACATCCTAATAATTAGACTTTTACAAAGTGGATTAGTCTGTCTTGGGAGAGAGGGAGTTTCTTGTTAATGGAGGGCCTTACAGGCTGTATAACTACTTGGCAGGACAGATCAGGGTTGGACTAGAGATATTTGCTAATGTCCATTCTTACTCTGACATTCTGTGATTTTGAACTGAGCTTGAAGGTTGGAAATTATGTGGCCCTTGGGAAGAGAGGGAAGGAGAAGAAAAACTAGAAATGGGAACAATATAAAGAAAACACTAGGCAGGAAGGAACACAACAGCATGTGTGAGGCTATCATCTGTATATGTGTGGTGGGAAGGGAGAGCAAAAAATCACCTGCCTGGAGCTGAATGAAGTTTTATACCAGGGAGTAGTGGGAAATAAAATTGGATGGAGAAGGTAGATATCTAATGAAGGACTTCCAACTGGGCCAGGTTGAGATGCTGCATTTGACTTAATAGACAATGGGTTTGAGCAATAATTAATAGCCAGCAAATTATATTTTACGATGTGCAAAATGCCTTAATAAAACTATAAGTGCTGCCATGGATAGAGTACTGGGCCTGAAGTCAGGAAGACTCATCTTCCTGAGTCCAAATCTGGCCTCAAACACTTAGTAGCTGTGTGACCCTGGGCAGGTCACTCAACCCTGCTTGCCTCAGTTTTCTCATCTACAAAATGAGCTGGAAAAGAAAATGGCAAACCACTGCAGAATTCAAGCTTCACAGAACAAATCCCTTTAATAAAAGAGGGCCGTATGTGGCCTTGTGGCCATAGGTTCCCCTGCTAGGGTATCTCTGAAACAGGATTCAAACTCAAGCCTTCTCAAATGACCAAGTCCAGCATTGTAGCCACTCTGTCCCACTTAGCTGCCTAGGCTAAGGGCAAGAAGGATTTCAGGAAGCTGAATCAATCCCACTGTGTTGTGTAGGATGGATTAGAGCAAAAGGGAAGCAAAACTAGAGACAAGAAAGGTCACTGGCTAGGAGGCTGTTCCATTAGTCTGCACATGGAGTGATGGTGTAGTAGGGCGGTTTCAGTGAGAACAGACAGGAATGGGGAGCGTGTCCTTATTAGTCTGTTGCCTAATTAGATAGATATCAGTCACATTCCCCTCCTAAAGACAGTCTTTTTCATGAATCCCATCAGTGTCTAGAAAGGATCAGCCATTTTTCTTGGGCTGTACAAGTAATTCAATCCCACAAAAGTCAAGTATTCTTCTTCCATCTACTTGACTGTCTCTTTGGCCAAATTGACTGAAGTCCAGTTATGATGATGACATTTGGAATCAGATTATAATAAATTGCCAATCACTTTGCCCAAGGTTGCCCTGGCTACATGTCCTGCTCCAACTCTAAAGAAATCATCTGAAACTTCTTTCTTTTCTTTACCCTCTCTCAGCCTAATTACAATCCAAAAAAAACCAATACAAAACAAAACAACAACAACAACATAAAAAAAACCGTTCTGTTTTTGGAAGTTTGGCTTCCCTTGTGGCAAGCTGCCCTTGTTTGGGGCCCAGACAGTCATCTCTTGCCTTATAAGTCAAATAAATCATTTTCCTGTCCTTTTCTGGAAATGTCCATGCCCCATTCCAGTACAGCTGGTCCCTCACTGGTCAATCCTTACTCACCTTGCCTATGATATCAGAGATGGGAAGCCAATCAGAATCCATCTCCTCCCTCTAAAAGCCAAGACCCTAGGCTGTTGTGGGTGAGTTGCCCTCAAGTGGAAGCTTGCAAGATCCTAGTCACCTCTCCTACATCAGCTAAGAAGAATGAAGATGAATGAAAGTGAAACAGCAACAGCCTCTCAAAGAGCCTTTACTGACCTCTCTTTCTCCTACTCATGTGACCCCGTGTTGTCTGTTGAACCCAGTGTCCATAGTGTGTCTTTTCCTTGATTCCCCCCTAGTCCCCTTTTATTATTTCATACTAGATCTTCCCTTGTGTGAATTGAAAGAAAATAAAAGTTTTCCTACTTTACCTATTACTGACTTTGTGACTTTTTTTTCCCAAATGCTTTATTCACTTCTGGTTACATCATTCATTTCTGCCAGATTTTGAGTTATAATTTTCCCCCATTTTTCCCCTACCCACCACCCCAGAATAGCAGTTCTACAGGATATATCCCCTCCTCCAATCTGCTCTCTCCTATATCTTCTTCCATACCCCCTTCGACTTTTCCAGTAGGGCATGGTGAATCTCTATGCCTAACTTTCTGACTCTTGAGAAATCTTCAAGGCCCAAATGCAGGATGTAGACTGGGACAGAACCAAAGAAGACAGAGAAAAATGTTCAAAGGGTATTTCCTTTCTGTTAACAGGCTCATGTTCCCAGATATAGGCCTGTCTACAAAGGGGGGGGGGGTCTGATGAGAGGGAAAATAGGTGACAAAATTACATAGAATAAATTTGATGAGCTGAATCAAGTCTCGTTCACTAGCCTGCTAGTATCTATTTCCACCATTAAGAATCTCTCCTTTGGATAGCACAGGGTCATAGAAGGTTTCTGTCAAAATGGAAGTGTATTTCCTGGAAAGGGTAACATATTCACCTATAAATTAATCTTGCTAATGTGTATTCATAGGATCAGGTTCAAATAGACTATAGAGATTAATCCTACTTCCATCCCTCACATTTTTGAGGCATGTATTTGAAGCACAAAGAGAGGGTTAATTTGCCCAGGGTTGCACAAGGTAGTAGGGTTACAGCTCAACTTTAAATAGGAAATTGTGATTCCGGATTTCAGGATTCTTTTCATTGGTTTTGAAGGGGTGTTAGTGTGCAAGGGGAAAAGGGGAAGGGACATCATATGGATGGAAGCTTTTTCCAAGAGGACTAGATTTCTGACCTTGCTGCTTATAAAATCTGATCTTGGCTGGATGATAAAGGGGAAAGAGGGGAGTTGGGGAGGAAATATAGATAACAATTTTTCTCAGGGTGCTGAGCAAATATGGCAGGGCCAAGTGTTGTCTTACAAAGTTAAACCTAATGAGAAGTTGTCATGTGTAAAGTCCATTCCCTTCCCCATTTCCCTTCCCTCTCAGAAAGCTCCAAATGGATGGATGAGGGTGCAAAGCAAATAAGCAAAAATTCCCCTTTGGTGCTACCTCATCCCCTCCTAAATGCCTGATGACTTCATGGGGTGATGTACCTTGGCACTGGTTCCTCCTCCCACACACTGCAAGGGGGGGTGTTGTGGGGGCTTAGGCAAGCAGCTCACTTGTCTGGTTTGGAGAGTGATGAAAATCATGTATAGAAGAAAACTTACACTCCACCCTCCCTCACTTGCCCCTAGGAAATGGAGAGATGCACAAAGGCAAAAAGAGAAATTTCTCCAGAATGTGGGTATGGGACAATAATGCCTCTTCCTGGATCTCTCCTTTATTTTTATAATTAATCTTTTGTTATTTCACTTTGGGGAAAAACAGCATCCTTGCCCTCAAGTAAGTTTTATTTTACAGAGAAGAAAGAAAGGGGTGGGGCAATATGCACATAAGATAAATATTGTGCCAAGTCAAATATGAAATATTTTGTGTGGAAGAGGGGAAGTGGGATCCAAGGAAGGCTTTTAGCTTCAAGGAAAAAGTTAAAGGATTCTTAAAAATTTTCCTTGAAGCTAAAAGCCTTTCTTGGATCTTGTCTTGTAGACTTGGAAGATGGGCTTGTGAAAAGAAACCATCCCCATATGAGGCTGAGTAAAATAGGACAGTCTGGACTAGACACATAGCGACTAAACTGGAATACTTCTTCAGAGGGGTAATGATCTGGTTTTTTAGAAGCTTCAGATTAACAGGAAAAGCAGCAGGTCATCAGCAAATATCTACAAGTCTTTTGGGAGTTAGCTATTCCTGTTTTAAATAGAAAAAGGGAGGGACTGAGAGGTGGGGTGAAATTAAAGTCAGAGTTAAGGACCTGGGGAATCCTATAGGGTTCTTATCATGGTTAGAAGAGACCAAAGAAACCCAAGCCTTCTTCTTCCTTTTACAGGTAAGGAAACTAAGATCCGGGGATGATAAATGACTTCAAAAAGTGTTGCTCCAAATTAATAAGAAAAATACAAGTCAAAGGAAATTTGCTATGATTTTTTCAATCCTTACCCAGAAAAGTGCGTAAGGTGACAAAAGGTGGAATAGTTCATGTTGTTGGATAGACTGTTGCAAAGAGGTGGCACTAATAATGTGCTAAAAAAGACAAAAGTGACTAAAATGTCATATATATTATCCCCAAGAAGGTGTAAAAGGGAAAAACAAAATATACATGAAATGATTATTTTTTCCCATAATAGTATCTTTTTCTCCTTCCCCTCCCCTCCCCCTTTCCCAAGATGGCAAAGAAATCTGATACAGGCTATACATAATGTGTAATCATATTCAACATATTTCCACATTAGTCATGTTGTGAAAGAAAGAGAAAAACCATGAGAAAGAAAACAACCAAAGAGAAAATATATACTCTATACTTCAATCTACATTCAGACTCCATAGTTCTTTCTCTGCACATGGATAGCATTTCTATCATTAGTCCTTTGGGATTGTTTTGGATCATTGTTTTGCTGAGAAGAGCTAAGTCTATTGCACCATGTTGCTGTTATTGTGGTGTCTACACT
The DNA here is from genome assembly GCA_011680675.1 of Gymnobelideus leadbeateri. Taxonomy (NCBI): domain Eukaryota; kingdom Metazoa; phylum Chordata; class Mammalia; order Diprotodontia; family Petauridae; genus Gymnobelideus; species Gymnobelideus leadbeateri. The sequence continues at coordinate 244,863 of WOXC01000339.1, forward strand.
GTTCTCCTGGTTCTGCTCACTTTTCTCAGTGAGTTCATGTAAAAGTCTTTCCAGGTTTTTCTGAAATCTACCTGCTCAGTGCTTCTTACACACAATAGTATTCCATTACAATATACCACAACTTCTTCATTCCCCAATTGCCAGACATCCCCTCAAAATCCAATTCTTTGCCTCCACAAAAAGAATTGCTATAAATGTTTTTGTACATGTGGGTCCTTTACCCTTTTTTCAATTGATCTCTTTGGGATACAGACCAATTTGCAATACAGACCCTTTGGCATAGTTCTAGATTGCTCCCCAGAATGGTTGGATCAGTTCACAGCTCCACCAACAATGCATTAGTGTTCTAATTTTCCCACATCTTCTTCAATATTTATCATTTTTCTTTTTTGTCATATAGCCAATTGGATAGGTGTGAGAGGGGGTGGTACCTTCCTTAGAGTTATTTTAATTTGCATTTTTCTAATCAATAGTGATTTAGAGCACTTTTTCCATATATTATAGATAACTGTAATTTCTTCATCTTAAAACTGCCTGTTACCCTCTGACCATTTGAATGACTTGCATTCTTATAAATTTGACTCTGTTCTCTCTATAGTTTAGAAATGAGGTCTTTGTCAAAGACACTAGCTATAAAAAGTATTTCCCAGTTTTCTGCTTAAATGAAAAAACAGTGTAGCAAAGGACAAAGGGGAAGGAAATGTGTGTTTATTAAACATTTGAATTAGAAACTAAGTAGATATCCTAAATTAATTGGGGAGTGGCTAAAAAAGTTTGATGGTATTTGAATGTATGGAATGCTTAAGAAACTGTGAAATCTTCAGAGAAGCAAGGAAAGCCTAATATGAACTGATGATGATGCAACATGAAGTAAGTATAACCCGGAAAACAACATAATGTAATACATGCTTTCAATAGTGTAGGAAAGTTACATTTTAAAAACTGAATACTGTAAGTGTACTTAAATGACCAAGTCTTTCTCCAGAGAAAAGATGAAAAAATATACTTCTTCCCTTCTTTGCAAAGATATGTAAGGACTTATGGGTATAAATCATTGCATATACTACTCAGTATTGGTTGGTTTTGCTGACACTCCTTCCCCTTCCTTTTTTTACTCCATGTTATTGGATAACTGGATGTGGGAGGGACATTTCAGAAAAGAAGGTGATGTAAAAGCAAAAGATTAAAAATAAAAAAAAAAACAAAGCAAAAAATAGTAATCCTTGTGTTTGGCAAGCAAAATGCTAGAACAAATTATATAACCAAGTGATTTTTGTGAAAAATGAATGAAACAGACTATTGCAGTGTATGTGTTCCTGAAAATATACGAGGAGATCAGATTTAGAACCAATAGGATATTTTTGCTGACAAGGCCCTTCGAGGTCATCCAGTCCAATAGTCTTCCTTTTTGGAAGAGAAAAATAAAGCCCAGAGTTTGCCCAGGGTCACATAAAGAGCAAAGATTTGAAGCCAGGTTCTTTGACTGACAATGATTCTTAGAAATTAGTCTCTCATATGTTTTACAAATTGGGAGTAAGATCCTATTTTAAATGTACTGGATATTTAAAGGAAATTTGTACTGAATATAACCTTGGTGAATGTTAAAAAAAAACCCAACAAATTAACAACAAAACCCCCCCAACTCTTTTCACTTTAAATGTGTTTTTATTAAATGAGATTTTTATTAAGGATGATGCATTTGGCAATAGTGCAGTATTGCTGTTCGTAAAGCCCATGGCTGTCTGTATGACTCTGGGCAAGTCCATGAAACTCTCACATATTCTAGCTAGGGGTATTAATAAACAGGATCACTAAACTATATTTAAGGATTCCTGGACTGTATTGACTTAGAGAACCACATATTAAATACATTTTCTATGTTCCTATTATATTTTTACTTATTAAAAATTTTCCAATTACATCTTAAGCTGGTTGGCATTTGAAACCTCTGCTTCTCAATAGAGAGGTTGTACAAAAAAAAAGGCTGGCAACACTCAAGCACCACTTGAACTAGATTAAAATGTTAATTGGAGGTGGGGGAGGAAAACCAAGATTAAGGATTCTCGAGGCTTGACTAGTTTGAACTCTTTCAATATTCCCCTCTAAACAATTTTAAAATAATGCCTCATATAAAATTTTGGAGCATCAAGAGCCAACTAAAAGGGTGGGATGAGACATTTTGTTGATCTAAGATAACTTAGGAAGTTGGCTGGGGAAGTTTGTGACATTGGGGTTGGAGTCCTACTCAGAGTGCACATATGTGGCTGCAGAAGCAGCAGTAGTTTTGGAGAGCTCTCAACTCAGAGATGGTGAGGGAGGTGAGACTGGTCAGAAAGAGATTAAAGGGGACCCAATGCTGGCACTTGGGTTGCATATTGTGCTGATTGGCAATTCTGTTGCCCATACACAATTCTGGGCCATAGTTTGAGGGCAGAGAAGAGTGCTGGTACCAAACTGGTCACAAGGGAGCAGGGGCCCTGGTTGCAATTTTAGGGCAGAGAGGAGCTAGGGTTTTATGACGAGAGCAAGGCAACCTGGTCATACATACTTACAGGGCCAAGAGGAGTGCTTGAGGTGCAAAGGTTCTTCCTGGGTAGTAAAGACCAGTACTCTGGTCAAGAGAGCAGTTATTATCATACCTCTCCCAGTATAAAACACCACCTTGGAAGCATTGAAAACTTGCAGACCCTCAGAACTAGCTCTGAAAACAACTCTCCCAAGGAGAGTAGAGCCCAATTTTAACGTAAAATCAAAGTTAAAAAATAGGCTGAAAAAATGAGTGAACAATTAAAAAAATAAACTTGACCATAAAAAGCTACTATAAACTCAGAAAAAGATAATAATGTGAAAACAGCTGCAAGGAAAATCTCAAAGAACAATGAATGTAGGTCCACAAAAATTCCTGGAAGAGTTAAAGAAAGGGAAAAGAAATGAGAGTGATACAAAGAAAGTTTAAAAAAAAAAAGGCACAAAAAATACTGAGGAAAAAAATAACACCCTGAAAAGCAGAAATAGGTCAAATGTAAAAAGAGGTACAATATTTTGCTCACTGAAGAAAATGTAAAAATTAGAACTGGGCAAGCTAAATTGCACCAATAACAATAAAGCAACATCAAAGAAACAATAAAGTAAAATCAAAAGAATGAAAAAATAGAAGAAAATATGAAATATTTCATTGGAGAAACAACTGACCTGGAAGAAAGACCAAAGAGAGAGAATTTTTTTTTTTTTTGGTTTTTGGAGGGCAATTGGGGTTAAGTAACTTGCCCAAGGCCACAAGGCTAGGTTTTTGTTTGTGTGTGCGTTAAGTGTCTGAGGCTGGATCCGAACTCAGGTCTTTCTGACTCCAGGGCTGATGCTCTACTCACTGCGCCACCTAGCTTCCCCAAAGACTATGGAGCTGGTCATGATAAAAACAAACAAACAAACAAAAAACATCCTAGATGTCATGTTTTGAGAAATTATAAAGGAAAACTGCCCTGATATATTAAATCCAGAAGGTAAAATAAAAATGGAAATAATCTGCTGAACCTCCTAAAAGAGACCTAAAATGAAAATTCCCAGGAATATTATAGTCAAATTTCTGGGCTTCCAGGTCAAGGAGAAAATATTGCAAGTTAGAAAGAAAAAATTCTAATATCATGGAGCCAAAGGAAAGATCAAGGAAGATTTAGCAACTTCCCCATTAAAGTTGTAGAGGAGGATTTGGAACATGATATTCTGGAAGCTAAGATTACAACCAAGAATCACCAACCCAGCAAAACTGAATATAATCCATTAGGGAGAAAATGGAAATTTAATGAAATAGAGAACTTTCAAGCATTCCTGATGAAGAAACCAGAGCTGAATGAATAGTAAATTTGACATTCAGACAAGACTCAAGAGAAATGTAAAAAAGGTAAACAAAAGAAAAATCATAAGGGACTCCATAAAGTTAGACTGTTTAAACATTTTCTATGTGGAAAAATAATTCACTTAATGCCCAAGAATTTTATCATTATTAGGCTAGAGGGCATGATGAGTATGAATGTATTATCTCTGAATGATTTCCAAAAAAAGTGAGGGGTGTATAGGATAAGGAGGAAAGTTTTCTCATATAAAAAGGTATACAAGAAAGAGATTTTATTATGGAGGGGGGAAATGGTGGGATGGAAGTGGCCAGCAATCCTTGAAATGGTCATCGAGTGTTCAAAGGGGAAGAACACATGTGTATGTATGTTTTAGAGTTATATATCATCTTTGTGTATAGAAATCTATCTTTACCCACGAGGGGCAGATCTTTGAGGAGGGACAAGATAACAGAGAAAGAAGAATAAAATAAGAGAAAATGGGATGGAGGGAAAATACAATAATTATAGCCATGAATATGAATGGGATGAGTTCACCCACAAAATGGAAGCAGATAGAAGAATGGATTAAAAACCAGCATCCAACATTGGATGTTGTTTAAAAAGAGACACACCTGAAACTAAACAATACACACAGAGTTCAAATAGAATCTAAAATGGCTCAGATGAAGTGAAAAAAAGGCAGAGGGGCAGCTCACAGTGACACAGGTCACTGGATTCAGGAGGACCTGAGTTCAAATCTGTCCTCAGACACTTAACACAAAAACTAGCCATATGACCTTGGGCAAGTCACTTAACCTCAAATGCCCTCCAAAAAGCAAAACAATAAAAATAAAAAAGGCAGCAATTCAAGCAAAAGCAAAAATAGACCTAAAAAGAGATACTTAAAAAAACTATATTTTGCTAAAAGGGTACTATATAGACAAGGAAGTAATATAAAAAATTTCTCAATAGGGGCATTGGTCTGGGTTCAAATCCATCCTTAGACACTAATAACCTGAGTGACCCTGGCAAGTCACTTCATCCTGTTGGCCTCATGAGGCTCCCTCACTGGTAAAATGAGAAGGAGAAATAGAAGGTAAACCATTCCAGTATCTTTGCTCAGAAAACCCCAACTGGAGTCACAAAGAGTCAGACAATACTGAAACAATAAACCATAGATGATAAAGTTGAGAAACTTGCCGTAAAAACTTCTGATAAAGACCAGACTTCTGAGTACAGAATTAAGTCAAATCTATAAAAACAAGAGCCATTCCCCAATTGACTGTAAGGTTACAAACAGGCAGTTTTCAGAAGAAGAAATCAAAACTATCTATATGAAAAAATGCTCATTTAAACCCCCATTGATTAGAGAATGCAATTTAAAACAACTCTGAGGTACTACCTATTAGAAATAACAAATGTTGGAGGGGATGAGGGAAAAATAGGTAACACTAATGAACTTGTTAGTAAGTAATGAACTGGTCCAACTCTTCTGGAGAATAATTTGGAACTTGGACCAAGGGTCTGTACAAAACCTTTGACACAGAAATACCACTACTAGGTCTGTATGCTGAAGAGACCAAAGAAGAAGGAAAATTACCTATAGAAAAAATTACTTATAGAAGTTCTTTTTGTGGTAGCAAAGAATTAAAAATCAAGGAAGATAATTCATCAATTGGGGAATGGCTGAACAAGTTGGGGCATAGGAATGTTATGGAATATCATTGTGTTACATAAGAAGTGATGAGGGAATTTAGAAAAACATGGCAAGAACAAATTTGTTCTAATGGCTTTGAAGGTGAGGTTGAGGCAGGTGCTGTGGAGTACTTGGAGCTTGGCCAGGCATTGAAGACACCAAGGTCATGCACTGCATCTCAGACCATGACCAGTCTTGACTTTTGTCTTGCTACTGGAGTTCAATGACTCTAGAAGAGAGAGTGAAGCCGATAACTTTGAGTAACTCTGCCTCGCTTAAATCCAATTCACATGTGGGTCAAGACATCACCCCATAGATGTCATTGGTCCTCTTTACAGCACATAGTATGTTCTCCATAATAGAAGAGTCTTCTGTGACTACTTCAATCATCAGCGATCTCAGAATCTAGATGATAAATTCTACTTAATTATAAGGGTTGTGTTGTTTTGTGAATGGCATAGAGGACAGTGTGGGACTTGAAATCAAGTTCACATCCCACCTCTGACTTTTGCTGTCTCTGAGCCTCAGTTTCCTTATCTATAAAATAGAAATAATAAATCCTATACCTCACAGGAAATAAATTTGTGAGGCTTAAAGGAAGTATATGCAAAGTTTCCTTCAACTTTCACCATAGAATGTTAGTTTGATTAGAGAGAACAAATTATTGTTTCCATTTTCTAGATGGGGAACAGGAATACAGGTATAAGTCATATATGATTTGTCTTACAGCTGAAAAGCAGTGGGCTGAGAATACAGGATGAAGTCACATGACCCTATGGTTATTGAATGACACCTCTGTGCACATCCTATTTATTCTATGCAGGTGCCCACTTGCCCTCCCATTTACTTCAAGAGAGTAAAAAGAAGTTGAATGGAGAAGGATAATCCAGTTGGTGTTGTGCTTCTCAGTGCTGGGGCATTGACAAACTGGAGCATGTCCAGTAAAAGGTGACCAGCATATTAAGCTTCTAGAAACCATGTCATAAAGAGGAATGGCTGAGGACTTGGGATGATATCGAACCTGAAGAAGAGAACATTTGGTGATATAGTCATAGGAAGGAATGCCACAATTGATTCCACAAATGCTTAAAAGGGATGCCTTGTGGGTAAAATGGATTCTGAGGGACTGGATCCAGAAAGTGCTAGCTTGGAAAAATAAGTACAATTTACTAAGTGGAGGCAGGTTTCTGCTCTGTACGAAGATGAGCTTTCTAATAATTAGAGCTATCCAGCAATGGAATGGGATGCCTGAGGGTACTGAGTTCCCTACTACAGAAGGTATTTAAGCATAGACTGCACGACCACTTTACAGAAAAACTGTGATGAGTTCATTCCACCATCATATTATTTTTAAGGTTCCTTTTGAAGATTCTATAGTTCTAAGATTCCATAGGAGGGCAGCAAGTTGGTAGGTTCTCAGAGGCTGGAACTGCAATTTAATTGAGAGTTTTGAAGCCCAAAGAAGAAGGTGGATCAATGGTAGGGAAAAAGGCTAGAAAAAGAATTTCACTCGAATAAAATGCACTGGAAATAAAGAAGTTATTCAGTTGTTTTCAGTCACGTCTAACTCTTTGTGATCCCATTTAAGGTTTTCTTGACAGACACTGGAATGGTTTGCCATTTCCTTCTCCAGCTCATTTTACAGATGAGGACACTGAGGCCAACAAGGTGAAGTGACTTGCTCAGGGTCACACAGCTAAGAAGTGTCTGAGGCCAGATTTGAACTAAGATCGAGGAAACTTCCTGACTCCAGCCCCAGAGCTCTGTCCACTGCATTACCTAGAGCTTGATCTGAGGGCCTAGGGATGCTTAAGAACCCTGGGGAAAAGAGGTCTGTGATAGGTATTTTTATAGTACAACAAATAGAATGCCATTAGATCCCAATATGGGTGCCAAATATTCAGGATGTCGCTCAGGTCCATTGCAGTTCTAATTACCAGTGCTTCTTTAGGGCATAATGAGAATAAATGTCTGATTAATAGAAAGCGGGGTTCTAAGGTTTTTAACAATAGCCTGGCATTTATAGTTCTTTAAGGTTTGCAAAGTACTTGATACACATTATCTCATTTGATTCTCATCGATGATTCTATGTCATGATTAGCGTCTTCATTTTATAGATGAAGAAACTAAAGCAAAGAGGTGTGACCTGTCCAGGGTCACACAGCTCCTAGCAGATTTGAATTCAGGTCTTCCAGATTTCAAGTCCAGATTCCAAGTCCAGATCTCTGACTATAGCACCTTGCCTTAGTTTTACAGTTGTTTTAAGTTTCCAGCCTTGTATCAGAGCCTGTGTAAAGTATATAAGAAGGAGGGGATATATGTGTGTATATATGTGTGTGTGTGTGTGTGTGTGTGTGTGTGTGTGTGTGTGTGTGTGTGTGTGTGTGTGCTTGCATGCAGCTGTTTTGGGGGTGGGGTGGGGATTGGACTCTAAATTGCTAAGGTAAGATGCCTCATAATCATGATTCTTGGAGACCAGCTCTCCTTGGGATCTTAGTTTTAAAGAGCTCAAAGGGGATGTCAGAGGTCACCTCACTTGACTCCATCTTTTTAAGACATAACCCATTGAGATGATGTGACTAGTTTAAGGTCACATTGGTTAAGTGTCATCATCTGGATTTAAACCCAAATCTTCTGAGGCCAAATCCAGCGTTCTTTCAAGCACATACACCATACTTTCTCCAGTGGGGTGCCTGCATTTGAGCCTGGCAGGGTCTGGAGTTAGCTCCCTATCTGCAGGGAGGCTGTGGAGCCCTCATGTTCTGGCTTTCCTGGTCCCTTCAAACAGCAGCATTCCTGCCCAACTGGCATTTCCCTCAAAAAAGCCAAGTGTTTTGTTTTATTTTTTTATAATGCTATTTCTGGCTTCCCTAGTTTATAGGCATATTATTGAACATTTTAAACTTTGTCCTTGTGCCCTGAGGTGATTTTAAAAATCAAGATAATAAATATATAAATTTTAAGTGCTACATAAAACGTTTACTAGTAACCTCATTCTAGATGTTTCCTAGATAGTGTGCACATGGCTCTCTCATTCATTTTGGAGACATTTGGGAAATGTCTATATGGACAGGGAGATTATTTTTTATTGTTCTTGTTATCACTCCAGGTGGGCCTCTCCTTAAGCAAAGGCTGTATACAACAATCCAGATTGAAAACATGGAGGGAGGACAACCATTAGGTAATTACTGGATATTTATTCACATTACAAAAAGATTACTTATAGCACAATAAGCATTTAAAGCAGAATTTATTTGCTAAAAATTGGCAGAGCAAGTGTGATGGAGAGGAGAGGAGCCTGGGATTAGCATTGGAAGACCTGGACTGAATTTCCAGCCCTGTCCCTTACTGCTACCTGACTTTGTGTAGTCATTTAACTTCTCTAAGTCTCAGTTTACCCATCTGCTATTTTTGGTGGGTGGAGAAGTCCTGAGGTTTCATTCCATTCACTCCTGGCTTAGATTAGGAACTGTTTTAGGGAGTTGTCTGTAATTGCTTCTGGCTACCTTATCTTTCTACTTGGGCCACTATGTGGCCAAGAATCCATGGCTACTTCTATTTCTTCTGTCTCTATAGTATCTATTTTTTTTTCTATCTTAGGTGATGGAAGGAGCCACCTCTGAAGAGCAATCTACTTGACCTTGTCAGACTGAACTGGTAGCTGAGATCCCCAGTCCTGTAAGAAACTGAGTGACTCACTGATTATCCAGAAGCAAATTTGGTAGAAGGAATGTCAGTAGTCCCTGTCACTATGTAAAGCAGCTTATTGGTATGACGTGTTTAACAACTGACTTTCCAAAAAAAATTTTATGCATGACACATTTTAAAGTTTAATTTGCATTATTAACATTTTCTCCATTATTCTCCTAAGTCTAGATAAGACTTAAGAAATAAATCAAGTCTTGATTCCTAGCATTTTTCAACTTCCAAGGAAGAAATGCTCACATTTAACAATTGGCTCTCCCAAGCCAGTTTGAGCTGGCTCCAGCACACCTTTGTCCAGGTACCAAGACAGTAGAGGGAGGTTTTAATATTTCAGGTATAGCTATATCTTTTCAGGGCAGCTAAATGGTACAGTGGATAGAGTATTGGGCCTGGGGTCAGCAAGACTTATCTTGGTGAGTTCAAATGTGACCTCTTCTTTTCTAGCTAGTTCTTCTCATAGCCCCCAAGCATAACATGCTCCCACTATTTCTACCAAAGGGGAGCTATGCCTACCCTCTCATCCCAATTGATTGAATTGATTCTTGTCTCAGTTTAAGTCCCACCTTCCCCATTAAGCCACACCATTCCATAGAGAGTAAACAGAGTCAGCATGATGGAAGTTTAAGAGTAAGTGGTTTTGACTCAGGTCAGAAGGCCTGAATTTGACCTCTAATTTTGCAACTTACAGGTTGTGTGACTCTGGGCAAGGTAGTTTACCTTTCCGAGTTTCAGTTTTTTTCATCTGTAAAATGGGAATAATGGTACATTTACTTCTAAAGGTCATTGTGAGATTCAAATGAGATAAAATACCCCGCACCTTTTATACACCACAAGGGTAGTAATCACAAATTGCTGTGGAAATCACAAGGCACTCACTAAACCTAAAATTATTTTAGTGACTTCTTCATCTTTTGAACTCTCGATGTGATTGACATGTCACTTCATATTGCTTTGTGATGCCTTTGTACTGTATTATTATTTAATTCCTGTTTACGTATCACAAGTACTGTACCATGTAAATAATTAATTGCTTTGTAAATCATAAGGTGCTCGATAAATATAAAATTATTTTAGTGATTTCTTCATCCTTTGAACTTACATTTACCATTGATGTGATTGACTTAACATATCACTTTGTACTGCTTTGTGATGCCTTTGTACTGTATTATTATTTAATTCCTGTACTATTAAGATTTTTATATATGTCACAGAATTTTAGAACTGAAAGAGAACCTAGAGGTCAACTGGTCCAACTTTTTCATTTTACAGATGAGGAGACCTAGCCCCAGAGAGTTTCAGTGACTTGTCTAAGGTCACACGAGTAGTCATTCCAAGTTGGGTGCTCTCCCCACTGCACCACACTGCCTGCCCATCTGGACTGGAGTCCAGCTCTGTCACAACTTGTCAAGTCATAGCGAGTAAATCCCTTTCTTCCCTCAGTTTCTATCTTCTGTAAAGTGAGGAGGCTGGACTGAAGGACCTCTAAATTCCTTTATGCTCTGATAGTCTATTTACTGAAATGAATCCCATGCTCTAAAAGACTCATTAAGTGCCTTTCCTTGGGCCTCTTCAGCTGTAGCTGTAACTTGAACGACCAGTCAATATGGTCTCTTTTGTCTTCCCCTCTTTTTTCTCTTCAAGCCTCAAACTCCGGGAATGTACGTCAGCCCTTTGTATCTCCTGTAACCTGGAGGTTTCTAAGAGAAAAAGGGAAATGGAGCAGAGAAAGAGGATGCAGAGTGGAAATCCTCTCAATCCAGAAAATGTTTCTGATTTCTGTACATTGAATCAAGGCAGGTGAGACAAAGAAATTGGCTCCCCCAGTTGGATAGAATAGAAAGGTTGGGCCTGGGCCACAGTTACCTGGAGATTTGAATAGATGCTTTCTAAAGTTCTTACAACTCCAAGTATCTCTGATTCCAAAGGCATTAAATATATGCTAGAAAAGGAAAAATCATGCACTCTGGGGAGAATCCAAGGCTATGGGAAAGGACCCTGTTGTACCCTGCACAAAAGACCAGGGCCTTGAGATGTGAAAGAGAAAGCATGATTAGAGGACACAAGGGCAGAACCATTAGAAGAGACAGAATGGGGGTTGGGATGGGAAGAGGAGAGAGGTCTGCATCGAAGGAATGAATTTAGGTAAATGGGGATGCAAGAATGAAGGCTGCCCCCAAGGTCAGGGGGAATGTACAGGGAGCCAGTGCAATCCTCCCTCCAAAGGAGGAAGAGTGAAAAACAGGCTAAAATTGGTCAAGGATATTATGGTAAGGAAGGTAACTGGAACAATGTGAAAGTCTCACTTTCAGGATCTTTGCCAAGAAAAGGGATGGAAGGGGTGGGGAAGAGACAGACCTAGAGACACTGAGAGACACAGAAAGAAGAGGAAGACTGAAATGGGGACGGACAGAGAGACAGAAAGACACACAAAGAAAGATGTATGCCACCTCTGCTTTTAAAAAAAGCATCAGGTTCTCCTGATTATCTCTTGGGGTTCCTTAATCTCACATTCAAAGCTCTCTACAGTCTTACTCCCACCTGCCTTTTTAGTCTTAATTCACATTATTTCCCATCATTCACATTTTCCTTGCTCAGCCACCAGAAATTCCATGAATCTCTCTTTAGTCACACAAACTAGCCCATGAGTGCTACATTTAGAGACAGAAGACCTAGCTTTACATCATCTCTCTGATACCTTCTAAACCATATGACTTTGGACAAGTCATTTAACTTGTCTGGGTCTCCCTTTTCTCATCTGTAGAATAAAGGAGGAGAATAGATCAGGAACTGGGTCCTCAGTTGAGTCTGAGATTTGTGTTAAAACTGGATGTCTTTTTTTTTTTTATTAAGCAATTGGGGTTAAGTAACTTGCTCAAGGTTACACGGCTAGTCATTTGATTTATGTGTGGGTGCTCATTTTCTGAGGCCGGATCTGATCTCGGGTCGTCCAAACTCCGAGGCCGGTGCTCTTACTCACTGCGCCACCTAGCCGCCCCTAAAGCTGGATGTCTTTAACTTATTTGTAGACTGGGAGAGTATCTGCTTGTCTGATCTTATAGGAAACTGCATAGAATCATGACTAGATCGAAAAAAGCAAACCTATTTCTTATCTCAGTCTCCTATCTTATCTCCCTACCTTCTGCCTAAACCCAGCATTCTGTACACCATAAGTGTTTAATAGAGGTTTGGTTTGTTAAGTTCCTTTTTCTAAACTATGCTTTTATTGATATCTTTTGTTTTTGCCTTGCCAAAATTTCCCCCTTATCCCTTCCTTTCCTTGCTCCCAAAGAATCATCCCATATAACAAAGAATATATTTTAAAGAAAAGAAGAAAAAGAGGAAGAAGAGAAAAAGTAATCCACATAAACGTCACCAATAAATGCATTAAAAACCAAATCCTGAAAGTGTATACGATGTTCCACAAGTAAACTGCCCCACTCTGTGGCGGAGTGTGGGAGGAAGCGTCTTCTCGTATTGTTTCTCTGGGGCCATGCTTGTTCTTAGTAATTTCACAACATTTACTTTTGATAGTATTGTGAATTGTGATTGTATTCTTTTTTCCTTCCTCCCCCCCCCTTCAAGACCTCATACCAGAAACCAATCCATGTTCGTCCATGTGTTTTTTGTTTGTTTTGTCTTTAACTCTCCTATTACCCTTTGAAGACATGAAGACATTGTAGAGCACTTGTTCCTTCTCTTCCTATTAGAATATATACAAAGCTCATTAAAAAACAAACAAACCCAACAAAACCTTTCTAGGTTTCTCTTGACTCTTGTGTTTACATTTCAAAGTTTCTCACTCAGCTCTGATCTTTTTATTAGGAACACTTTGAAGAACTCCCTATTCTGTTGAAGATCCATTTTCTCCCCTATAGTGTGTGTGTGTGTGTGTGTGTGTGTGTGTGTGTGACACTCAGTTTGGCAAGTAAGTTATTCTTAATTGCAAGGATATGTAATTTCCCTGCTAAAATATAGTATTCCAAGATCTCTCATTTGTAGTAGGATTTGTCAGGTCGTCTGTGATCCTGACTGTGGTTTTTTGATACCTAATTTTTTTTTTCTTTCTGTCTTCTTGTAGTAATTTTTCTTTGGTGTGGGTGCTCTGGATTTTGGCTATGATATTCCTGGGGCTTTCTTTTAGATGACAGGTTCACCCTTGTTCTAAAAGATCTTGGCAATTAAAAATATTTTTTTGGAAATGCAACATCTATACTTTTTTCTTAAAAACCATAGTTTGTGGGGAGTCTGATAACTCTTACATTATCTTTCCATGACATATTTTCCAAAACAGTAATTTTTTATGTGAGATGCCTCATATTTTTTTCTATTTTTCATTTTTAGAATGGAATGCCTGGCCCATAGGTAACACACTTCCCTTCATCTTAAAGCTATCCCTCTCTCGCTCCTTCTAGCTCCCAGCTCTTACTGAAACCTAGCTGACACAGACTTCCTGGCTATACTTTCTAGCACTGTCTGCACTTTCTCCCATTTTCCTTGGCCACTGGAGCTTTGCTACTTCAGAGTTTTCTCTCTTCCTCCTTCACTCAATAACCTCCTTTGAGGTTCATGCTATTCGTATCTACAATCTACTCAAAGTTCTGGTAGTGGTTGTATACAGAACCCAACATTACTCTCCTTCCTTCCTCAATTAATTTGATGCTTGGCTTATAATTCTTCTCTCCTACCCAACTCCTGTCCTCATACCAGGGCATGTCAACATAGATACTGATTCTCCTTCAAATAACCTGACCACTTAGTTCCTTTACCTAATCTCCTCCCATGAGTCTCTTCTTCACTCCATCTTAGCCACACGAGAAGATGGACATACAGTTGATCTCACCATCACCTACAAACGTACCATCTCCATGTTCAAGAATTCTGAAACTCCCTTATCCAACCATGCCCTTAGTTGCCTCATTTTTTGTTTAACAAAATATAGTGTTCATTGACTATGGTGGTTTTTAGGCTCCTTTGGTGTTCTTCAATTTATACTCACTAAACTTCTACATGAAATTGTAAGAGTTGGTATTAATGTCCTTTCCTCCATCTGTTTTACTTTTTTCCAGCACAAGTAATATTTAAATAGGTCAGGTTGAAGTTATTTTAATTGAATGCCATATCTTTTTATTCTTTTTATTTTGCTTTGTATTAAGTTTTATCTTTGTCCTAACTAGTTGGTGGTCAGTCTGCATCTGGACATCTGATTCAAGAAAGTCTCTCATATCAGTAACTTCTTGCTCACTAAAATATAATCAATTTCATGTTTTTATGATGCTGTTTGGTGCTCTCTATGTTCAATGCTTTTAAATTCTTTTCTGCCCCTCTGTCATTGTCATTGCAGAAGCAGAAACGTTAACTATAAGACTAAGGATTATTTTGTATTTCCCCATTTCATGGATTGATAGAATCAAAGAATACCTCTCCAAGGTCCACTCTCATCACTAGCAATGAGCCCCACCATCCTTAGGTTCTCAAAAACTTATTCTGGTTCTCAAAAAGCAGACACAGTCTGTTACCAGGACCATATTGGAAACCTTTCCAGCATGGTAGAAGCAGACAGAGCTACCACTCCCTTGGCAAAGCCTTTTGAGAACTCACGATCCCCTTCATGCCATGATGAAGAATTGGCATAAGACTTTGCATTTCTGTGGAGAGGAAAAGTTCTGAGTTTTTAACTAAAAATATCTATTCCAGCTCAAAGAACGATAATTCTCTGAATTCAATATAAATTACTAGGGGAAAGAAGATGGGGATATAGTCCATCTACAGGGAATTGCCTCCTGAGACCCAGGGCCCTTGCCTCTTCTGGGATCTGGCACTAGCTCGTGTGATGGTCTTAATGGGAACTTCTTTTTTTGTAGTCTCTGGCAATTGAGGTCTTTGTCGAGGGTTTGTAAAGGAACTTCATCAAACTGGTACCATTTTGGGAGTAGGAGTCCCTCTCAGAGGGTACCTCGCTGCCTGTTTTGGGGTTGGGCCAATACACTGGAGGAAGTCCAGGCAACCTGCCCAGTCTCTGAGTTTTCTTTGGCAGAAGGAAGGAAGTCCAACCAATTGCCTCAAGTGGCCGGTGCCAAACAAGCGGGCACAGTGAGCTCATCATCCTCCATGAGGCCTAGCTGGTAGTACTGGAGATGGAAATGAAGCAAGGCAAAAGGCTGGGTGAAACTTGCTTGTGCTAGGTTTTCAGTAGGCTGGGGCAAGGGGCCAACAGAATCAGGAAAACTTCTGAGCTTTCAGACATTGTGTCATATGACTGTTTATTTGGAAAGAGAAAACCACCCAAGAAGACCTGGTACCCATCAGCACCTCTCAAGAGAAAGTCAACCTGTTATGGGTGATTCTCACTCACACATGGCCAGCGTAGATGGCTGCCCAACATTAATGAGGTATGTCTATAAAGTAATGATTCTAAAAGTCAAATGTGAAAAACAGTCATCTTGTTTAACTAATATAATTCCCGCATTTGTGTAGAAGTGGGCTTGTGAAAATGGATCCAGATTGGAAAGAGAGAAACTTTGATTTTCTTTCTGACTTTACCATCAGCAGCACAGCCTAGAGGAAGCCACCTACCTTCTCTGACTCTCCACCTTCTCATAATCACAATATGTCCCTGTCTGCTTTTCGGGACTGTCCAATGAGAAAATAAATTTGAAAGTGCAATCTTTGCAATTTGGAATTAATCAAATAAAGGGATTAAAAGGCTATACCTTTGGAGATACCCAAATTATCCAAATATCCAAGCTCAGAGATTCCATTGGTAGGTATATACCCCAAGAAGGACAATCACAAAAAGAAATGTCCAACACACACCAACATATGGATAGCATCTGTCTCTTTCAATATTTCATTATTTGTTTCTTTATTTTGTAGTTGTAATGAACTGGAAGCAAAGCAGATATCGAATGATCGTTGTTCATTTATGTCTGACTCTTCATAACTGCACTTGGGCTTTTCTTGGCAAAGATCCTGGGGTGGTTTGACATTTCTTTGTTCAGCTCATTTTATAGATGAGAAAACTGAGACCATCAGGGTTAAATGACTTTCCCAGGGTCACACAGCTAGTAAGTTTCTGAGGCTAGATTTGAACCCAAGTCTTCCTGACTCCAGGCCCAGCTCTCTAGCCACTGTACTTATCTAGCTGCCTTTACTATGAGGTAAGAAATGATGAATATGGCTGCAGAGAAGCAGGGAAGAGCAGGGTAACATATGACTTAATGCAGACTGAAGTAAGTAAGCAGAACCAGGAAAACAATATATCCAATGATTATGCTAATGTAAACAAAAACAATAATAAAAAATAACTAAAACAATGCCGCAAAATGAGAAAGAACAAACGACACTGAAGAGAAGATGTAAGGAGGCCTCCCACCTACCCCACCTGCTTCTGTGAGACACTTGATACAGCGTCAGACTTTTGAAATAGGTTGGTTTTGCTGAAATTGTATTTTACCTCTTTAATTTTTTTATCCTTTTCTTGTTTTTGCTTATTCTTTTTTTTTGAAAAACAAACAAAACTTTATTTCTAGAAATATACAAAAGAAATCCCCACCCCACCCCAGATGAGATGCTATTCTCTCATTTCCCCCATCTTCTTCCTCTTCTTCAACACCTCTGATATAAAGGACATTATTGCACCTTATTAAAACTTCACCAAGGTGTCCAGACAATGCCCCATCTATGTATTCTTCTGTATTTGCAAGTTGCATATTCATGTAGCCATCCACAGATACCAGGTAACCTTTGTACTCCATTCCCCACTTAAGCTTCACCATCACTGGCTTCCCTGTCAGTCCATTCAGGAATGGTTTGGGGTTGAGGGGTAAACTCATCGTGACCACTGAAGAACGCCACGGGCCGCCCGCCGCCGCCGATTCTCCTGTGCCCACGTGAAGCGAGTCGCCGCCTCCCCTGCCTCCACCTCCCTCTAGCCGGCAATCGTACGGAAGGCAGAGAAATGGCTGCCAGCCGGGAACGTGAACTTTCACCCCTCCTTGCTTATTCTTTTAATCTTGTTTTTATTCTTACTTCTTATTCTCCTGGAGGGAGTAGGAGGGAGAAAGGCTGTACTGGGAAATGTAGTTGAAATAAAAACAATATAATTCAATAAATGTTTTTTTTTTTTTTTAAGAGAACTGGTGGCTTTGTGGATAGAGCGCTGGGCCTGGAGTTAGGAAGACCCAAGTTCAAATCTGGCCCCACATACTTACTAGCTGTATGACTCTGGACAAGTCACTTAACTTCCATTTACCTCATTTTCCTCAAGTGCAAAATGGTGTTAATAACAGCACCCACCTCAAAGCATCATTGTGAGGTAAAAAGTATTTAGCACAGTGTTTAGCACATACATAGTAGGTGCTGCATGAATGTTTAATTCCCCCTTTCAAAATCGCATCCTTAAGAGCAATTTGGAACTATGTCCAAAGGCTATAAAACTGTGCATACCCTTTGATCCAGCAATACCACTGCTAGGTCTATATCCCAAAGACATAAAAAAAAAGAAAAATACCTATTTGTACAAAAATACTACAGCAGCTTTTTTTTGTGGTGGCTAAGAGTTAGAGATCAAGGGGATGCCCATCAATTGGGGAATGGTTAACCAAGCTGTGGTATATGATTGTAATGGAATATTATTGTGCTACAAGAAACGACAAACAGGATGATTTCAGAAAAGCCTGGAAAGACTTACGTGAACTGATGGATAGTGAAGTGAACAGAACCAAGAGAATGTCGTATATAGTAACAATATTGTTCGATAAAGAATTGTGAATGACTTGGCTATTCTCAGCCATACAATGATCCAAGACAATCCGAAAGGACTAAGGATGAAGAATACTATCTGCCTCCAGAGAAAGAACGGATATGGATTGAATACAGATTGAAGCATGATATTTTCCATTTTCTTTCTTTCATTTTTTTCTTTTACTCAAGTTGTCTTATACAAAATGGCTAATATGGAAATGCTTTACATAATTGCACATCTATAACCTATATCTGATTATTTACCACCGAAGGGAGGGGAGAAGGAAGAGATAGAATTTGGAACTCAAGACTTTACATAATAATGTTAAAAAAAATTGAAAAAAAAAGAAATTGCATCCTTAGCAAAGTAAAAATCATACTACCACAGAGATATCTTTAAGTCCTCTCACCCCATCCCTTGCTCCCTATATTTAATTAGTGTTACTTTCTGTCAATTCTTCCTTTACAATGTTGTTTGCATTCATTCCCTCCTTTCTACTCCCATTGCTACTACTACAGTCAAAGCCCTTATTACTTTTTGAATGGATGATTACAAAAGTCTCTTGCCTCTTCTCCCTGCCTCCAATTTCTTCCTCCTTCAATCAATCCTGCATACAATTGTCAGGTTAATTACATCATCTGCCTGCTCAAAAATCTTCAATGGCTTCCCAGTACCTGAAGAATAATGCCCAATGGGTTCACTAGCCTAGCAATCAATTACTTCATTACTTCCCCCAATCCACCCTATACTCACATATGCACAATGGACTGACTAGTTACTCAAACATGCCTTATAGTTTCCCATCTCCGTGTCTGTGCTTGTGTGGATCCCTCTGACTTACAGTTTCTTCTTTGCCAACTGCAGCAGTCAAAATCTGACCTATAGGTCATTTGAATAATGACACCTATTCTAGGGGGTCTTCTCTAACATCCTTAGCAAGAAGTGATTTCCCACTTCTCTGAATCCTCTAGCAAGCTGTGATGGATTCAGAAGGCCTGGATTCTAATGTTGGTTCTAATACTGTCTTGTGATGACCTTGGAGAAGTCACTTAACTTTTCTGAGCCTGTTTACTCATCTGGAAAGCGGGGATAACAATACTTACATTATCTACCCCATAGGACAGTTGTGAATAAAATGCTTTGCATGCTGTCAGGTGCTATAGAAATATGAAGTAGTATTATAATACATTTGTGAATTTCATATCATTGAGTATTTTGCATTACACTTAATTGTATATGTCTCTCCCATTAGACTGTAAGTTTCTTAGCAGTGATTGTGTCTTATTCCAATCCAATAAACATTTATTAACCATCCATTATGTGACAGGCTATGTCAAAAGCTAAAGTTTTTCTGGTAGCGATGTATGGCTGTGAAAGCTGGTCTATAAGGAAAGCTGAGTGCTTTTGATGTTTTTGAATTGTGGTGCTGGAGAAGACTTTTGAGAGTTTCTTGTAGAGCAGAAGATCAAATCAGTCAATATTTAAATTAATTCAGGCTATTCACTGGAAGGTCAAATACTGAAGCTGAAGCTGAAATACTTTGGTCATATAACAAGAAGAGAGGACTAATTGGAAAAGACCCTGATGTTGGGAAAGATTGAAGGCAAAAGGAAAAGGGGATGGCAGAGGATGAGATGGATAGATGGTGTCATGGAAGCAATGAACGTGAGTTTGTACAGACTTCCAGAGACAGGATAGAAGGGCTTGGCATACTATGGTCCATGGGGTCATGAAGTGTCAGACACCACTGAACAACAACAACTGTGCCAGGCACTATGGTCAGCACTAGGGATACAATGAACAAAGATAGTCCCTTGCCCTCAAGGAGCTTTCCATCTAAAATACACAAAGGAGTCAGGAAAGGTGTATGTGTGGGGTCATAACAGGAGGCAGTACCATGCAAGGGGTGCATCTTGTTCCATGGAGTTGAAACCAGGGAGGGCAGTGGAGGGAGTGAGCTGAGTCTGGTTTCTGATCTCTATAAAGAAAGCATTGGTAGGAATTCAGTATTCTGCCCTCCAGCCCTTCAATTAGAAGGGAAGAGAAGGCTGGGGGAGGTAGAATTGATCAAGACTTGAGTTAACAGTATGGTGGGGAGTTTAGAAGAGGTGAGCTTCTCCTGGGAGGGGCATCTTATTTGTGGAGTTGAAACCAGGCAGGGCAGCAGGTGCAAAGCAGAGTGAGTTAATGACCAGGGTTATTCATCTTTGTATCCTTTGTAGTGAGAAGCAACATGTTTTGTACAAAGAAGCAGCTCAATAAATTCTTATTTTATTAAATTATGTTTATTTACTGACTAAATGAATGCCCTATCCCCACATTTGGATACTTGGGAACATTGCTATGGGATACCTGTGGCAGTGATGAGGTGAAAAGGCAAAAGGAGAGGGTAGGACTTGATGCCTCTGAGGTCCTTTCCAGTTTAATTATATGACAGTCAGGTATAATTTTGGAACCTTCTTTGATGCATGCTCCATGAACTATTGAAGGTATTCTGGGGAGGAGTTGCTAACTTTGATGCATTTTAAGCACACCCTTGAAAAGCAGTCCCTCGCCCCTTTGTAGAGGCTCCTCAAAAGGTTCAGATGGTTCTTGCATCCTCATTCAAAGCTTCTGATTTGACTCCGAGACTCAAGGGTCCCACCTTGAGTTTACATGCACTAGCTGATACTGCAGAGACTCCAAGCTCTCTGCCACCCCCAGCCTTTTGATTTCATGGCTTAGTGGCTGATTTCATTAAATCCAATGCTCTCAGCGCAGACTTCTTACCAGCAACTTATGCATATTAGATTTCTCTGCTTTTCCATGACCAGGTGTCTTGTGTTTTTATTGCCTTTACTCTGAGAGGGAAAACACCCAACTATTCTTCCCTTCCTGATGCCTTTTACACCCTTGGACCCCTTTTTATTCTCCCCAGAAATAACATCCCAGAAATAACATCTCATTCATGAGCTTCAACCAACAACCTGCCAGGCTTTTGCCACATCTTGATTTCAGGTGATCCTGGGCAAAGAGTGAGACCAAGCAGGAGCCATGAAGGCTGAACTGAGCGAGTCACACTTACTCATATGTTTTAGGAGAAATAGTTTTAAACAACAGTTGTGATGCAATTAGTAAAGGGGTCCAAGAGAATCTGGGCACGATCCTACTTAACTTGTTCGGTGGTGTACTATTGTCTCCTCCCATAGATCTTTGCATTCTGAGATCTGAAACTGTTTTCAAATTTTATTGCATCATTTGAGGACATTTTGCTTAGTGGCATACACAGAGCAGGTGCCCTCGGAATGAAAATAATAGCTAATGAGTGTCGAGTGAAGGAATAGTGACACATATTTTATCTTTTCTGCCAAGTACAATTTTGATGTAACAGTCCCTATTTATAGAGCTCCTCAAGGTTTGCAAAACACTTTATATGGCCTATTTCATTTGATCCTTACAACAACTCTGTAGTTGTTATTATTATCCCCACTTTACAGATGAGGAAAATGAGGCTTAGAGAGTTAAGTTACTTATCTTGGGTCACACAGGTGCTAAGTGTCTCAGATAGGTCCAAACTCGGGCCAGGATTCCAAGTCCAACACTATCTACTGCACCTCTTAGCTTTTTTCAGTATCGTCTTTACATGCAATCCAACCTCGACACAGTGTCGAAGTAATATTCCTAGAGCATGGGTCTGACTGTGCCACTTCTCTGCTCAGTAAATCCCGGTCGTTACCTATTACTTCTAAGATCCACAAACTTCAAAATGATACATTTAGAGCCCTTTACAACTTGGCTCCAATCTGCCTTTCCAGGCTTATTGTATAGGCTTTCCCAAACCCTTAGTGCAAGTGTCAGTGCATCAAGACGCTTGGGACACCCTGTATATCAGTCTTGGTCCTGTATTCTAACAGCTTGCCAAAAGGGTTTTCATGCTTTTCCCCACAAATACCATTCCATGTCCTTTCTTTGCACAGGCTGACCCTAATGTTAAGAATACGCACTCTTCTCACTTCTCCTTAGAATCCCTAGCTTCTTTCAAAGCATGAAACATTGCCAGACCCTCCAGCAACTAGTGTTCTCTGCCCCCTCCCTCCCCATTATCTTGTATTTGCTTTGTATACATACACACATATGTACACATGTACTTGTGTATATATATAATATGTATATATAGTGTGAATATATATGCACACATTGCATATGCAGATATATAAAATATAAGATGTTTATGTATGCACACAGTATAGATTACATATGCATCATGTGTATATAGGTGTATGT
Source organism: Gymnobelideus leadbeateri (assembly GCA_011680675.1). NCBI lineage: Eukaryota > Metazoa > Chordata > Mammalia > Diprotodontia > Petauridae > Gymnobelideus > Gymnobelideus leadbeateri. Next base: position 267,100 of record WOXC01000339.1, read on the forward strand.
ATATATATGTATATATACATACACGCACGCACACACACACACACACACACACACACATATATATATATATATGGTCAAAACTGATGAAATTCTACTGTAAATTTTGTTGTTTATCTATCTGGGAATTAGGTCCTAATACTGATTCACTTCAGGAGTGTTAAAAGGGTGAACTCAAAAGGAAAAGTAGAACAGGTCTGAGAAAAACCCATGAGTTAGGCTACAAAGACCTTCCCAGCTCCATTCACTTTCTCTATTTCCCCCTACTCACAGGTGTGTATAGAGTGTGGCTATCAGTGCCCAGCCTAGTGCATGCATGTATATGTATATATAATAATAATATTAATAAAATATATGTACACATATGTGTATGCACACATACACATATACACACATACAGAGACATACTTGTTATCTTCCCTAATAGAATGTAACTTCCTTGAGGACAGAGACTGTTTCACTCTTTTCTTTGTTCCTCTGGTTCCTAGCATAGAGCAGGCTGGGTGCTGATGATAGCACTCTCTGCACACCTGTGGAAAATGGAAAAAGTGAGGGGAGCTGGGAAGGTCTTTGTAGCTTAACTTAAAGGTTTTTTTCTCAGTCCTGTTCTGCTTTTCCTCTTGAGTTCACTCCTGAAGGAGATCAGTATTTGGACCTAATTCCCAAATGGGTGAAAAACAAAATTGACTGTAAAATTTCATCTGTTTTGATCACCGAAGTTTAGCTGTGGAAAAGGGTTTGCTAAGGCATATTATTAGTATTATAAGACAGGAAGATACCATCATGTTTAATTTGGATATTGGCATATATCCAAGGGTTCATCAGTGAAGGTATTTCCTTCACTAAAGCAGATTGCAACCCAGCCATAGTCTTTTACCCTGAGTAATTTGTGTTCAGGTCTTTATGGAAAACCTCCAAAAAGGATCCACTGGAAGCACGAGGGGACTTCTTAAGACTCTTCTACTATTTTGTGAACACCATGGTAACAAGGGAACTGTCCATGTGTTATCCCACACTGTCCCTCCATTCCTGGCCCACTGGCCCAACTCCTCTTCCTGCCATATATGTCCAGGCATCTTTTATGCCCCTCTATTGTTTTCAAGCACTTTTGAAACATTCATTCATGTGGGAACTAATTACAAATGAGTGTCAACCTCATTACTGCTGTTTCATTATTGCAGGTTCACTGAACCCCTACCCTGGAAACACATTATTAGCTTAGTTTAGGTTACTGTACTATCCTGAAAGTAACAAAATGGTATTTCTCTAAAAAAGCATTCTACAGTGTAGGACTCTTGCTAATTTCACACTGACCTTGACCATTTTTGAGCAGTTGAGCTAATGTCCTGAGAGAGACTGGATTCCCATAGGTTTTTTGACTTATCTGAGGTCACAGAGAGGTGTTCAAAGCCCTGCAGCTCTGAATTTTGACCCTAAGCAAAATTTGTTAAGCTTTCAGTTTCTCTGACTTGATAATCCAAGTCTTCTCTTTTCATAAGGAAAACATTCTTTCCGTGGATGAAGCTTTCTTCCTGCAAAAGAACAATTTTCTTAATATCGTGGGCAGACGTGACCCTGTCCAATTGACGTGAGGTCTCAAGTCATTTGTGAAGATTATGCCCATCTCTTCAGGGAAAGTAATACAGTTACACTTCTGGAATGGAAGGATTGCATCTAATTCAGCAATGCCTCAGCAGTTGTACAGATTTTCAGGCCAAGAAGAGATGGAAGCAACCTACTTTCATTAAAAAATATTTTTTTATAATATTTTAACGTATTAACATATTTTATCTTTGAATAATACTTGATAGATACTTTCCAACAAACATGGAACAACCTTTTATTCTTCCAAAGTAGAAAAGTCCAAGTATAGATTATTAATAGAAAAAGAGATGTATCTTCTAACTGGCTGTATGGTGTTAATGGCAGTAGTCATATTTGACCAGTTTTGTTTTCTTCCTTAATTCCAAATTGGTTTTCAGAGCAAAGATAACTTTCTTTAGGGGAACAAGTTGCTCCCAATTCTGTATACAAGAAATGTTACTTTGCCAATTGTGTGCTCCAGGAATTCCAAAACCTGATATTCCTTATCTAGTCAAGTCAACAAAAATAACTCATCCTTTCCAAGAAATATGTAAAGATTTTGCCTCTTCCAGGCTGAAATGCAGTGAATATACAAGTTGTAGATTAAAGAATACTTTTTAGGAGAGGTCAAAACAAAATGATTTTGAGCTATGCCTATATTCCATAGATGGAGGCAGCTAGGTAGTTCAGTGAATAGAGCACTGGACCTGAAGTTAGGAAGATGAGTTCGAATTTGACCTCAGACACTTACTAACTGTGTGACTCTGGGCAAGACACTTAAACTCTGTTTGCCTTAATCCACTGGAGGAGGAAATGGCAAACCATTTGCCAAGAAAACCTCATGGATAGTAGTGGCATGCTATGGTCGGAAAGATCAGAATTGTACATGACTGAATGACAGAATGCAATGGATGCCATTTCCTTTTTATACTTAATCTTCAACTCCCACATACACCTAATTGTTCCTCCTATTTCTTTCTTTCCTTCCTTCCTTCCTTCCTTCCTTCCTTCCTTCCTTCCTTCCTTCCTTCCTTCCTTCCTTCTTTCTTTCTCCTTTCCCTCTCTTTCCCCCTTTCCTTCCTTTCCCTTGCAAAAAAAGAAAATCTAGAAAATAAATATTATTCAGCTTCTACAAGTCACTTGACAAATTACTTAAGGTTAAGTGCCCTGGAAGATAGTTGGCACCCAATGAATTAAACTTCTTTAAGTTTCTATAAGCAAAACTATAAACATAGATCCTTTAATTTAGCCAGTATCATTCTAAATAGATGAAATATATAATTTTTCAGTGATATTTTTATACTGTCCTAAGTAAATGGTTAGTTCAAGTATTCTGCTCTATTCTGCACCTGGAGCAACTATTACAGTGTCCTGAATACAGTAAGTGTTTAATAAATGTTCTTCTATGTTGAATTACTCCCCTTCCCCTTTTTAAAGAAAACTGCATTCTTGGTCAAGGGGTTAGTAGAGGAAGAGACTAGATTGCAGAGATTCTGGTTTCTTTTCCTCTCCTTCAAAAAATTCGGTGGGGTTTTAAATGGATACTTTTAGGACGAGCTTACAAGTTCTATAGGAATGGCAAACTTTCAGACGTACTTTTGGAAAACCTCCCATGTAAGGCTGGTTATAAACATACAGATTGACTTAGAGAAAAACCGCCGGCATATATGGTTTAGTGAAACTTGTCAACCTCATACCAGCGTGAGGGCAGTATTCCAGTGTTGCAGTAGTAGCAGGGTTTGCAAAAAGATAAGCAGGAAATCTGTTACATGTCTTCTTTCCCGGGGTGGCTCCATTCGAATGGTTGACATTCCCAGACGGAAGGTCCAGAGCGACGTCACAAAGGCGGCAGTCACCTCCACCCCGTGGTCCATTCACAGTCGTCCCTCCTTGGACTTCGCCCGCCTCTCGTCCTTTGCGAATTGCCCCCCTCCCTGCCCCACGGACCCTTTCCAGCGTGCACCGCGACTCCTAGTTTATAGTGTCGCATGGGGGTTGTCCGGTGTGTCCAGAACTGCGGGGCGGTGGGGCTGGGGGCGGGGCGTAAGGGCGGAGCTGATTCACTTCAGTTCCCCCTCCTTCTCCCCAGGCTGAGCCCACGTGTCATGCTGATTGGTTACCTTCGAGGGCACGCTTTAGATACTCGCCTTGGAGCGATTAAGCTGTCATTGTCCAACCCCGAACGGGTGGGCCGGTTTAGGAACAGGGTGGGAGAAGGGTAAGGGAAACTTGAGGTCCGAAAAAGATTCAAGGGCAGGGGCAAAGGCAGGAAGACTGGAGGCTTTTAGGATCCCCATGCCTGGGTCTCCTGAAAAGCAGATGGTTTCTCGGGTTTTGGTTCTCAGTCACCGGTATTCTAAGCAACATTTGGGAAACTTCTCACCCCCACCCTTCCCACCCTACTTTCTGGTAGGGGAAACACACACACACACACACACACACACACACACACACACACACACAGAGTTGCTAAGAAGTTGTTTTATTTCCTTCCCCAATCGGACTTTGTAAAAATAGCCAAGCTCAGGGCAACCGAGCCAAACTCTCCCTTCCTTAATGTTGTCCTGGACCGTGCGGACCTAAAAATATCCTCAGCACACAGTCTACTCTTCTGCCTCCAGGCGGGTCCGGCTTGGCCGCAGATGGCGTCTGGAGACCAGGAGAAACAGCGGGGTCGCCCCTTGCCTCTTCCTAAGACTGTCCCTTTAAATCCCGGAGGAGGGAAAAAAAAAGAGCAGTGAGCGGATAGTGTCTCTCTCCGCCTTCGGCCTCCCCCCCACCCCCACCCTCCAAGCCTGTCGCCCCCTACTCGCCCCCAGTCCCTAATTCCCGCCCACCCTTCACCCGCCTTTCCCAGTTCTTCCCCCTCCCCTACAAAGCTTCCCACCCAGCAACAGTTTCTGTCAAAATATAAATTAAGCGATGCAGAGGAGGAGGCTGAGTGCATGTGTGAAAGGGCGAGCAGGGAGAGAGAGAACGCGAGGGAGGGAGGGAGGGAGGAGAAAGGGAGAGGGAAGGGAAAGAGAGAGAGACACACAGAGAAAGAGAGAGGGAAGCAAGCAAGCCGCCGCAGACATCCGGGCCCTTTCTGCACATTCCAGTCCCCACAGCCCTGCAGAAACTCCGGTCGGCACCGCAGCCGTGAGACCCGGACCGTGGCACAAGCCGGGCACCGTCGCGTTGGTGCCGCTGTTCCTGGATACTAACAGAAGCGGTGGCAGCAGCTAGAAGGGGAGGAGGAGGAAGAGGAGGAGGAGGAGGAGGAGCAGCAGTAGCAGCAGCAGCACAAGCAGCAGCAGCAGCTGCCTGCCTTGCCTGTCGCGGCTACTGCTCCAAAGCCCAGAGCTGGTGCCACGAGACTGACAGCGGCGCAGCGCGAGCGCTTTCACAGCTGGCTTGGTTCCGCCGCTGCCGCTGGATTCGGGAAGCGGTGACAGCGGCGGTGGCAGCACCCGAAGGGACAGCGTGCTGCAAAGTACAGCTAGGAGGGAACCTAGCAGGAGGAGGCTTTTCAGCCACGGAAAGGTAAGTGCTCCCTCCGCCCCCCGAGCTGCTTTTACATCCTTGAGAAAACCTCTCTTCTAATGCATTCTATTCTGCCCAATACCTCTGTTCCTTGCTCAGGAACTGGAAGGGTGAGGATATTCCTTACATTTTATTTTATTTCGGTGTTTGCTGCTATTTCTCTCGGGGCCGGGGCACGTTTGGGAGCCTTCTCCTCAGGGAGAAGCCGGGGGCTATTCCTGGGATACAAGGAGGCGGAGAAGATGCGGTGGCGATTCAAGGGTTTCGTGTGGCAGCCATGCAGCTGGAGAAGGGAAACGGGGAGGGGAGAGCAGAGCAAGCGAGCTAGAGAGACTCCTAGTTGGCATTAGTGGACGAAGTAGCTAAAGGGGAGCGGGAGGGATGCCGAAGGAGAACTTTTGAAGACGTCTGGGAACCCCATGGGGGACTGCGTTACTTTCGGGAGCAGAGAGAGGAGGATTGAGGAAAAGTTAAGTAGCGACAGGTGGTTTCCGCTTAAAGTTCTGCTGCAGCTCGTCCCGAAAGTTACATTGGCATTTTGGAGAGGAACGATTTCCTTTTCCTTTTCTCCCCCTACGCGCTTTCTTTACTTGGGAGGTGGGGGTTGGAGGATGCGGGGGAGAGCCTCCTGCAAGAATGTCCTGGCGCCGGAACCTCTCGAACTCCACATCTTAACGAAGCAGCCAGGCTATGGGGGGGGGTATGCCAGGGAAGGGGACGCGATGTGTTAGAGATGGAACCGGGAATTGAAGTTGGTTGGTGCTTTCTGCCTGACGCTTAGTATCCTAGGCGCTCCGTGAGGAGGAAAGGACGGGGAAGAGGTAGGTATCTTGCGGAAGGTGAGCAGATGCTGGGGTTGAGGGGTAGAGGAGCGCTACGTGTAGCCGACACTCCAGATATGTTTTTCATAAATCCTGGTGAAATTAAAGGATCTACTTGGTGCCAGGCGCAGAAGACTAGGAGAGAGTATATCCTTTCAGTGGTTTGCGTTGTAACCTGCGTCGTTTGCCAGGACACTTCCTTAGTGTGTGTGTGTGTGTGTGTGTGTGTGTGTGTGTGTGTGTGTCTTTTGAAAGAAAACCTAGTTGGGTCACTGTGCCCTTTGTTGTTGCGGTTATTTGTTTGATTTAAGCAGATGAATGGGCTGGGAATCCTAAGGAGGGAATCAAGATCGTTTCCTTTTTCCTTTGTAACCCTGTGAAACTTAGAGGCGTTTGTGGAAACAGTCTGAGGAGCAGATTGGGGCGCTGTTTCATCCTGAAGGCTTTTGCTTCTGGTCCTTTGGGGTGCTGGTGTTTGAGTCTGAAGGGGGGAAATGAAGGCATCAGTTCTGTCACTGAGTGGTGAAGCTTTATTTTCAGAGATAAGGATGGTCGGGGAAAGGAGCAGGAACCTCAGAAAAAGGAAGACACGAAGACAGACACATTGTGCAGAAGCTAGAAATACTGCCGTTCCTGGGCTTGGTTTTACCAGCAACACAAATCCAGTTCAACTTCACAAACATTTATTAAGTGCCTATTATGTGCAAAACAGTTTCAAGTGCTGGAATTGCAAACATACAACACACGAAACCCCGTACTATGGGCATTGCCTTTTATCTACCGTCTGTTAAGAGAAATCCAGACCTACTCTTTTAGTATAAGAAGGACATTGGACTAGTTATAGGTCTAGAACTAGAAAGGACTTCAAAAGTCAGTCAACTATCTTCTTCAGATAAGGAAACTGAGGCCCACAGAGGCTGACTTGTTTTGAACAAAGGTTCTCTGACAGCCAGCATTCTTTCCCTCATACCACATTATTCTTCCCTCCCACCTAGCTCTGAAATTATGTGATTCCTGTTTAAAAGCAATGGCTTTGTTTCAATTTTTAGTTTTTTGTTTTCCAACAATATCAGCCAAAAGATCAGTCAACAAGCATTTACTTAGCATGTAAAATGGCAAAGCACTGAGATTGTTTTCTTCTTTCCCAACTTTTATTTACCTCACGGACATAAATGCAATAAATTACTGTAGTGGATATAAAGAGATTAGGAATGTTTGACAATGTCAATGAAGAAATTTTCAGCATTTTTTTACTGTATTTTTGTTGAATGAACACAATGTATTATTTGGTTACAATGAATAGTAATGATAATTCACATTTATAAAATCTTTAAGGCTGGGGGGGGGGTCATGCAGGCATTACTGTCCCCATCTTACAGATGAGGTGGCAGAAATGAGGAGCTGGCCAAAAACACTTGGAAAAAAACCATAGTGGTAATGGTATGTCTCTAAGTGTATCAGACATTGGTTTTTGGCATATGTCCAAGAGATAAATCATAGGATCATAAACTTTCAGCAGGGAGATGTTTCCCCCCTTCTACACCCCACCCCACCTTAGTTTACAAATAAGAAAACTGAGGTCTAGAAAGGTTGTGACATGCCCAAGGTTACACAGATAGTTGGGGCAGCTAGATGCCACAAGTAGCTAGACTTGGAATCAGGAAGACTCATCTTCACGAGTTCAAATCAATCCTCAGACACTTATTAGCTGTGTGACCCTAGGCAAGTCACTTCACTCTGTTTGCCTCAGTTTCCTCATCTATAAAATGAACCAGAGAAGGAAATGGCAAACCACTCCAGTATCTTTGCCAAGAAAACCCCAAATTGAGTAACAAAGAGTTGGACACAACTGAAAACAACTGAGCAACTGAAAAAACAATCTATGTGTGTTTATATTCTTGTTTTTTTTCCCACCCTATAGAATATAAGTTCCTTGAGAGCAGGGATTGTTTTGTTCCTTGTATTTGAATTCCTAATGTCTAGCCTGTTCATAGCAGGTATTTAACATGCTTATTGATTGATTGGCTACTTAAGTAGATGACCATTAAGTGTTTTCTAGCTCTAAATCTATTATCCTATACTTTAGGAGAGTGAGAGAGAGAATTAGAGAGAGAGAGAGAGAGAGACAGAGAGAGAGAGAGAGAGAGAGAGGAAAACAAGCACTATTACTTTGTTTCTATTAAGTCTCCAAGTAGAATTGAACTGGAGAAACACTATACTATATAAATTCTTCATAGAAAAATCCAGACTGAGCCATCTACATTCTGCCTTTCATAGGATCATAGTAAATTTAAAGCTGGAAGAAACCTTAGAGATCATCTAATACTACTTCCTCATTTTATAAATGAGGAAACTGAGGCCCAAAGTCTAGCCTGGAAATTTCCAGGCCCTGAAGTTCCATATTCTAGTGAGGTTCAAGGAAAGACATAGGTCAGGATTAGGACATAGACCGAGAAAGACTAGGTCAGAGGTTTTTGTGGTCTACAGTATTCCTTTGGATTAATTTTGTCCTTTACTAAAAAGTAAATGCCCCAGGGGAGCAACAAGACATAATTCAGCTTAGTGTTTGATCTTGTACTTTAATCCATTCACATTTAAAGTTATAGCTTTTAGGTTTGCATTTCCCTTCGTTTATTTCTTTTGTATTAATTTTGACTTTTGTCAGGGCAAATATCAAGATTAGTAAAAAGCAAGGAGAAAGAAGAATAATGAATTAAGGATATGGTATCGTAATCAGCAATGAAAAATGGGAAACGGTCATCAGAAATTCCATTGACACTGATTACAATCATTTTATACAGAAATTTAACCTCTATAAATATATTGTTACAGCTAAAAGACCAAAGGAGTCCAGAAAGTGCTTTAGTCAGTAAATGTTTGACTAACTTGCCAAATGGAGAGAAATGGAGGCCAAAGTCAGCAGTGATTTAAAATATAAACATGTCTATAAAATCTAACAAAGAAGGGTGATGAACAGTTATTAGCAGTATTATATCATAAATCAGAGAGAAGCAGCGGATGGTAAAATCAGTTTAAAGAAAATTCAGCAAGAAAGCCAACTAAGTAAAGTTATTCCAAGGTCATTTAAGGACAAAAATGGAAGGAAGACAATAGAAAGAAGGAAAATAGAAAAGATCTATGAAGATTACTGTAACAGAGTGTCTTCACAACCAACATCAGTGGAATTACCATAGTTGGACACTAACCTCCCACACCCAGAAGTTCTTATAGAAGAGAAAGTAATGATGAAGAAGAAAACAAAGATGTGAAAAGCAGCTGAATTGGACTAAGTGTGTATGGAGAAGATCCATGCTGGAGAAAATGGGAGAGAAAGGGTATATGAAGTGGGGGAAGATACCATAGGCGAGAAAAGAGTGCCAGACCTTATAATACCCCCTCCCTAAAAATAGGAAATGAGAAAATATAAAAAACTACTATCCATACTCCGACTCTCCCATCTATTTGTTATTGTTTTTGGTTCAGTTGTTTTAGTCGTGTCTAAATCTTCAGGATCCATTTGGAGTTTTCTAGGCAGACATACTGGAGTGGTTTGTCATTTCCTTGTCTAGCTCACTTTATAGATGAGGAGACTGAGGCAAACAGTGTTAAGTGACTTGCCCAGGTCACTTGACTGGACCACTTGTCCAGCTAGTAAGTGTCTGAGGTTAAATTTGAACTCAAGTCCTCCTAACCCCAGGGCTTGCACTCTATAGACTCTCATCTATGCATAACATTTATTTATTACACATATTTATTAATATTTATTACAAATCAAAGACTTGCTCAATGAAAGTATTAGTAGGGAAAAAGCAACTTTTCAGAAGCAATATTCAACAAGAAACTACATTTTTACTATTTTATCATTGGCTGAAAGATGTAGAGAATGTAAAAAAAACTTATTGTGCTTATTTTTTGTTGATTATGAAAAAAAATTGATTTAATAGAGCAAAATACTGCTCTAAAAGCTCCTCCTGCCCCAACAAAGTGTCTCTTACCCACATATGAAAAGTAACTCAAACTTTTTTTTAAAGATATAACCAAAGAAATAATCATGTTCAGTCATCCTCTAATCGTAAACATCAGGTGACATATAAAATGGGAAGCTGGATGCTTTGCAAAGTTGGAGTGATAGAGGAGATCAAAGGTAGAGTCTAAGGTGCAGAGGATTTCTCTGTGAACAGTGAAATCTTCCAGAAGCTCTCATTTGTAGATGACATTTGCTTAGTAGTCCCAAGCCCTGGAATGCTGCAAAGACTTCTGGAAGAGATCCATAGCTACTCAAAAGAATTTTACCTAACTTGATATGGGGAACCAAGTGGAGGAAGAATGTCTATTGCTCATATTATTTGGATGGAATTTGGATGGAAAATGTATAGTGTTTGTCCATCAGTATGGGCCTTTGGTACAGACAGTTCAGATGAACAAGTTAGTCCCAGAACTGAAGAGATGCTGATGATCTGGTTGGATAGTAAAGGACTCAATAAGAGCTTGTTGATTGATTGTATTGCCTTTGGAAAACTGCCAAGCTTTTTTTTAATGATCCCAAGCTTCTCATGGAAAGGTTCTTCTTTTTAATACCAGCATTCTACTGGTGTTGTTATTTATTAATGAGACATGGAATACAACAGTCTCAGAAAATTTTTAAATGAATATCACATAGAAGACAATGGAGATGTAAAATAGGGGTGAACAGACTGTAACATATAGCCAATAAGGATCTCTGAAGAAGAACAGGAGTGAAAGTTGTTATAAAAATGAATGTTAGGAAGAAAAGACTAGTTCTTTATGTGTCAAGGGTGAGGGATGACAGATAAACAGCCAGAGAAGAGCTCCACTGGGATCCTCACAATATCATGGGATGTCGGATAATCTTCCTGTGATAAAATTATGAGAGGACTTGGACAAGAGTACCCTGGAAAGAGCAGGGATGGATAGGTTGCTATTTATTCATCCATCCATCCATCCATCCATCCATCCATCCATCCATCCACTTATCTATCTATCTATCTATCTATCTATCTATCTATCTATCATCTATTTATTGGAGGAAACCCCTAAATCAAGGAAATCACAGATCCATTTTAGAATCTGGGTATTGACTTTTACTCCCTTTCCTCTACAAGTCAGCATTTTGTCTCTGATTGTTTGGGAGGAATCATACAATAGTGATGACAGGATCCACTACAAAACAATCTTAGCTTTTAATTTTTTCCTAATTGATAACCTGTCACGCTTCCCACAGTAGATGTTCCAAACCTCTTCTCTTCTTAGGTCTCCTGCACTACCCCTTCATCTAGTCTCTCAGCAGAAGACTAAGGAAATAGAGACCATCTATCACACCTTCCCCTAATCCATTTGACCATCTATTCCACTGGTCCTCCTCTCCTTTCTTGTTTTCCTGCTCTGCCCCAAGTTTAACTAAATATTAATTTCTCTTCACTTTAGTTTTCTAAGGTTTTTTTTTTCTTTTTGGAGGGTAATTGGGGTTAAGTGACTTGCCCAAGGTCACACGGCTAGTTTTTGTGTTAAGTGTCTGAGGCTGGATTTGAACTCAGGTCCTCCTGACTCCAGGGCTGGTGCTCTATTCACTGCTCCACCTAGCTGCCCCCATTTCTAATTTTTTTAAAGTTTATTTTCTTTTTGATTCCTGGAATAAAACAAACATTTCCATAACATAGTAGAATAAAAAAAAAGATGGTTGCACATGAAACTGTAAATCTATTCTGTACAACTTGCTATTCCTTTTAAATATATAATAAAGTTATCATATATATTTTTCTTTTTTCCCTCACTCTAGAAATGGCTACCATTAGACACAAATATATGTGAAATTATTCTATACATACATATTCTATTTATGTATACATTGTATACAGTAACAGCAATATTATTTTATGAATGACTTTGAGCAAATAAGTAATTTTGACTATTATAAATACCCAAATTAACTATAAAGAACATGTGAAGAAAGATGCTGTCTGCATCCAGAGAAAGAACATATATATATATGTTATAGAATAATTTTACACATTCCTTTTAAATATATAATAAAATTATCCTATATGTTTTTTTTTCCTTTTGTCTTCCTTTCCTGCCTTCAACCCCCTTCCTGCCCCGCCCCCGAACTAGAGACAGCTACATAATGTTACCTAAACTAATTTATATATTCAATGCCATCCCAATTAGATAACATTTTGAATTTTAAAAATTTCTCCCCTCTTTTGATCCTTTCTGTTCCTTACGTAAATAAATGTGGTTCAAATTCCTCCTGCTCCATCTGCTCCCAGACTCTCAGTTTAAGTAACAGTCATTTGTGGTGCCTCTTCTGGGAAGTATTCATTTATTTTGTCCTTATTTTTACATTCCTCTAGACTATTTTAAATTCTACTCTCTCATTCTCGAGTTTTAGTATTCTTTTATTATTTATTATAGTATTTATTTAGTATTCTTTTATTCCCTTTATTCTGCATTTCAGAAAGTAAGGATTTTGGAAGACAAAATTTGAACTCTTTCTATCTCATTCCTATACTAGTACATGTGTCGATTTTTATACCATCTCCCCTTTTTCTGACCTTTCTTTCTTTCTTTCTTTCTTTCTTTCTTTCTTTCTTTCTTTCTTTCTTTCCTTCCTTCCTTCCTTCCTTCCTTCCTTCTTTCTTTCCTTCCTTCCTCCCTCTCTTCTTTCTTTCTTTTGTTATTTTTTTTTAGAGGGGAAGGTAAAGGGGGAGTTTTTTGCTATTCCTTCTGCTTAGAGATATCAATGAATAAGGTGTAATTAGAGTCACTTTGTATCCTGCAGCAGTCGAGAAGCTGAGTCTTATTCCCTACCCATACTATAACCACTTTCCTCTCCTAAGGTCAATATATCTTTTTGTTGTTATTGTTCAACTGTTTCCATTGTGTCTGACCCCTTGTGACCCCATTTGGGGTTTTCTTGGCAGGGATACTGGATTACTTTGTCATTTCCTTCTCCAGCTAATTTTACAGATGAGGAAACTGAGGCAAACAGGGTTAAGCGACATGTCTAGGGTCACACAGCTAGGAAGTTCTGAGGTCATATTTGAACTCAGGAAGATGAGTCTTCCTGACTCTAGGTCCAGCACTCTATGCACTGAACCACCTAGTTGCCCTCTAGTATATCTTACTTCTGTCCAAATACAGGCATACCTCGTTTTATTGTGCTTCACTTTATTTCACTTTGCAGATATTGTGGGGTTGTTTTTGTTAGTTTTACAAATGGAAGGTTCATGCCAACCCTATGCCAAACAAGTCTAATGACACCATCCCCCCCCCCCCGCCAATAGTATGTACTTATATCATGTCTCTGTCATGTTTCAGTAATTTTTGCAACATTTTAAACTTTTTCATTATTATTATATGTGTTATGATGATTTGTGATCAGTGATTTTTGATGTTACTATGTTATTGTTTTGGGGTACTATAAACCATACCCATATATGACATTGAGCTTAAGAACTTAAAGATAAATATTGTGTGTATTCTGACTGCTCCACCAGAATGACCTTTTCTCTGTTTCACTCTCTCTCCTCGGGCCTCCCTATTTCTTGAGATACAACAATTTTGAAGAGTATTACATAAATTTATTTGACAAAGCAGTGACAGGGTTTGAGAGGACTGACTCCAATTTTGGAAGAAGTTCTATTGTGGGTAAAATGCCATCAAATAGCATTGCATTCTACAGAGAAATCTTTCATGAAAGTAAGAGTCAATCAATGAGGCAAACTTCATTGTTGTCTTATTTTAAGAAATTGCCATTAGGGAGGCTAGGTGGCACAGTGAATAGAGCACTGGCCCTGGAGGCAGGAGGACCCAAGTTCAAATCTGGTTTCAGACACTTAACACTTACTATCCGTGTCACCTTGGGCAAGTCACTTAACCCCAATTGCCCTGCCTTTCCCCCTCCAGAAAGGGAAAAAAATTACCATTGCCACCCCACCCTTCAGCAACCAGCACCCTGATCCATTAGCAGCCATCAGCATCCAGGCAAGACTCTCCACCAGCAAAAAAATTATAACTCATTGAAGGCTCATTATGGTTAGTATTTTTTAGCAATAAGTATTTTTAACTAAGATATGTATATTTTAAAAGACATAATATTATTGTACACTTAATAGACAGTATAGTATGTACAGTATAAATATAATTTTTATATGCACTGGGAAACCAGAATGTAAATTGCTTTAGTGTGATATTTGCTTTATTGTGGTGGTCTGGAATTGAACCGGCAATATCTCTAAGATGTGCTTGAATCCTTCCTACTATCCTGGTTGATGGCCCCACCTGGGAGCTCATACATGCTTTCTCCTGGGTTGGAATATAACCCTGGGAAACATAATCCTTTTTTGGAGAAAGTGTCCCTCATCCCCCCCCCCAAAAAAAAAAAAAAAACCCAACTATTTTGAGGCTTTTATTTTCTCCCATTGCGTCTGCTTCAATGGAACCACATTCTTTCCTATTATAGGGTAAGACCAAGCCTCTATCCCTCCCTCTGCCTGATCCTTCCATTGCTCTTATTCTATTCTCCCATTTATGTCCTCCTCCCCACCATGCTTGCCAAGATACTGAAGAAATTCTTCTTCTTTTCTGCTCCCAATCAGACTAGGTAGGAGTGCATCTCCAGCTTCCTGGTCTCTTGCTTCCTCACTTGACCAACAAAGAATATCAGTTTTCTTGTAGAGGAGCATAGATTTTAGTCTACAGAAGAGTAATTCAACTCTTCTTCCTTCCTCTCTCCTGAGTCTTTAAATTTTCCTTATATTTTTAGCCCCTTAGATCTCTTTGTCCTTCGACAATCCCTTTTTGGTGTTCATTTTAGCCATTGATCAGATTTCTTTTTATAATAGCTAGCATTTATATAGTGATTTAAGGTTTGGAAAGTACTTCACACATCTTAACTAATTTTATTCTTTCTTTCTTTTTTCTTTTTTTTTTTTTTGCTTTTTGGAGGGCAATTGGGGTTAAGCAACTTGCCCAAGGTGACACAGCTAGTAAGTGTTAAGTTTCTGAAACCAGATTTGAACTTGGGTCCTCCTGCCTCCAGGGCCAGTGCTCTATTCACTGTACCACCTAGCTGCCCCTAATTTTATTCTTATAATAAACCTGGGCATAGGTGCTGTTATTATTCCTATTTTACAGTTGAGGAAACTGAGGCAGACAGAGGTTAAGTGACTTGTACAGGGTTACATAGTGAATAAGTGTCTGAGGCTGAATTTGAATTCAAGTCTTCCTTACTCCTGGTCTAACTATCTCTCTATCCACTGTACCTCCTAGCTGTCTCTTAAATAATAGCCTTGTCTTGCCCTAGAAATAAGAGAGAATTTATTTTATTGCTTAGGTTTTTCTTGATAATTGTTCTGATTTAGCTTTTGTGGTAAATGTGTGATGATTTCTTAGGCGTCTCTATTTTTGGTTGTTTGCAAGTCTGTTTGCTTTTGATATCTTTTCTAGGAATGACTCAAATGCCCTTTTTTTTGAAGGTCCATGTGTTTTTATTGATGATTACGCTAGCTTTTCAGAATATTTTTTAAGGTACATTTTGATCTTATTTGCTTTTAAAATATCATACAGTGCCTTCTAATTTTTTTCCTGTGATTTCTCATGGACATTATAATCTTGAGCTACATAGCTCAAGGCCCAACTCCTGGTTGCTTATATAATATAATTTTTAAATACAGAAATTCAGAAATTTAACCACTATAGACCTTGGAGTTCAATCTTGGACTTTTTTTTTCTCTTAGTTTGTATCTATGAATTCTAACAATTAGTGCTTAGTCAATTGTTTTCAAAACTTCTGGCCACTGGGGTGGCTAGGTGGTGCAGTGAATAGAGCACTGGCCCTGGAGTCAGGAGGACCTGAGTTCAAATCTGACCTCGGACACTTAACTAGCTGTGTGACCTTAGGCAAATCACTTAACTTCAATTGCCCTGCCCTCCCCGATCAAAAAAACAAACAAACAAAAAAAACAATACAACTTCTGGACAGTTTTTTTTTTCATATTATTTTCTATAATATAATAGTAATGCTTTTAAATTTACCATGTTTTTCTGGGTGACCTATGATTTTAAATTAGTGCTATGTATCAGATTTTCAAGGTTGCTTTGGCTTGTATGGAATTCATACATGATTTAAAAGTTGGTTTTCTCTTCCCTCAAATTTTCTTACATTTCTGTATTTCTGAGGGGCAAATCTCTTAATCTCCTTTTCAGAACCTCTACTACATTGGAGAATTTTTCAGGGGCATTATAAGTTATGTATTATATTATTATCTTGTTTATTAATTTTTTAAAGCTCTGATTTCTGATCCAATTTCCAACCTAATTTTTAAAATTCTCTTTTGAACCATTATGAGAACATGGTCATGATCGACCATTTGTTCACGTTCCCTTTTTTATTGAGGGCTTTTGGTTCACTTTCCTTTAATGTATAATACTTACTCATTGCACTATGACCTTTTAAAAAAATCTTGCTCATTTAGCCTTATTTCTTCTATTGCTTCATCTACTTGAGAAGTAGGTTTATACATATCTCTTTGTCTCTTCTTGTTTTTTTTTAAATTTTTTTCTTCTTTTTTTTCTACTAGTTTGTCTCAAGCTTCCCATCATATTGTTCACTCTTCACACTTCCATTTCTATGACTTGCATATTTTCTCCTGTACTGATTCTCAAGTCTGTGTGGCTTTATTAACTTCAAGTTGGAGAAGAAGTTTTGTGGCCTAGTTGGGTCTTTGCCCTGTGTGAATTTCACCAGGAGAGGTCAGACCATGGGTGAATTTCTAGGTCTCTTTCTCTCAGACACTGAAGCTCCTTTTCTTGTTGGCTTTGTACTACCCTGTCTTCCTTCCACAGTTTTATCCCCTTTTCATATGCTGCTGAGCAAGATCAATGTTTTCTATTTCCTCTTATTTGGTGAAGGGTTCATACTGAATTACTGCTGTAAGGAAACCAGGTAGAGGTCTCTGTAACCTAAAACACAAGATTGTCAGGTTGTATGTGTTGGCTATCCCTGGTTTGTGGGGCATACTGGGAGTTATTAGGGGTAAGGTTGATTTAGGCTGTTCAACCCTCTACTGCTATTTCAGAAGGATTTACCTTATGTGGAGGGTATTTCTATCTTCGCACCATAGTTTAAGTTATTATAGATTTAACAAATTTCTTATTTTCAGGTATGGAGAGTAATGTTGAAAATAATTACCAATCATGACCATTAATTCCTTTCTGTAAGTGTGAGGTCTTCTCTAATGAGAAGTAGCATGATATAGTGAAAAGAGACCTGGATTTGGAGTCGCAGAACTTAATAAAAACTAACATTTATGCAGCACCTACTGTGTACTAGGTATTGTGCTAAGTTCTTTACAAGTAATATCTCATTTGATCCTTATAACAACCCTGGCAGGTAAACACTATTATTGCTCTCATTTTCAAGAGGAAGCAGAGACATATAGAGGTTAAGTAACTTGCATAAGATCATACAGTCTGAGGCTGGATTTAAACTCAGGTCTTCCCAACTCCAAGTCCTCCATTCTCTTTATTTACCTGCCTTTGGCTTCAGTTCAAATCCTGTCTCTATTTTTTACCTTTGTGATCTGGGGCAACAGGTATGCCAGCCTCTTTGGGTGGCAGTTTCCTCATATATAAAATGAAGCAATTGGTCTAGATGTTTTTTTCCCAGCTCTAGCTCTCTGATCTTATGATGAGCTGATATAAAGTTTTGATAGGGAAGAGGGTAGAGTGCACAGTGGTCAGGATTTTGGCAGTAGGTGGAATAGCTTGAGGGAATAAGGAATGAGTGGGCACAGTACCAAAATGGCAGCCAGTTGCTTAGGGGGAAGGTGGGAAGGTGCCAAATGTAATTTTCTCTCCTTCACAATTTTACTGAGGATCAGTCTCTTAATAGACTATCAAGATTAGCTATTCTCTTTTATCATTAACTAACTGATGGGGCTGTACCTCCTGAGAACCATGGAGATGGTCTTTGGGTGATCAAATATTCAGAAGTAGAACGGATGAGGTGTGAGGAGTAGATCTAGGTGCTGTTTCAGGCAAGTCCAGGGACCTGAAAGCAAAGTCAGAGCTGTTTCTCATTTCCCTCCAGTCAGTGAAGCTGCTCCTTCTGGGATCTCCCCTTCTCTATTCTCCCACCCTCACCTCTCATTGGAGCATCACTGAAAACTCTTGTGAAGGACTCTAACTTCTATATAGAAACATTAAATTACTGAGGTTTTTTTTTGGGGGGGGAGGAAAGATATTTGGTAGACTAAGAGTTTTGGGGAGAGAGGCAATCATCATATAACTGAAATTCACTAATATAACTTTTTTTCTCCAATTTACCTGACCATTGCCCATCAGTATTTCTTTTTTTTTTCTTGTAGATAAACATTCTCCTTTCTCAAGGAGTTCAGACTCTGACTCATGGTCTTCCTCTTTGTCACAACCTATGCCCTTAAATTAGGAGACTTCAGTATGTATGTTGATGTTTTCCTAAACACCCTGGACCCTTAGTTATTCAGTTGCATCCATACATAGGGATCTCTCACTGATCTCATCGACCCAGGGGCCCCTCCCCCAGAACTCTGAAATTCTTTTATCTAACCATAACCCCCTCTCATTCCATCTCTTCCTGTACCTCTATACTCCTAACTCTATTCTTCATTCTTACCCTCACTTCCAGTTCCTCCTCAGCCGTCAGTGTTCTTCCAGGTTATCATTCTTGCTCTGGCTTTTCCCCCTTCTTTCTCTGTTTTGACTCTATAGTTAACCAGTTCAGATCCCTTACCTCCTTGTATCTTTCACACCTTGCCAAATCCCAACCCTGCACTGCTCACAGCATCCACGTCTAGTACTCCTACTCACCTGCTACTATTAGATACTAGAGAAAGTCATCTAACTCAGCTGACTGGGTATACTATGAATATGTATTATCTAATTTTGCCTGGTCCCTCATTA
Organism: Gymnobelideus leadbeateri; assembly: GCA_011680675.1. Classification (NCBI taxonomy): domain Eukaryota; kingdom Metazoa; phylum Chordata; class Mammalia; order Diprotodontia; family Petauridae; genus Gymnobelideus; species Gymnobelideus leadbeateri. The sequence goes on from WOXC01000339.1 coordinate 285,990, forward strand.
TAGCAATCCTTATTGATTCTTTCAAAAATATATTTTATTTTTTAATCAGCAAAAATCTTCGTCTTGTCTCTCCTACTTCAACCTCTCCCCCCAACAATTGAGAATGAAAGGAAAAAAGCCTGTTGTTAACACAGTCAAGCAAACAAACTTCTGCACTATGTCCAAAACAATATACGTCTCATTCCTGTACTCTGAGTCCTTTACCTCTTAAGTGGTGGGCAGTGTGTTTTATGAGTCCTTTGGAATCATGGTTTATCATCACGCTGATCAGACTTCCTGAGTCTTTCAGCATTGTCTTTACATTGTTACTATCACTGTATAAATTGTTCTCCTGGTCTTACTTCACTTTGCACCAGTTCATACAAGTCTTCCCAGGCTTTTTTGAAACCTTCCCTTTATTTCTTATGACACAATAGTATTCCATCACATTTATGCCCCATAACTTGTTTAGCCATCCCGGACTGACAGGCACTCCCTCAGGTCTGAAGTTTGCCACCTCAAAGAGCTTGTACACTTTTAGTTAGTTTGTTTTTTTTAGAACTAATCTCTCCTCTAATCTATCATCCCTTTAATTTTCCCTTCTTCCTTTCCCTCTTTTCCTTTTATTTCCTTCTTGAGTTAAATATATTTGTATACCCAGGTCTGTCTGTGTGTTTATGTATTCTTCCCTCTTCCAACCAATCCATAGAAGAGTGATGTCCAAGTGTCAGCCACTTCCCCTAACTTTGTTTATATAAAAGTCTACTGATGTATTCTGATGATGTGACATAATTTTCCCTAATCTTTCTTTGGTATGGGATTCCTGCCTCAGTTATTCCTCTGCAAGCTTCAGACTGGACTAGAGTCTAGAACTGAAATCCTGCTCTGTTGCTCAGGACTGAGACATACTGCGGCTGTTTGCTTCTGAACCTGCTCCTCTCTCGGTACACTGCCTGGTGCTTCAAACTGCTTCTCACCCTGGAATGTTATTCTTGGACACAGACCCCCTTTTCAGGCCACCCAGGATCTGTGACCTAGAATGGAGTGGTGGATAACAAGCAGCCAGCAATCAGCCAGATGATAACTTCTTCTGTGGGGGTGACCTCATAAGGGTCTGGGACCTTCTCTTTTCCTGGTGCACAGTCTCTCTTCGCTCTGAAGTACTTTGTGAGACACATTCTGGCCAGATACAGTCCCCAGTATACAGACTTCTTTGTCCCTGTGACTTTTCTTGTATTTTCCCGTCAGGATTCAGTCTAGTAAATTTTTTCAGGTCTGATTGGAGGAGTTTGGGTGAGAAATTTACTATACTTCTTCCTGCTCTTCTGCCAGCCTGGCATTGTTTCTCCCTAATTGAGTCTCTGGGGCAGCTAGGTGGCACAGTGGATAAAGTGTTGGGCCTGGAGTCAGGAGGACCTGAATTCAAATTCAGCCTCAAACACTTACTAGCTATGTGACCTTGGGCAAGTCACTTAACCCTGTTTGCTTCAGAGTCCTCATCTGTAAAATGAGCTAGAGAAGGAAATGGAAAACCACCACAGATGTACACTATAAAAATCTGGGAAGGTAGGTTGGAGCTAGGACCACTGTCTCCTTCAACCTCCACTCCCACAGTTATTTTGTGTTCACTCTTTGAGATCAGGGGTGTGGTCAGCTTCATGTAAGTCTTTCCCGAGAGTCCCTTGAGTAGAATATAAAATGTCTTCAAGGTTTCACCTACCAATTATATACCTGACCTTGTGAAATGACCACTGTGTGGGCTAACACACAGCCGAAGTATAGTGGAAAATGAATACTATCAGAGTGTTATTGTTGTTCAGTCATTTTAGTCACATCTGACTCTTCTTGACCCCATTTGGGGTTTTCTTGGCAAAGATACTGGAGGGGTTTGCCATTTCCTTTCTCCAGCTCATTTGACAGATGAGGAAACTGAGGCAAATAGGGTGAAGTGACTTACCCAGGGTCACATAGCTAGAAAGTATCTGAGTCTGGATTTTGAACTCAAGAAAATGAATCTTTCTGGCCTCAGGCCTGGCACTCTATCCAATGCATCCATTAGAGTAGTTATTAAATAAAAGAATAGGAAGTCTTGGATGACTGAATAAAGGAACTACTTTTATGACTTTGGGCAAATCATTTAACTTTTCCTAGGTCTCATTTTACTTTTCTGTAAACTGAGGAGGTTGGATTACATAATAACTAACATTTATATAGAGTTTGCCATGTATACTGTGCTAAATGTTTTATAATTATCTCATTTGATTCTCACAACAACTTTGGGAGGTACATGCTATTATTATCCCTGTTTTATAGATGAAGAAACTGAGACAGAGGTTAAGTGACTTGCCCAGGGTCACTCTGCTAGTAAGGATCTGAGGCCATATTTGTACTCAGGTCTTCCAATTCCAGGCCCAGCTCTTCATTCATTTTGCCACCAGACTACCCTTACGTTGTCTAAGGTCCCTTCGATTTTATGATACTGTGAATGTGATTATGAGACTATTACTGATCGAGTCTTCTTGGTGATGATAATGGATCCACAACATTTGGACTTTAGCATCTCAGTATATTTCACACTAGTATGCTATGTAATGTAAAGAAGCAGCAATTACATTTAAGGAGCTGAAAAGAACAATTGTATGAAAGAAAAATATACTGTGAACAACACAATGTTAAAGATACTCAGAGGTTAATTTCCAAGATCTCTCAAGTGGGAAGAATAGGAAACATTACCTATGCCATTTTAACCAATTCTTCTCCCTTCCCACTACAACCAAGACCTCATTACACACTCTTGTGCCTTTTTTGGTCTCATTTCTATGAAATCTTTGTGAGAATGAATATATCCAGGATATCCTTGAGAAAAACATCAAGAGAGAGCTTTCTTTCATAGTTTCTTTTTTATTCTTCCATTTTCTCTCTTTCTTTTCCTCATCTTTCTCTTTCCCTCCTCTCATTTTTCTCTTTCTTCTTCCCGCCTTTTTTCTTTTTTCTTTCTTTTTTCCTTCCTTTTAGTCCTTTCAGTCCTTTCTTTTTTCCTTTCTTTCTTAGTTCCCTTCCTTCCTTCCTTCCCAAGAGAAGACCACATTTTTATAGTCACACAACTGATTGAGAGGTGCTGAAAATACAGGATTCTCCTTTGTTCATTGTTCTCTGATTTTTTTTTTTAATTGGACTTGGTAAGGGGAAAATGCTACTTTAAAGACTCTCCTTAAATAAAGTGTACCTTCCATGCATCTGTTAAAGTGATACAAGGTTCTGTGGCAGACATGACCACAAAGATGAATATTCAGTGGCCTCTTTTGTATGAACATGAAACATGGAGACATAGCCATCATCCTGGGTGATCTCCAGTGAACAATGTCCTACCCAAAGGCCAAACAGAAACAAAATTCTCTGTTGTAAAAGATGTGAGTCCTGTGACACTACCAGACCTCCCCAGTGACATCTGTCATTACTGCAAAGAGATCGACTCAACCTTCTACACAGGAAAACCAGAACAAGCAAAAATGCATATTGCTTTGAGTAGAACATTCAGTTGTATGAACAGCCCTTTGCACCTCAGTCAATCTTTCACAGGTACTACAGATAGATAGTGATCAAGCCCAGAAATGATTAGTAGGAGGAAGTGTGACTGGATTGTGTTTAGGGAAATATATAGTCACTCCAATGACTTTAAGTTGCTCGGTGATGAAAGAATCTATCTCTTTAACACTAATATTCTTGGAGTGATGTAAGATGATGCATGGATAGAGAGCTGACAGGGGGGAGTCTATAAGACCTGGGTTCATATCCAGCCTCTGAAATACTGGCTGCATGACCCTGGGCAAGTCACTGGCCCAGTCAAATTTTTGACTATTAATTGCAGAACAGTTGTGAGTTTGTATTGATAGAGGGATCTTCCTTACTATGCTAATGAAATCATAAGCCCAGACCAGTTCTTGGGCTGATGCTTTATAGCTAGGAATCACAGATTACAATCTCAAAAAATAAAAATAGCGGTTGGATACAGTCTTAATATTTGACAAATGGAGATTCACATGTGAGAAGCTGACTAAAATACATTGTCAGTGACTTGGTTGACCAGAAAAGGAAGTGGGCTAGTCATGAAATGAAAGTGAGAGACACTAGATGAACAGACTGAGGGCTTGTGTTGGCATCTTTAATATAGTAAAAGATCCATAGGAAGGTTTCTTGCATTGTGGAGAAATCTTTTACATAGGTTTATGAAACATCATGGGTGAAAGCTACACTGGTTGAGGAGTCATGGATAGGTTGTAATCTTTATTGGTGGAGAGAATGCCACACAGGTAAGATGACAGAGCCATCTAAGCATCAAAGCAAGTAAAGAATGTTGGTGGGATAAGTGTGTGACATACTCAGGGCTTTTCCTGAGGACTTTATGAACAACATAGGACCATTACCAAAGAGATAATGGCAATACCAAAGGACCATGACAAATAATGAGCAAAAATGTGCTAGGATAGAGTGACCAGGACTTTGCTCCAGGATACCTAAATTTAGAGGGCGTTCATAGCCCCTCCAACACATAGAAAAACATTTGAGCTTACTGCCTAGTTTAGCAAGATTGATTAGTTCAGCTCTGAAATGTTGGTCATCGTTCCACAATCTCCTCTTGTTCAAGGCCCACACCCCAGGTAGGGTTCCTCTATTCCTAAACCCAGCCCCATGCTGTCTTCTTTCTTGGTGCCCATAAGTTTTGTCCCATGATCTATAGAATCTATGCCAGATTTGAAGAAGAGTTTATGACCCAGGGTCTCTGTTCCTTCCTCATAAGATCTATGCCTTGAAAACCAACATCTGTCCTTTCATGATGCTTGCAATGAACCACAAAAATCAGTAGTGACAGCACTGTTTTGGAATTCAGAGGAGAGAGATTTTTGTGTTTTGGGTTGGTCAGGTGTGGCTTCAGATAGTAGGTGATACTTGAGCTGGACCTTAAAATATGGAGATGATTTGAACAGGGGCAGAGGAGGAGGAGGAAGAGAATTCCACAGGGGTGGGAACAGCTTGAGCAAAAGGCTAATATGATGAGAATGCTCAGGTCTTGTGCCAGGAACATTGAGGACACTAAGTCAGCCTGGAACAAGGGGCTGGTATATATAGTACTGGTAAAAAAGACTAGGGGAATCTAGGTGGGTAGAGTTCAGAGTCTGAAGTCAGGAAGACTCATCTTCTTGAGTTCAAATCTGGCCTCAGACACTTACTAGCTGTAGGAGCCCGGGCAAGTCTCTAGACCTTGTTGGCCTCAGTTTCCTCATTTGTAAAGGGTGATCTAGAGAAGAAAATGGAAAATCACTTCAGTATGTTTTCCAAGAAAACCCCAACAATGGGATCATGAAGAGTAAGACATGATTGAAAAAATGACTGAATAACAAAAAACAACAAAAGAAAGGCTGGAGAAATAAGGTGAGACCAGATTATCAGAAGTGCTGGGGAAAAGTAGGAGATGAAGTATGAAAAGAAATAAACAAGACTGACTCACGGATAAGTTGCAAAGTTTGTTAATAGACCATAGTCCCCCACCTCAATGGCATTTGCCCTCTTTCAACTAGATCTGCCCTGGGTTCTCCACAGGGTTCTGCCCAGATCAGTACCCAATGCCATGGATCCCCCAACCTCAGAACTGTGTCCTATCCTTTAGGGTCTCTGTCCCTTGCTAGGGAACAGTTAATTATTTCATTTATGAATTCCTACAAGGATCATAGTTCACAAAGGGACTTAGATCAAAGAAACCTATCTTAGAAGGATCAAATGCTTAACTGAAATGCTAGAGCTATCTAGTTACGAAAGTAAGAAGGTTTCTGGGCAATGGAAACTCTAGGGGAATGGACAAGTAATTCGGTAGCTATAGGTGCAGTCCATTGCCCCCAACAACTCTATGTCCCATAAACCTCCTATAGACCCTCTAATTCTGAGCCTCTATTCAGATTTCTTCTCCTCAAAACTCTTCACTTTCATAGTCAGGTATTTGCAGAGTTTGTGTCAGGAGAGTTGATACTTTGAGATTTTCACAATTTCCATTTTAGGGAGCTAATCTTGGGGGTGCAAACCATGTGAAGAAAAGTTAAAGCAGAGGGTACACAATCAATCCATAGTCATTACTGACACGGTGATGCATGCCAGTCACTGTGCTAAGCACTGAGGATACAAAGGAAAGCAAAAGAAAGCTCCTGCTCTCAAGAAACTTACAGTCTAATGTGGGAGAAAACACGAAAGCAGCTAGATACAGGCGAGATGAGGCTATATTGGGGATAATGAGTGCAGGGAAGGTATGAGCTTTAAGGGGGATCAGGAGAGGCTTCTTATGAAAGTTAGGATTTGAGCTGAGAATTGCAGGAAGCCAGGAGGAAGAGATGAGGAGGGAGAGCATTCCAAGCAGAGGGGACAGCCAGGGAAAATGCCTGAAGTCTGGAGTATTTTTTTTTTTTTTGAGGAATAGCCAGGGGACTAGTGTCACTGGCTCAAAGAGTATGTGGGAGGAAATTATATGAAATAATATGGAAGATTGCAAGAGTAAGAGAGAGTCAGTCTGTCAGGGCATTTGAATGCCAAATAGAGGATTTCATACTGTGTCCTAGATGTGATAGAGAATCACTTGACTTCATTGAATAGGGAGATGATGAGCTGCTCTTTTTTACTTCATTAGAACAACAGAATCAGAATCTTTAAGTTGGAGGGAACCTGAGAGACCATCAAGTCTGACCCACACAAGAAGCATGACTCTGAACACTAATCAGGAGTTTCCCTGGTCTTCCTTTTATTTATTTTTTTTAAACTTCTCTTCCAGTCTATTGGCTCATCTTCTGGTCCACTTCCTTGGGATCATTCTGTATTTCTTGTTGTTGTTCAGTTATTTCAGTCGCCACCTCTTTGTGACCACGTTTGAGGTTTTCTTGGCAAAGATACTGGAGTATTTTGACATTTCCTTCTCTAGCTCATTTTACAGATGAGGAAACTGAGACAAACAGGGTGAAGTGACTTGCCCAAGGCCACACAGTTAGTAAGTATCTGAGGAAGATGAGTCTATCCACTGTGCCTCCTAGCTGCCCCTGTATTCCTTGCTAACTGACCTTTATTCCCAACTGAGCTCCAGGGCTGAGCTATTTCTTTTCTCTTTAGTTGAATAAGAGTTAGTCACTGGACAAGAAAGTGGTAGATATTCAGTCAGTCAGTTAGTCATTTTCTACTTGAGTCCCAGAATCAACTGCCCTCTGTAGCTCAAAATGACTGTCATAACTGTATTGCTGAGCTCTGTTCACTAAAATTCTCCAAGCAATCTTCTTTTCCATTTTGGATACACATGAACTCCTCAGAACGAGCCTGCCCTTGATGACTTAGTCCTAAGATTTAGAGATGGAAGGAACCTTATACATCAGGTGGTCTGACCCCCTCCATTTACAAGTGGTGAGGCTGAGCTGCAGAGAGCTGAAGGGATGTGTTGAAGATCCCCCAGCTGGTTAGTAAGGAGCAGGACTGGGAACAAAACCCAGGCCCCCTGGCTTCAGATCCTACAGTATTTCCATTGGCCAGGCTGTTTCCTTAAATTAGTGACTGTATTACCCTAGTCTCTCTTTTCTCCCTTTTTTGCTTTTTGTTCTTCTCAGAATGGTCTTTCTTGTAACTCATGGGAGAAATTCATATAGTCATTCAAAAAAGCGTTTACTTAATAGTTACTGGGTGTCCAGCGCTGTATGGTCTTTAGGGGAAGCAGGATGCTGCAGGGCAGAGTGGCATGATGTAAAGACCAATGGACGGGATATCAGAAGACCTGGCTTCTATGCTCCCTTATCTCTCCTCTTAGGTGACCTTGGGGAAATCCCTTCCTTTCTCTATGGAAAGGAAGGGTTTGCTGAGATGGGTCCTTTTCAGCTTGAGAATTCTATGATAAGGCAAAGAAAGGCCTGACTTGGGAGTGGGTGGAACTTATGGTGACTTAAGAGCTATTTATGCTTGTAATTCCCACCCTTAGAGATTCATTCCTTTGTGTTTAATTTCATTCAATAAAAATGTATTGCATGTATTTATTAAGCATTATTAAGTATTTATTAATGCAAATATTTACTAAGCACTTAGTATGCACCAGGCCCTGTCATAAGTATGATGGATACAAAGAAAGGGAAAAATATTCTGATAGGGTACACAACACACAAATGGTTATACATACAAGAAATGTGTAGTTTAAATGGAGGGCAATCTCAGAGAAGCGCAGTCTTGAAGAAAGTCACTTAGGAGTTACCTACTAACTGTAAGAGTGAGGAGGTAAGAGTTAGGAGTCAGAGGGAGAATACAGGATACCTGGGAGATATTGTGGATTCCATTCTAGACCACCACAATAAAGCAAACATTGCAATAAAGCAAGTCATGTGACTCTTTCGGTTCCCCAATTCACATAAAAGTTATGTTTATATACTATAGTCTAATGGCATTATATCTAAAAAATGAATGTACCTTACTTAAAAATACTTTATTGCTAAAAATGATAAACATCATCTGAGTCTTCAGGAGTCGTTCTGCTGGTGTGTGTGGTGGTCTTATCTTGATGTTGATGACTGCTGATTGAGCAGGGAGGTGGTTGCTGATGCCTGGGGTGGCTGTGGCAATTTCTTATAATAAGACAACAATGAAGTTTGCCCCATTGGTTGACTCTTCGTTCACTTGAACAGTTAGAGGTTGTTGTAGGTCGTTGTAATTAGACTAATTTCAATATTGTTGTGTTTCAGAGGATAGAAAGGCCTGAGGAGAGGGAGAGAGACAGGAATGGATGGTTGGTGGAGGAGTCAGAACACCCACAACATTGATTGATTAAGTTCTCCACCTCACATGGGTGTAGTTTGTGGCTTCCCAAAACAATTTCAGTAGTAACATCAAAGATCACCATAGTAATAATAATGATGATGATGATGATGATAAAGTTTGAAATATTGCAAGAATTATGGAAATGTGACACGTGATGTGAGCATGTGCTGCTGGAGAAGTGGCACTGATGCACTTACTCTACACAGGGTTGCCACAAACCTTCAATTGGTAAAAAAAAATTCAACACCTACAAAATGCAATAAAGAAAAGCACAAGAAAATGAGTTATACCTGTACTCCAGGTATGGGGGACAGCCAGTCCAAAAGCCAGGGGCTGGGACATGGAGTGTGAGGAACAGCAAGAATGCCAGTGTAGCGGTGTTGTGTAGAAAGGAATAAAGTGTAAGAAGATAGAAAAGTTAGGAAGATACCATGTTGCAAAGAGCTTCAAATTCTAAACACTATTTTATATTTGGTCTTAGAGGCAATAGGGAGCCATTGGAGTTTGTTGAGTAGGGGTGATGTGATCAGATCTGTGCTTTAGCAAAATCACTTTGGCAGCTGAAGGGAGGATGGATTGGAGTGGAGAGAGAATTGAGGCAGGGAGACCTGAGGGAGAAAGAGAAGACTATTTCAATGGACAAAGCATGAGGCGATGAGGGCCTGCACTAGGATGGCAGTTCTGGGAGGGGAGAGAAGGGGATGTACATGAGAGAGCAGAAACTATGAGAAGATTGGACTGGATATTTAGACATTCCTATCTCTAGTTCATATTTTAGGGATTGGATATTTAGAATGAGGAGCTGAGGATCATAGGATCAGAACTGCGATCTGAAACAGCCTGTGGGAAACAAAACATTCAGTAACTGTTAGGTTTCTTTTCCTTTTTCTTTCTGTACCTTTGTTTTTTTAGGAAGGGGAGTTGTTAAGTATTTTTAAAAATGACATGTTTTCATTGTCTTCAAATTCAAAAGCCTCCTCTTACTGCTCCGACACAACCGAGGCTATGAATAGTGGCCATAATAAAGGGGAGGGGCCCTACAGGAAATATTGGAGTGAAAAAGGAAACATTTCAGCTCTGTAATAGAAATGGGAGCTCGGCATGTCCAGGGAGGATGTGGGGAGAGATGTGGGGGGTGGGGGGAAGAGGCAGGTGTGTTGGGACAGAAGGGTGTGACATCTAATCTATTTTAAGCTCGTGAGGTCAGCACCACTAGTTTTTATTACAATTGGGTGAAGAGAGATTTGGGACTTCTAAGGGAAGGAAAGCATCTTTCCTTTGTGAGCAATGTCCCTTTCTTTTCATTTAGAATGTTACTGGATGATCAGCTTGTACAGAATGTCATAGACTTAGACCTAGAAGGGCCCCTAGGGGTCATTTGATCCAACCCCCTTTATTTTATAGATGAGGAAACTAATGCTCAAAGATGTCAGGTGACCTACCCAGGTTCACGCAGATGGTAAAGGTCAGGGACGGGACTTAAACACAGGTCTTTCTGACTCCAAGGATGCCTCTCTATTGGATATCAGATATTATATCCCTGTTTGAGCTAAGTGGGACCTCAGAGATCATTTGGTCCAATCTGTCTCTCTGTGTTTGTCTGTCTGTCTCTCTGTCTTTCTATCCATTTGTCTGTTACCAACTCATTAATTCACTTTCTATATAACCATTCATTTGTTTAACTGTTTATCAGTTCATCTGTCCATCTTTCTGCCCACTCTTTTGTTTGTTTACCTAGTCATTAATTCATCTTTCTATTTGTGTTTATTTATCTTTGTCTATCTATTAATTTGTTTACCTATTTATTAATCCATCTATTTATTGGTCTATCCATTTGTTTGTTTACTTATTTATTAATTCATCTGTCTTTCTATTTGTGTTTATCTGTATCTATCTATTCATCCATTTGTTTGCTATTTAATTCATCTATCTATCCATTCATTTGTTTGTTTTCCTATTTATTGATCTCTCTCTCTCTCTCTCTCTCTCTCTCTCTCTCTCTCTCTCTCTCTCCCTCCCTCCTTCCCCCTTTCCCTCTCCCTTTCCCTCTCCCTCTCCCTTTTGCTTTCCCTCTCCCTCTCCCTCTTCCTCTCTCTTATTTGTCCACCACTAATCTTTCAAGATTGAGTATCCCTTTCATACCCAGGCTAGATGTGTAGTTGCCTGGTCCCATTTCTAACTGTATCATTTCCAACCTGGGGCAGTTTGTCCCTCATTAGGCAGCCTGCTGGGTCCCCATTTTCAAGGGTTCACCATATAGTGCCAGATTTAGTATGTGCCCTGTCACTTTGCTTTGGTGTGACCCAATCAGCTTTAGCTCTATTGCAGTTCAAAACTCCCAAGCTCAAGCAATCCACCAGCCTCAGTTTCCCCCAATATCAGGGATTCCAGGAGAGCCACCAAACTGTTCCCCTTCATTTTATAGGTGAATAAACTGCGGCTCAGAGAGAGTAATTTCTTTTTCAGAGAGAGGAGCTGTGTAGCCTAATGCCATGCAAAAGTTAATGGCAGAACTAGGTCTAGAATTTGGGTCTCCTCACTCCTACCTTGTCATACTGCCTCATAGAAGACATTCCTATCTCTAGTTCAGCAGATGAGGAGGAAGATGGCTTAACAGACTGTCCTTGACCCCCAGCAATATTGCTTTATGTGAGGGAGACCGAGTGGAGGGGACTTTTCTGATTCCTGTGAGGATTAGAGGTAATCGAAGCCAGTGAAGTTGAGGTTTCCAAAGAATGAGGTTGCTGTATTCTGGTTGCAAAAGTGCCTTGAAGAATAAAAACCATGTATTAATGCATTTCCGTTCATTAGATTTAAAGACTTAAAGTCGATTTAAAATGATATTTTAAGTTCAGAATATTAGGGAAAACAACTATCATCATGACAGCCTACATGTAGAATTGTTCCTAGAGGGTATTAGCCTGGGACAAATAATAATAGCTATAGCTAGCATTTATTACAGCACCTACTGCCTGCTAGGCACTGTGCTGAGAGCTTTACAAATATTATCTCATCTGAACCTCGAAGCAACCCTGGAAGGTAAGGGCTATTATTATTATTATTTTACAGGTGAGGAAACCAAAGCAAGCAGAGTTTAAGTGACTTGCCCAGGGTCATACAGCTAGGAAGTGTCTGAGGCCAGATTTCAGGTCAGGTCTTGCTGACTCCAGGATCCTGCTCTATTCACTGTACCACTTAGCCACAAATCATACTTCATGGTTCCCCTACTCCTGAGCCCTACCTCTAGAAACACACATTTCTATCCAGGTGAAATAAAGTTAAACGGAATGTCATGATGGAGGAAGGAATTCACAGAATATCCAGGCTGAGTGTGTCCTACCCCGTTGGCTTTGGTGGTGATGGGGAATATGGGCTATTTACATATGTTTGAGTAGGGAGCCTTTCTTTAGTATTAGTTTGGGGGACTTTCCTTTCTACCTTGCCCTTGTTCCCTAGAAGCCTGTTCTACAACAGCAGAGTTGCCAGATGTGTAGATCCAGCCCTGAATGTTCTCTTGTTACCTACTAACTGCTGGACACTTTGACAGGCAAGAGCCATCTACATCTACAATTCAACAGGTTAAAAAAATGTGGTTCAGCTTCATTCCTCTTAAACCCTTTGTGTGCTTACCCTCTAAACTTCCCTATTTCTCTCTTTCTTTTCTTTTTTGGAGGGGGGAAGGCCGAGTAATTGGGGTTGTGACTTGCCCAAGGTCACATGGCTAGTTTTTGTGTTAAGTGTCTGAGCCCGGATTTGAACTCAGGTCCTCCTGATTCCAGGCAGTTGCTCTATTCACTGTGCCACCTAGCAGTCCCTTCCCTGTTTCTTTTGATGACACTACCACCCTCCTAGGTTCATAACATCAAAGTCATCTTCAGCTCTTCCTCCGCCTTCACCCTTCACTTCCAATCAGTTGTCACCTCTTGTCAATTCTACCTCTGTGACACCCCTTGCATTCCCTTGCATTTGGGTCTTTCTCTTTATTTACATGACCACCATCCTCACTCAGGCTCTCGTCTCCTTTCTTACCCAGACCATTGTAATAGCCTCATGATTGGTTCCCAGGCTTCTGAGGTCTCCTCCCTCCCCAACCTGTCATCCATGCAGGTGTCAAGGTAATCTTCCCAAGACTGAATCACTGATGTAAAAGTCATCCCTCTAATGTCTCTAGGATAAAATATAGACTTCTAAGTCCAGCATTTATGATCATTCACAGCCTGGTTCCAGACTTACCTCATATTGTTTTCCCTTAAAAAGCAGCCACTCCCAGAACATTCTATTCCAGGGGTGGGGAACCTGGTGCCTCTAGGTCACATGTGGCCCTCTAGGTCCCCAAGTGAGACCTTTTGAATACAAACTTGAGGCTACATGTGGCCCTCTAGGTCCTCAAGTGGGCTCACTTTTGGTCCATGTTTGTATTCAGTCAAAAGGCTGTGCTTGAGGACCTAGAGAGCCACATGTGGCCTGGAGGCCACAGGTTCCCCATCCCTGTTCTATTCTATCACCTGCTTCCATGGTGGTCCCCCAGTTCTAGAATGTACTCCCTCCTCCTGTCTTTGGCTCAGAATCCTTATTTTGCTATTAGGTGGATCTCAGGTGCCACCTCTTCTAGGGAGCCTTCCCGGATTCCCTTGTTCATGCTCTCCCCCCTAGAAGCAGCTAGGTGGTGCAGTGGATTCTGTGCTGGGTCTGGAGTCAGGAAGACCTGATTCAAATTCCACTTCAGATACTTATGAGTTGAATGACCCTGGCCAAGTTACTTAACCTCTGTCTGTATTAGTTCCCTCATCTATAAAATGGGGATAATAATATCATCTGCCTCCCAGCATTGTTCTGAGGATCAAATGAGATAATATTTGTTCAGCACTAAGTACACACAGTGCCTGGAACAGTAGGTAGGCAATAAATGCTTATTTCCTTTCTTCCTCAAATTACCTTGTATTTATTGAGGTTCATAAGATCACATATCTGGAGACAGAATGGACCTTATTTTTCAGAGGAGCTAAATGACTTTACCAAGGTCACATAGATACAACTAAAAATGACTCTTTGCCACAGGAGAGAGCAGTCTGTGAGAGAACTGGCCAGCTTCACACCTGGGCAGAGCAGGTCCCTGTCTCTGGCTCAAGGCCATTCATTCTGCATGGAAAAGGCAAAGCAAGAATGTTGTTGGGGGTTTAACAAATCAATAGTGGGTATGGTCACAGTGGAGAAATCGTGAACACTGTTCACAGGGGACAAAATTTAATTTTGCCTTGACTACTACAGTGAGATTTTCTGAGTCAGCTGTCTGTGTAATGAACGTGCTGTTCCCTTCCTATACTGAGCAAGATTCTGCTCCCAGTTAACTCGTTTTGGCCAAATTCTGCCTGCCCTCCCTGCCAACCTCCCTCCTATGGCTTGGAGTGGATTCTTTTGAAGTCCCCTGGGGTTGGAGTGTGCCTATCCATCTTCTGCTGTGAGGCTTACAAAAACAAAGGAGAAAGGAGAATCTTCTCTGGCTTAGGAACTGCACAGAGTGTGAAGGTCAGCTAGTTGGATGTGTATCTATAGATACCCTTGAAGGTCTGAGTTCAAAGGGAACCCAGAGGTCATGTGATCAAAATATATTTATTTTACGGATAAGGAAATGCAGGCCTAGAGTGATAAAGTGACTTGTCCTAGGTCACACAGAAAATGAGGAGCAGAGACAAGATTTTAACCCAGGATTTCTGACTCTAGGTCCAATACTATTTTTTGCTGAACCAGATGTGTCCTGGGGAGATATAAATGCCTTAAATAAGCAAGCTGAGGTCATGAAGTCATGGAAGAATCCTTTAAGGTCAACTACTCCAATCCTCATGGCTGCTAGGTGGCATAGAATGCCACCTAGGTAGATAGAATGCAAGGCTTGGCATCAGGAAGACCTCAGTTCAAATGTAGCCTCAGACACTTAGTAGCTGTGTGACTCTGGACAAGTCACTTAACTTTGTTTGCCTCAGTTTCCTCATCTGTAAAATGAGAAGGAAATAATAAACCACTCCAGTATGTGTGCCAGGAAAATCTCAAACAGGGTCATGAAGAGATAGACATGACTGGAAATGATTAAAGAATAACAACTCCAATGCTCTCCTTTTAAAGATGGTGGAATTGAGTCCTGGATTTGTCAAGTGACTTGCAAGGTCACATAGGGAGTAAATGGAAAAGCTAGGATTTGGCCTCAGATCTTGTGATTCCACATTTAGAGATATTTCTACCACAAAACAATATCTTCTGGTGTTGCATCAATCAGTGTATCAGGAAGCATTTATTGAGCACCTACTGGTTCTTAGGCATCATGTAGGAAATAGAAGATATGCTTAAGATATGACCCTTGTCTTCAAGGAGCTTATGACTAGTCTCATTGGGGCAACAAGACTAAAATGTATGACTCAGAATCAGAGAATTATTTGTGATCAAGTACTATACTGTAAGAATTCATGGGCTGGTTTGGGCAGAGGTGGAGGAAAGAAAATCTGGGCTTTGAAGTATGTACTGATTTGGATGTATGGAGAAGAGGCAGTACAGCGAATTGCACAGAAGAGGAGCAGCTTGAGGAAAAAGCACGTGTGGGGAGTGAACATGGATTTACACTCCAGGGCAGTGAGGAGAGAGTAACTGGATCATGAGGGACATGTTGGAGAATGGAAGGGGAAAACATTTGGATAAGCAGCTCGGAGACAGATTTCAAGAATTATCTGCAATAATATTTCTGTTATAGACTGGCTTCATTTTTTTCAGAACACTTCTAGGTTATCTTCTTTATCCATTGAGGTCTCAGGAAATGCAAACTTATTTTGATATTAACTGAAGTCAAACAAAGGGAAGAAAGATATAGTGATAATAAGTAACATTTTGTTAAAAAAATGCTTCTGCCCCTATTATCTCAACTGATTCCTGTCCAGTGAAGTAGGTGGGGCATTATTGTCCTTGTTTTAAAGATGGAGAAACAGGCCTGGAGTGAGGAAGTGGCAAAAATGGAATATGAATCAGGGTCTTTTAACTTCAAATCTGGTGCATTTTTTTCACACTTCATCTCAAAGCCAAATAGAGATGACTTTTGAGTCCCTGGATTTTTGCATTATCCTTGTTAGGTTTCCCTTCAGTAGAGGATATTGGAAGTTGGTTATACTCCTGAAACCTATTCAGGTTTTTGTCTTTCAGTGCATTGTCTGTTTCTGTGTCTTTACAATGTTGCTAGGTCAAAATTAGGGGAAAGAAGATGAAAACTGGGGAAAAATTTTTTTATTAAGAAAACACAACACTTTAGTTCCTGATTGATATGAGGATGTATCAGTTGGGGAATGGCTCTATTCCTTGTAAATTTGACTCACTTCCTTCTGTATCTTGGAAGTGAGACCTTTGTCAGAGAAACTTGCTACAAATATTTTCCCCAGTTTCCTGCTTTTCTTCTAATTTTAGCTTCATTGGCTTTGTTTGTACAAAAACTTCTTAATTTTATCTAGTCAAAATGCTCCATGTTATCTTCCATGAACCTCTTTATCTAACATTCAGTCATGAACTCTTCCTCTAGCCATAATCTGACGGGTAATTTCTTCCACAGTCCACTAATTTGCTTATGATTTTTATCTAAAACATATATTTATTTATTTATAGCATTTATATATATATATTTATTTATTTTTAGCATTCCTTTTTTTTTTTATGTTTTGAGTTCCAAATTCTCTCCCTCTTTCCAGGCCCTTCCCCACCCATTGAGAAGACAAGCAATATGATATCAATCCTACATGTGAAGTCATGCAAATCAGTTATGTGCCCATTTTGAGCTTATCTTGATGTCTATCTATGCCTAGTTTCTGCCAGACTACTTTCAAGTTTATGTAGTGTTGAATTAATTGTTCTTTAAATGTTTGGTAGAATTATCTTGTAAATCCATCTGGTCCTGTTTTTTTTTTTTTTCTCTCTCTCTCTCTCTCTTAGGGAGCTTTTTCTTTTATGACTTAGTCAATATACTTTTATAAGATAGGATTATTTAAATATAATTTCTTATTCCATTAATCTGGGCAATTTTTATTTTTGTAAATATTTGTCTATTTAGTCTAGATGGTCAATTTTATTGAAATAAAATTAGGCAAGATAGCTTCCAATACTTGCTTTTATTTCTTCCTAATTGATTGTGAACTCACCATTTTCATTTTTTGATATAAGTGATTTGGTTTTCTTGTTTCTTCTGTACTTTCTCTTTTTTTGTTGATGATAGATTTTAGAGTTGGAAAATTTTCCCTAATTAATGTTTTGGCTGCATCCCACAAATTTTGGTATATTGTCCCATTGACATCATCTTGAATGAACTTATTGATTGCTTCTATAATTTGTTCTCTGACCTACCCATTCTTTTCTTTTCTTTTTTTTTTTTTTTGAGGGCAATTGGGGTTAAGTAACTTGCCCAAGGCCACACAGCTAGGTTTTTTTTTTTTTTTGTGTGTGTGTGTGTGTGTGTTAAGTGTCTGAGGCCGGAACTGAACTCAGGTCCTTCTGACTCCAGGGCTGATGCTCTACTCACTGCACCACCTAGCTGCCACCCCTACCCATTCTTTAGGACTACATTATTTAGTTTCCAATTAATTTTTTTTGTTTTTTTTGTTTTTTGGAGGGCAATTGGGGTTAAGTAACTTGCCCAGGGTCACACGGCTAGGTTTTTGTTTGTGTGTGCGTTAAGTGTCTGAGGTCGGATCCGAACTCAGGTCCTTCTGACTCCAGGGCCGACGCTCTACTCACTGCGCCACCTAGCCCCCCCTCCAATTAATTTTTAATCTTTGCTTCAAAGGCCCTTCCTTTATTGAATATATTTTTATTATATTATAATAGATAAAGGATGCATTTAATATTTTTCCTTTTCTGTATTTATTTGTG
Organism: Gymnobelideus leadbeateri; assembly: GCA_011680675.1. Lineage (NCBI taxonomy): Eukaryota > Metazoa > Chordata > Mammalia > Diprotodontia > Petauridae > Gymnobelideus > Gymnobelideus leadbeateri. The sequence continues at coordinate 303,681 of WOXC01000339.1, forward strand.
AGGTTTTTCTACTCTATTTTTTTGTGATGTGCTATGTGTTTTTGGAAAGTAGGTATTCCCCTTTCTATTCTCTTTCAATATTCTATAGAGTTCTACCATATCTAACTTTAAAAAAAATCCATTCAGGTCATTATCTTCCTTTTTGTTTATTTTTTGGTTTTATTTTTCTAGTCCTGAAAGTGGTAAATTGAGATCCTTCACTATTATACTTTTACTATCTATTTTTTTTTCTGTAACTCACTTAACTTTTCCTTTAAGAACCTAGATGCTATGCCACTTGGTGTATATAACTTTCATAGTGGCACTTTTTAGCAAAATGTTGTCTCCCTGCTTATTTCTTTTAATTAGGTTTGTTTTTGCTTTTTTGGAGATTGTGATCACTAACCTTGCAGTTTTTGCTTCAGCTGAAGCATAATAAATTCTACTGTAGCCCTTTATTTGAAATTTGTGTGTATCTTTCTGTTTCAAATATATATTTTTATAAACAATATATTGTTGGATTCTGTTTTCTAATCCATTTTGTTATCCTCCTTTATGGGTGAGCTCATCCCATTCACATTCACCCTTATTACTGCTAAATGTATTTTTCCTTCCAATCTATTCTCTTATAGTTATCCTTCTCTTTTTTCCCCTTGCCCTCTCTTTAAAACAGATTCTTTAAGAGTCTGTTTTGCTTCTAACTAATGACTGCTTTAATCTACCCTCCTTCTCATTCCCCCTCCCCCTTTTATATTTGCCTGTTGGATGAGATGAATTTCTGTACCCAACTGTGTGTGTATATGTATTCTTTCCTTTAACTTGTTCAGATAAGAGTGAGGTTCAAGTGCTGTCTTTTCTCCTTTACTGTCCCTTCCTTGTTGTAGAACCACCTTTTTGTGAACCTGACTTATGTGAGATAATTTTCCCCAGTATTCCTCTCCCAGTGAATTTCTTTTCCCTACCCATACTCCTTCCTTATCCATTCCATTCTTCTTTTGAAATCATTCAAACACAACAAAAATCACACTCAGACTTTCTGTCTAATTAGACTCTCTCTGTGACCCCTGGTTATGATGAAATTCTTCGAGTTTACATGTATCATCTCCCCATATAAGAATGTAAAAGAGTTTAAGCTTTAGTCCCTTATGATTTTTCACTCATGTTTACCTTTTTGTGATTCTTTTGACTCCTGTGTTTATATGTCAAATTTTCTACTCAGCTATGGTCTTTTTTTTTTTTAATCAGGAATGCTTGGAGAGTCTTTATTTTGTTAAAGACTCATTTTAGTTCACTTAAGAATATGATTAGTTTTACTGGGTTGGATATTTTTGTTTGTCAGTTTGGATCCTTTGCCTTTTGGAATATCATATTCCAAGCTCTCCATTTCTTTATCATATAGCTGATAAATCTTGTATGATCCTGATAGTACTTGAATTTTTTTCTTCCTGGATGCTTGCAGGAGTTGGTTTTTTTGTTTGTTTGTTTTGTTTTGTTTTGTTTTGTTTTGTTTTTTAACCTGGGAGCTCTGGATTTTTACTTTAATATTTCTGAGAGCTTTTATTTTGGAATTCCAGGATATGACTGAGTGATTATTCAAATATCCACTTTGCCCTCTGTTTCTAAGATATCTGGACAGTTTTCTTTTATGATTTCTTAAAATATTATATATAGGTTCTTTTTTTGTTCTTGTTTATGACTTTCAGGTAGACCAACAATTCTTTTATTGTCTCCAGTCCAGTTGTTTGTTTTTTTCCATGAGATACTTCATATTTTTTTTCTCTTTTTTGAGTCTTTTGACTTTGTTTTACTATTTCTTGATGCCTCATGGAGTCATTAGCTTCCATTTGGCAAATTCTAGTTTTCAAGAAGTTATTTTTTTCATTCTCTTTTCATTTCTTTCTTCCTTGGCTCTGCTTCCTTCCCCATTTATTTTCTCTCTACTGCTCTTATTTGTTTTTTAAATTTATTTGCAGCTCCTTCTTTGACTCTTACTTTAACTCTTCTAGAAATTCTTGTTGCCCTTGTGTCCAAGCTGTATTTACCTTTGAAGTTTAGCTTGTAGATTTGTTCAGACCCATTCGCTTCTCCTGTATTTGTGTCTTGAACTTCCCTATCACCATAATAGCTCTTTATGGTCAGGTTCTTTTTTTTCAACAGCCTGCTTTTTGACTTTGGACTTTGTATTGGTGTTAGGTTTGGTGCACTTCTGGAGAGGGGAAATATCTGGCCTGAGCTTTTCTCCTCTTAAAAACTCTTCTGCTGCTTTCACCGGTTGGCCTGGGGGCCACCAAGCTTTCAGTGCTCCCATTGTGGTATGATCTGGGGGGAGGTCTAGTCACTGTTGTCCTGGTCTGAGCTCTACAGATTTCTAACCTAGGTTTGGGTCTATTGGTTTGTTTCTGGTTGGGAGTTTCAGAAGCCTGGGAAGCCCACTAGGTTCACCACACTGCTGGCTCTCCCCTGGGTTGGGATGCTGTGCTCTGCTTCCATGAGCAGAGTCATACAACTATGGTTTCTTCTGAGAATTTTCTCCTTCTCAGTGCACAGATAGGGCCAATACTTACAATGGCTCCTCTCTATCCTGAATCTGTGATCCAGTACTTGGTGGTGGGTGATAGAGAAAATGACACCCATTCCTGAACCCCACACTTACTCAGTAATCTCCTGAGATCTCTTTCTGGTCTCCTTTCTCAGCCTTCTCTCAGTCCCTGGGCTCTAGAATGCTCCTCAAAACAACCACCACATGCTCCTGACAGCTCCCATCCCATTATCCTAGACCTCCCTCTCTACATCTCCCTAAGCCGCCCTGGGCTGGGAAAAAATGACTCATTGTGACTTCTCCTTGGCTTTCCATATCAGAATTCAGTCTAGTGCATTATGGAGATCTTTATCAAGGAAGTATCGGGGGAGATATAGACTCTCATTGCCCCCTCCCACTCTGACACCTTTCCATTGTACATTGATCACAGATTTTAATGAAACAAAACTCCAATCAGAAAACATAGATGTGTAAGGTGCCTGTTAGTAATACTGCACTTGGGAAGTTTGAGAAGGATTTAAAATCTTTTTGCACCTTTTTCTCAGTTCTCCAAGGGGCAATCACTCAGCAATGTCCATACACATTCTTCGTTTCATAAAGCAAAGGCTTCCTTGAGGCAACCTGCTATGCTTAGTCCTTAGTCCCGTTATATAAGATGTAAGATACCCTCTGGGACTCAATCTCTATAATGATGTCATGGTTTTTCTCTCTGCCATGGCTCATATCCTTGCCCTATTTTCTCTCTCTCTCTCTCTCTCTCTCTCTCTCTCTCTCTCTCTCTCTCTCTCTCTCGATCTCGATCTCATCTCCCACCTGTCAGTTCAAGGAACTTCAAGCTCAGATTTGCATGAATCCATGAATGGATTCATGCAACCTGGGCTAGAAAGAGAATGCTCTTTTTTGAGATTACAAATTCCAGAAAGCCTAGCTGGGTCTGTTATAGTAGAAAAAGTTCTAGAAAATAATGGAAACCTCTCCCAATATTTTAATCATTAAGACTCAATTCTGTCTTTATAATATTCTTAGAAGGCTCTAGAACCTCAAGTGGAGAAACAACTTGGAGGACAGAATGGTGGACTGGGAGTCAGGAAGTCCTTAGTTTACATTTTACTTTGGAGACTTACTAGTTGTGTGACTCTGGGCAAGTCATTAATTCTTTCTTAGCCTCAGTCCCCTTATCTGCAAAATGGAGGTGATAATAATAGCACCCACTTTATATAGGTGCTGTGAGAATCAAAAGAGATAATATGTAAAGTGCTTTGCAAGATTAAAGTGCCGGGTATTAGCCACAAACCTCTCCCTCTACAACTTTGACAATTTTTGAAGTGTTTATTCACTGATAAAAGTAGCTTAGAATTCACAGCAATTCAATCCAAGAAATATTTTCCCATTTGTGATGTAGGTATGTTTAGGACAAAAGAAGTGAGAAACCATATTAAGGACAAATATTTAAAAAGGCCTGCCCTCAGTCTTTCATTTTAGTTTAAGGTTTCTTAGAATGACTTTGAGAATACACAGAGAAGCTATCATTATCTTTTATGAAGCTAGAACCATCAGTTTAGGATATATGAGATTGAATTTGTAGTTCTAAAAATGTAACATCAGCCTTTGCAAAGGCTTCAAGGAGAAAAGGCCTAATTGATTTACCAGTGTTGCCCTTTAAAAAAATACTTCAACTGGTCTGGTTGAAAAAATATGGGTAATTTTTAAAAAAATCTGAATCAAAAACATTTTCATTATGAAGGCCCTTTTGGAAAGGTCTCTTATCTTTTTTAATACAGAAAAATACTTTTGGATCTTCAGAATAAGGAAGCACATTTTTCATCTTTTAGCAGAAAAAGTCATCTTTATATAGTAACATACTTATCTTAATATCACAGAATTTTAGATCTAAAAGCACCCTAAAACATCACTTAGGTAAAAACCTACTTATGGTAGATGAGGAAAGGCATTAAAATATTTGCCCAAGGTCATATAATTAGTTAATAATCTTAGGATATTTTAGAAAATTGTCCCTAAAATCATTGCTGTGAAAATTCAAAACTAGAAAAAACATATTAACTTAATGGACTCTCATCTTAGGACATTCTAGGGTGTGTGTGTGTGTGTGTGTGTGTGTGTGTGTGTGTGTATGTGTGCGCGCGCGCACATGTGTGTGTTTCATCCAAGTTTTTATGGTCCAGTCTCTCAGGCAATTATATATTAAAGTTGGATTATAGTTATTATCAATCAATCAACATTTATTAAGTGCCTGCTACATTCCAGACATTGTTTGCTAAATTCTGGAGACATGGAAAGAGGCTAAAGACAGTTCTGGTCCTTAAGGAACAACTCACAATCTAATGGGGAGAAAACTAACAAACAAGTATGAACAAACTATATACAGAATAAATAGGAAATAATTAAGAGTAGGAAGGCACTGAAATTAAGAGAGGTTGGGGAAGGCTTCCTATAGAAGGTGGGATTTTAGTTGGGAGTTGGAACTTAAAGGAAGCCAGGGAGCAGTAGCCAGAGTGGAGGAAGGAGAGCATTCCAGGTCTAGGGACGGCCAGAGACAATGCTCAGAGCTGAGAGGTAGAGTGTCTTATTCATGGAACAGCCAGGAGGCCAGTGTTACCGGATCTAAGAGTACATATTGGGGTATAAGAAGACTGGAAAGGTAGAAGGGGTCCAAGTCATTAGGGACTTTGAATGCCAGAGCTTTTGTATTTGATCCTGGAGGTGAAAAAAAGCCACTGAGATTTTTTGAGCAGAAGGGTGATATGGTTAGACCTGTGTTTTAGGAAAACTTTAAGGAGGATCAAGTAAGGGTGACTGAATGGGAGATGGATTGGAGTAGGGAGAGACAAGGCAAGCTGACCCACCAGCAAGCTGTTTCAATAGTCCAGGTGTGAGGTGCTGGCATCAGAGAGGAGAAGGGGGAATGTTCCAGAGAGATGCTGCAAAGGTGAGATTGACATCTCTTGGTAATAGCTTGGATCTGGTGGAGTGAGAGGTGGTGAGAAATCCAGGATGACGTCTAGGTTGTGAACCTGAGGGCCCAGGAAGGAGGTATTGCCCTCTACAGTGATAGGGAAGGTAGGAGAAGGGAAAGGGTTAGAGGGAAAAATATTAAGTTCTGTTTTAGACAAGTTGAGTGTAAGATGTCTACTGGAGATGTTCGAAAGGTAGTTGGAGATGTGAGATTGGCGGTCAATAGAAAGATTGAGGCAGGAAAGGTAGATTTGAAAATCATTAACATAGACGTGGTAATTAAATCCATGGAGGCCTATAAGATCACCAAACGATGCAGTATAGAGGGAGAAGAGAAGGCCCAGGAAGGGACCCTGTGAGATACCTACAGTTAAAGAGTGTGATTTTCAGAAGAGTGCAGCAAAGGAGACAGAGGAGTAGTAGTCAGATAGGTAGGAGAGAACATTTCCTGAAATCTTAGAGAGAAAAGAATGTCAAGGAGGAGAGGGAGATCAGCAGTGTCCAAGGCTGCAGAGAGGCTGAGGAGGATGAGGATGGAGGAAAGGCCATTAGGTCTGGCAGCTAAGAGATCACTGGTAACTTTGGGGAGAACAGTTTTGTTGGAATGATAAGTTCAGAAGTCAGATTGTAGGGGGCTAAGAAAAGAGAAGACAGCAAACATCTATTGTAGATAACATTTTCAAGGATTTTACCTACAAGAGGCAGAAGATACAAGACAATAGTTAGTGAGGGGTGGGAGGATCAAGTAAGGGTTTTTTCGTGATGGGGGAAGACATGGGCATGTTTTTAAGCAATAGAGGATGAGTGGGTAGATAGAGATTGAAAATAAGTGATAGACTGGGGATGACAGAGGAGGCAGTCAATTGGGGAAGATAGGATAGAATGGAATTGCTTAAGCAGGTACAGGGTTAGCCTTGGTAAGGTCGCCTCATCATGCAAAACTGGAGAAAAGGGGGAAATAATGGCAAAAGGCCATCTATGAATGATATGAGCTGAGGAAGAGGGGAGAAGAGGGAGCTCATTTTTTTTTTCTGTGAAATATGAAACAAGGATCTCAGCTGAGAGGGTGAGGAGAGGAGGAGCTGTGGGAAGTTTAAGGAGGGATAAAAAGGTTTTCAAGAGTGATTGTGGGATAATAAGTTGATTAAGGAAGGTATAGTAGGATTGCCTGGCAGTAGTGAGGGCCCAGTTGAGATTGTGTCACATAAATTTGTAGTGGACCCAGTCTTAATGGTTGTGTAATTTTTCCCCATTTCCATTTAGCAGCATAGGTGTAAGGGTAAAGGCAGTGAATGGTGGGAGTGATACAAGGCTAAAGCACATTATGAGCTGATAAAATCTCTTGTTCCTGTTTGGCTGCTATAATTGACAGTGACATTATTGAAGGAGTTTAATGATCCGGTGTCAAGACCCAATTTTGAATTATCTTACTTTTTTGGATTTATATTCTTCCTGATACTTAATGCTTTTTTTTTTCCTGGTCAAGAGCTTGTAAAATTGATAGAGTACTCTCTGGGGGAATTATATGGCATAGACCTAAGCCCTAATTCTGCTACTATCTAGCTATGTGACCTTGGTGAGACCCACCCAGGCCTCAGATTCCACATCTGTCCAGTGGAAGGAAAGTAGAGTTTGGACTCTATGTTCAATGATCAATCAATAAAACAATAAACGTAAAGCATTTACTAAGTTCCAGGTATTGTGTTAAACACTAAGGTTACAAAGACAAAAGGGAAACACTTCTTGTTCTCTTAGAGCTTAAATTCCAGTGCAGGGGACAACATTTACATATGTAAAAGCATGGATAATATGCATGTGTAAAATTCTATCCCTTAGTTACTGGAGAGGCAGAAAAGGACATCGTATGAGAAAAGCAGCTTGAGACAGCCTTGAAGATTTGACTGAAAAACGTACTTCTGATAAATGTACTGGGAAGATCCATCTGAAAGCATCACAAAGGCACCAGTATTGGCTGACTGAAGCTGGGGATGGCTGCACAGCATTATTCTCCATCAGCTTATTTATATCCTCATAATAATAATAATATTTAATGTTTATACAGCAGATACCGTGTACCAGGCACTATGCTAAGAATTTTATGATTATTATCTCATTTGATCCTCATAATTATGAAAGATAGGGGCTCTTGTTTTATCCCCATTTTACAGATGAGAAAACACAATTTAAGTGACTTGCTCAAGGTCACACAGCTAGTAAGTGTCTGAGGCTGGCTTTGAACTCAGGTCTTCCTGAATCCAGGCTCTATCCAATGTACCCCTTAACTGCCTGCTATATATAACTGTTTTCAGGGATTTGAAGAAAATAGCTGAAAAACTGCAGGTCAAAGAGCTGTTTGGGGATTATGGGAAAACTATATGGCTGGTTTGTATGATATTGTGGTTTGGGAGGTTTTCATTCTGAGGTAGAGATAGATCACTACTCTTGAGAAGGCCTGATTTGAGGCATTAGAAGTAATACCAGATGACCAGATGAAGTTAGGAGATGAGAAGATGAATAGTTAGATTTCTGTGTTTGCCCACTCTTCCCACAATGAACTCTGCATGCCTTGGTAGGAAAATATGACTTAGCTTTATGAGTAGACTCTTATATTTTGATTATTTCTGCTTTTGCCTTTTCTTAAGTAAATTCTATGTTAGCTTATTCTTGGCTTTTGTCTTCTTTATAGTAAATATTTCATGTTTAACAGTTAATGGTGTCATTGGTGACTAACTTTGTATCTATAGGAAACACACTGGTAGAGGCTCAGAATCTCCAGTGTTATTTAGTAGGAATGTATCCCTCTCCCAGACACACACACACACACACACACACACACACACACACACATACACACACAAAACTCACAGCAATATGGTTGCACTGGTAGGGGATGAATGAGTTCACCTAGAAAGAAAGAAGGATTGGGTGCCATGTTGTATACCATGCTGTTACAACAATGCAATATTCACAATGCCCATGGTGACTATAAATATGCTGGTGTAGTTGTGAATCACAAAATGTAACAGGCTCTCCACATGGAGGACAGAGGCAAAGCATTTATTCAAATACCAGAAAGCCGAGTCCCCAAACCAGAAAGTCAAAGTCATTACAGTAGCCACGAAGTTGGTACACATAGTTAATGCAGTGAACACCATATTCCCAAGCCTTCAAAACAGAACAGGCTCCCTCAGGTAAAGATCCTCCTCTCCTCTCTCACTCTCTCAAACCAGGATCCTCCTCTCCTCACTCAGGGTAGCTGCTCAGCCTCCATGCTCAGCCTCCTCTAACTCCCTCCCAGCAGTTCACAGTGCTGGCAGTTCTCAAAATCTTTTCCCTCTCAAGCCTGGGCCTCTCCTTATCCATGGCACCAGCTCCTCCCTGCCCCACCCCGTCCTGCCATGTCAGCAAGTTCATCCCACTGTGGGATTCACAAGCTCTGGGTCTCAATACTTGACACAATTATGAACTTGAAACTAAGTACCTGTTAGCTTGCCAATACAAGGGGCATGGAAGATCTTCAAATCCCATTACCATTATACATGCATGGATGAATGACACTATCAGCATGATGGTTGGTGCCATGTCTGTACCTGTTGTCAGGAAGACCTGAGTTCAAACCCAGTTTCAGACACTTACAGACACAAATTTATGAGCTATATGACCTTGGGCAAATCACTTAACTTTTGTCTGCCTCAGTTTCCTCAACTGTAAAATAGGATGATGATAACAGCACCTGCTTCTCAGGCTTGTTATGAGAATCAAATGAGACAATATTCATAAGGTTCTTAACACAATGCTTAGCATAGAGTGGGCACTTGTTTTCTTCTTCCTTCTTTTCCTACAAATGTAATAGGTATAAATCAGGGAAATCCCTGTCAAAGGCTCTGGTTAGAGTATGCACCGTGGAGCATATCTGGAGTTGGGCCCTTTCTAGCAACACATTTATCCTGATCCTTCCTGGGGGGCCACGTTTGCTTTCTTAGAGCTGAAAGACAGTGCTTCAGGATGATGCAGTAAACCTTGGATGGTCCCTTGGTCACCATCTCTCTTCCCCCATCTCCCTCTATAAAAGTTATGTCACTAAGGATGGGTCACGAAGCCAACAAACCTCAAAGGGAGTGATCCAGTCTCTTGTCATCTGTCAGGGTGCTTCCAGCTTCTCTCTGTACTCTCGGTGGGGGTGGGGAAGGAACACCCCAGAAGAGCTGGCGAATGGCTCCTACATGGCAGCTCACGCATGGGCTAGCCTGCTTGGACTTGTGCCTGGATTTCAGAGCCCCGTCTACCTCTTCTGTGTTGTGTTTCTTCCCTGAGCATAGGTGATAGAACAGTGATCCTGAGATGGACATTTCCAGTAACTTTGTGTGTTTGAGAAAACCCCAGAAGCATCCCTAGGAGTTAAGTGGAAACAGAAATTTCTACATCAGAGAGGATGGGCTATGAGGAGGCAGGGAGTGAGGGCCACTAGAAGCCACCACTGTTACTGCTGCCACCATAACCACAAGTGAGCTGGCACCAGAGAGAAGGCTAAGACAAAGACCATAGCCAAGTGATGAGGAAGTCACGTGGAATGGATTCAGAGTGGCTAGGGAAGAAGGGGGAGGAGAGGGAGGAGGGGGAGGAGGAGGAGGAAGAGGAAGGAGAAGGAGAAGGAGGAGGAAGAGGAAAAGGGGGAGGAGGAGGAGGAGGAAGAAGAGGAGGAGGGGGAGATGAAGAAGAAGAAAGACCTGAGGATGCTATACTTTCCTCCCTTAATTTACTTTTACTTTGATGCCCTCCTTGGAGAGTCCTGAGCATCTACCTGCAACCTTTGTTTCTTAAGGGGTTTTACTGCTTTTTGTTTCATAGTTGTTTCTCCAAGATAATGTGGTTATTCACAGCATTAATGATTTGTGCATGTGCTTTGATTAAATGCAACTGAGAGAGTCCAGAGATGGTAAAACATACAGGAGAGAGAGTTAGGAAGTTTTATACTACACACATGTGTGTGGATATGTATATATCAGTATAAAATTCCCCATATACACACTTACATAATACATACATACTTACATTCATATATACATGTATTGTTGTTGTTCAGTCATGTCCAACTCTTTGTGACCCCATATGTGGTTTTCTTAGCAAAGATACCAGAGTGGTTCACCATTTCCTTCTCCAGTAGATTAAGGCAAACAGAGGTTAAGTGACTCGCCCAGGGTCACACAGCTAACGAGTATCTGAGCTGGACTTGAACTCAGGTCTTCGAGACTCCAGGCCCAGTGCTCTATTCTCTGAGCTATCTAGCTGCCTCCAGATACATATATAGATTCATATTTATATGAGGGGGGGGCAGGGCATCAAGAAAAACAGAGAGAAAAACATTTTTCTATTTATCTGGGGCTTTCCCAGCTCAGGGACTGAGATGAACAACATATTTTCTTGATTCTTATTTTTATAGTTTCTCCAAAGCAGGAAAGAACAAATTAATCTGGACTCCATACCTAGACACTGAGTAAGAGAGAAGCTTTGGAAGTAAGCTAGAATTAGCCTTTTTGAGGCAGTTTCCTCAGGAACCTCCCAATCCTATGGTTTTTCCCAACAGGTTTAAAAGGAAAACTATTTCACCCTTCAACTGAGGACTTTGACTAGAGAGAAAATTATACCTGAAAGAAGGAGCCAAGAAAGGGTATGACCAGAGGAAGGAGCCAAGGCAAGGTGGGATAGCTTCCTCTGCTCTTTGGTCAATGACCAATGCTTCCAAACACTGCTAGATATAGAAAATGAATATAGGGTCATTTTGGGGAAGGAGTGCCCTAACAGCTGGGGCGAAAGGCTTCATGAAGAAGGTGGTACTCAGCTGGAGTCTTTAAGGAAACCAGAGATTCCAAGAAGAGGAAGTGAATGAACTGTAAGCCTGGGGGCATAGCTATGTGGCACAGAGGATAGAAATCTTAACCTGGAGTTAGAAAGACCTGAGTTCAAATGCTGCCTCAGACTACCTGTATACCCTTGGCAAGTCACTGTACCTCTATCTTTCTTAGCAACTACCTCCCAGAATTGCTGTTAGGATAAAATAAGATAATGTTCATAAAAGTGCTTTGCAAACCTTCAAGCGCTATATAAATACTGTTATTTTTACTATTAATTAGCACAGAGACAAGAGATAGAGCGTGCCATGTGAGGAACAGTGAGTAGGCTAGTATGGCCAGATCACGTGGTATGTGGAAGGGTTAGCATGTAGGAAGACTGGAAAGGTAAGAAGGAAAGGTTGGGAGTTTGAAATGTCAGAATTGTTTATACTTGATTTTAGAGATAATAGGAAACCATTGGAGTTTATTAAGTAGAGGGCTTCATATGAGCAGATTCATGCTTTGGCAAATAACTTTGGTCATTGAGTGGAGGATGGTGGGAAGAGGGCAAGGTCCTTTTCAGTTCTTATGATCTATATACAGGACTATAGCCTTCTCCACCTCCATCCTCTACCCAATGACCAAAGCCATTTCCATGTATGTATGTGTGTACATATGTATATGTGTATATGTATGTATGTATATATATCTATGGTAATAACATTCTTATGAGGAAATGTCTGAGGCAAAGATAATTAAGGTTAAGTACTTGAGGTAATTATTTCCTCCTTCAGGAAATGGGTAAGATGGATAGAAAATATGAAGAGAATCAAGGACTGCTTTTGTTTTGTTTTGTTTTGTTTTCTTGATTTTCTTCGGTATTTGGGAACTTTGCTTCTCCGTGTCTTTATTGCAATCAAAGGATGTCAGAACTTAAAGGAACCATGGAAAACCTCTTCCACCTGCCTCGTTTTACGAATAAAAAACAGGCTCAGAATTGGAGCGGCTCGATGCAGGTCACACAGTGGTTAGTGGTAGAACTGGAGCCCAACTCTGACGCTCAGTCCAGTGTTCTCACATGATAAACTTGTGTTGCTTTGAATTTTGCTTGGCATTCATTTTTAAGGTCTGTTTAAGGCACATTTCCCATGACACCTCTTTGGATCGAAAGCTTCCGGCGGGCAGGGACTATGTCCCTGGATCCTCGTCTTTTAGTTCCTTGGTTGGGAAGTACTGGTATCCTAATGTGCTCACCTGATTTGGTCCAGCTGGATTCTACCTAGTTTCAATAGAGTTACCCTAATTGCCATTTGAAAATTTGTCAATACTTGTTTACACCTCCGACTGCCTTCCCTCCCTTTATGGGCTCTTCCCTAAGATGCTTTTGCTAGAGGGAGAGGGCAGAAGCATGAGGCTAGAGAGAAGGGTGTGTAGATGTTGGAAAGTTACCAGACTGCAGTTGGACTGCATATTCTCATTGCTCTGGGTCCTCTATAGAAGGTCCTATATAAGGCAGAAACATCGGCTAGTTACTACTTCACCTGTCTACTTGGTGAAGTGATTAGCCAGGTTTTACTTAACAAAAGGGCTTCCAATTTCCTTTTTAAACTCCAATGTTTGTCTTAGCAGGGACTTTTGTATGATCATCTTTCTAGTCTCACCTGTATTTGTGCTCCTTTATCTTGGCAAAATTCTGTTTGGTGAGCTTAGCCTCTCCATTTCTAGGTTCTTCTTTTTTCAGATTCCTGTTCTTTGTTGCTGAAACTGCTATTGCTGCTGTTTGGCTCCAGGTCCCCCAAGATCCCAGGTGGCTTCTTCACCATTGGGCACTTCCCCATGCCCTGGGCTAAAGCATGCCCATCAACACCGTGCTGGACCGAAAAGCACATTCAGTAAATCATCTTGCCTCACTGACAGACAGATTGACACTCTCCCCTCTTTCTCTCCTCTACGAACGTTCTGTATAAATCATTATTTCACTTGGGAGAGAAGGTACTTGCCAAGCTAGCCAAACATTTGAACATGTGCATGAGCTTCTACGGTGGGCTCCAAAGGAAAATGGAAAAACTGGGTTGTAAGCTCCAGACTGTGATACCCACCCCCTCCTACTCCAGTGACCCTTCCTTCCTGTTCTTTTTTTCCAAGCCTCATCCTTCATCCACATCCACCATATTAAGAGTCTGTTCTTTCTTGGGATGTGTGCAAAATTCCAATTCCTGCCAGGAGAATTTATGTGCGGTTTTAGAGGGGATAATACACTAGTTAGTATGTACGCTCTGGTTTTATACACATACGCATGGCCGTTTACAGCACACATTATAACATCTTCAGCCTATGTGGAGAATGTGCTGTGCATTTACATATTATGGATTCATAATTTCAAATAGTTGTAAAGATCTCTACAGAATAATAGAGTCACTGTGCTCTGGTGCGCTAAATCTCAATGTAGTCGTGAAAAAAAACCTGGCAAATTCTTACCCTGCTAATGTGCCAGCTCTGTAATTCTTACTAACTTCTGTCTCTCCCACTCAACCCCTCATCCCCTCCCTTATTCCCCACAAAAAGCCTACCATTAAGCACCCAGGTTTCCTTAACCTACCTAGAAATAGAAGAAATGAATTTAATATTAAAGAATGTGATTAATATATGAACATTTAAAATATTATTTAAAATAATATTATTTAATAATAATAATCTTGGGGAAGGTTGCCTGTTCCTGGGATCTTACTAGCTTTCCAAAATCTATCATGCCATTTTGTACACTGTCTCATGGTGTTATTATTTATATGCTTCAGAGACCTAGGATCTCACTGGAGCTGGTATGCCTTCTCTCACTTCATGCCCTCCAACCCTCCCCTTCTCATATTTTCTCATTCTATGGGGTTCTTGCCTCTGCCTTTCTTTCATTCCTTCATAGAGGATCTATGTGACATGCCAGTGGCTTTCCTGTAGTTCCTGGAATATTTTGTGAATGACAATGCAGCACTCAGGCTATTCATCTCTCTTTCTCTATGACCTCTTTCTCAGTCATTCACGTCCTTGATAACATCTTTTATGATGCTCCTTGATTGAGAAGCACCGTGGGGAATAAGCTGTAGGCTATTTAAACCCACTCTTTTTCTTTGCACCGCTCTTTGGGTCCACAATGATAATTCTTTTGAAATTATGCATCATTGGAAGAGTATTGATATTAAAAAGATGGGCTTTTGTTGTATTGAGAAGTTTGGGATCATTGAAAGCTCTGCACAGTTTCTCTAATGCAATTCATACTGATATCTTTCCATTCAATACATTAAATACTGGGCCCAGCTTATTGTCCATCTGTAGTCGTTCTCACATATCACATATATAATTATATACATATAATTACATATCTATATCTATAGCTACACAACTTTGTTTCTCTGTCCATTTCTCTGTCTGTCTTTATCCCATCTATTTATTTACTGATGGAATAACTCAATAGGTTATGTATTATCACTACCTGTACAAGGCTAGCAGTCCAGATTCTGGGCTTATACAGATTAGGTTCAGTTTTGGAGGACCCCCTCCCCCAATCTATCCATCTCTCTTTCTCTGTCTCTCTTCCCCCCTCTTTCTCTATTTTTCTCTCTCTGTGTCCTTCTGTCTCTGTCCCTCTCTCTCTCTCTCTTTCTCTCTCTCTGATAGAGACCACCCAGAGTTTACTCTGGGAATTTTAAAAATATGTTCATATCTAGAATTCCTTACGTGTAGGTGAAAAGGACTTTCAGATTCTGTATAAGCACTCAAAGTAAAAATATTTTGGGGCAACTAGATGGTGCAGTGAATAGAGGACTGGCCCTGGTCAGGAAGACCTGAGTTCAAATTTGGCCTCAGATACTTGATACTTAACTAGCTGTGTGATCTTGGACAAGTCACTTCACTCCAAATTACCTTGCCTTCCCCCCTCCAAAAAAGAAAAAGAAAAAATATTTTGGGGACAGGACAGCCTTTATTTTATCCCGTAGAAAAATGGAGAAAAAAATAAAAAACCAAAACAAAACACAAAAGGATCTCAATAACCCACAAACAAAGCAGGGAGATATTTAAATCACTCCCAGTTGCCCATAAACAATCAACATAGTTTTCTTTCCTCTCTAATTAGGCCCTCTCCACAGATTGTGAAGTCTTCCAGACTCAAAGTTCTACTCTGTGATTTGAATTGCTTTTGGAAATTGGGGATACTAGTGAGGAAGACCCCTGAGATTTTGGTGAAGCCCATTTTCCACAGGGATGAATATAGTCTTCTAGTCTCAAAGTGCACCCTGTGGTTTGGATTTCCCTCAGAAGAGAAATGAATTTGAAGCTACCAAACAGGCATCACCCTGATGTGATTTTCCAATAAGACTTCTTTTTACCACATAGACACCCACATAGACATCAAGCCTTATGGTACTATTCCAAGGAACTGGACTCCTTTGGAATGGAGTCAGACTTGGGCTTGCTAGACAGACAGCCCTCTCAGTCCACATCATCCCATTAATTTACAGCAATATCATACAAAGTCTAGGTCCCTTGTTCCTTAGGACTGAGACTTTAGGGCCTTCTGGCTTCAAGGACTCCATATGTGATCCTCTTTCCTCTCCAAGAGGCTAGTGCTACCCAGGGACTCACTTTCTCTTGATAGAAGGCAAAATTCAAGGATGTTCTACTTGAAATTGTCAGAGACATGATTCCTGAGGTGGGTGCTGCCCAGGATACCCCTTCCTCCTTTTCTTTATAGAAGGTTAGATTTCAGAATCAGTCACTGCCCAGAAAATCTCAGGAACTCCTTTGCTCTGACCGAAGTCTGGATTCTAGAACTCTTGAATTTGCTAGGAAGGCAACCCTGAAGAGATACTCCCAGCACTCCTCTAGAAGCTGGAGTTTAGGGACTCTTACCAGATGATTTTTCTATTCTTTGGCTACCCCATGTATGTTTCTGCTGCTGTCTTATCAGGGTTGGGTTCAGGCAGTCTTGATACTCTACCACTACCCCACTTTTGGACTGAGGGGCTGCCATCTTTGAGGCAGTTGGTCTTGTGGTTTCCTACTTTATGGTTGCCACATAGTTGAGATTACATAGCTCCTATGTGCCATTAATAGCTCCTGGATTGGGGAATGACTTCTCACTCCAGGACTCTAACCTGATCCTAACTCTGATAAAAGGCAAATGCTTAAGAAAGGTCAAAAGATGTCTGTCAGTTCTTACATGCTCATTACACATCTTACTCGTCACAGGAGTCTGAACCAACCAGTTCAATCAGCATTAAGGAAAACTTTTCTTTAAGATGACATGTTAAGGGCATGTCCACAACCTCCACAGAAAAGATCCCAAGTTCCAAATGAAGGATGATCTCTTATAAGCTCATCAAATGGATCAGGGACCTCTCTGGATCTGCTTCCCTACATTACAGATGATTTAAAGGGTGATTTGTTGAAATAAATGAACCCAATACATCCGCTCACTGTCTGCAGCGTGGCATATCAGGAAGAGCACTAGATTTGAGTCTGGGCTCAAGCCCTGGGCTCTGTGCAATCTTAGACAAGTCCTTTCTTTTTATCAGTTCTCAATTTTCATGTCTGTTAAATGAGTATATTGATAGTTGCAATGCCTACCTCAGAGGGCTGTGGTGAAAAAAAGTGTTTTGTAAACCTTAAAGCGATATAAAAATATGGAATGCTATTTTAAAATCTGACATCATTCCAGACCCTCTTTACTGCCCTCCCTGCCAAGAATAATGGAGAGACCTGTGATGGGTGCACGAAGGCTACAGCCTATTTCCACTGATGACTTATGTACAAAATGAGGATATCACTGAGGAAATGTATGATTGGGAGGGAGCAAGCCAGATCACTCCACTCACACCCAGGAAATGTAAAAAGAAATAGAGATTTCGAATGAAGGATTTATGGAAGAATAAGGAACGTGAACAAGAGCTGCCTATGAAGAGAAGGGGTGGAAGGGTTCCAATCTACCCTAATGAAAGAGGTGCCTCTGTTAAGAAATCAAGACTCTGTTAGGGTGTTAGAGTATTGATAACCCATTCTCCACCTGCTCCCCTCCCTCCCTCCCTTCCCACATTCACCTACTTGAGTCCTCGGCAGCACATCCTGACAGTTATATCCTATAACAAGCTACAAGTCAATCAGACTAAGTTAAATAACAAGGAAACTCTCTCCACTGTCAGGAACAACTGCTGGCCAGTTTTCATTCGGGGGATAAAAATCTCCAAACAAAAAGAAAAACCCAGAACTGCACAAAGAGCGGCCCCTTAACCATTTTGAAAGTACAAACAGTCTAAAAGAGCATGCCCTACTTTTTTGACCTTTGTATTCCTAAAACTTAAAAAAAAAATCGGCCACCAAAACAATTAAAACTTCTTATTAAAAATGAAGTAAAGAGAAATATTGATGCCAGCTTAAGTCTAGTACGATGTATTTTGGTGCAAGTAGGACTTTTGCAATTGATCTTAAAATAGGGATTTCTATAATGGAAATGCTGACAGAAAGCCCCTGAAACAGTACACGGGGCAGGGGGTGGGGTCAGACATGGCAGCTGCTTCCTAAGGCCTGTTGTCCTTCTTCCTTTCCGTTCCCTCTGTGTCTTGATGGTTAGCCAGATAGCTTCAAAACCTCAGTGAGCACTGACTAGGTTCAGCCCTGCATCTCTTCTGGTGTCCAGATTTCCTGGCTTCCAGAAGGCAAGGAAACTTGATTTGAAAGCAGCAAAGAGGGCAGCCTTTTGTGACTCAGACACTTGGGCAACGTTAACCTCAAGGCAGCTTGTGATCTCCTTGAGGTCTCTCTGTTCCTACCCACCCTTTTTTATTTTATTTTTATTCTGGATTTCAGGTCCTCCTGCCGCCTAATCCTGTGTGCATGTGTGTCTGTGTGTTTCTTTCTGTGTTTTATCACCATGAAGGCAGATTGACCAAAAATGCTTTTATTTTTGATCCAGGGCTTAAATTAGGGAGGATCTAAAAACTTCTCAACTCTCCCCCTTCCTTTTTGAGTGGGGCGGATGATACAAAATAGGGGGAGTCAAGAAACTCTGTCCCAGATGGCACGGAGATGTTCTGGGTCTTTTTAACTATACACCCACTCCTGTGGTGGAAAAGGGCATTAGGGAATTCTGGAGTATGTTTGGACAGACAATTACAATCTGGCTATTGGTGAGAAGGGACTGGATAGAGGAAGAGGTGAGAACTGTCCCTGTTCCTGATTCACTCACTCTTTTCCTCCACCACTAGCCTCTACCAAAGGACATTGTTCATTCATTCAACAAATATGTTAGTGGGTATCTTTTACTGTGTTCAGTGTCTCAGGGCCTAAAAGAGAATATGACATAGTCTCAGTCCTTGGGGAACTTGTAGTCCATCTGGGGAGACAAGATTGATGCACAAGACAGGTAGCATGTGATGAAGCAGCAAAAGAGTGCTACAGCAGGATGTCAGAGCCAAGAAAACATGGTGGGCTGGCGTGTTTAAGCAAGCCTTCATTGTGGGGTTGGGATTGAACTAAATCTTGAGGGATGGATAGGATCTGAATAGCTGGGAGGACTTGCATTCAATGAGAATGAAAAACCTGAACATTGCAGGAAATTCACAAAGTCATACATAGAACCTCAGAATTGAAAAAGACCATAGAGGCCATCCAAGCTAAACCAAATGAATCCCCTCCCCAACATCTGCAAGTGATCATCTGACTCTTGCTTGAACACCTCCAGTGATGGGAAACTCAATGCCTCACAAAATAGCTAATCCCACTATTGGACGGCTCTAATGGTTAGGAAATGATTTCTTACAATATAAGCAAAAATTGCTGCTGACCCGTGACTTCCATCCATTGATCCTAGTCCCATACTCTTGAGTTACCCAACATTAAGTCTACTACATTTTATACATGACAGCCCTTCATATATTCATTTTAAAAAGTTTTATTGACATGTTTTGTTTTTAATTTTACATTTACAGATTATTCCCATTCTGTGAGAGGGCTCTTATAACAAAGTAAACAATTAAGTCGGACTAATACTACAGTGACTTCATCTGAAAGTGTAGGCAACATTCCAAATTTTAGCACTGTCCTCTTCTCATCCTTTAAAAAAAATTAACAAAAATCTATTTTATCTCTCTTTTATCCTTGACCCCCACAGGGAATATAAAAAAGAAGAAAAACAAATTCACTATAACAAATATGCTTAGTCAAGCAAAAACAATTCCCTCAGTGACTGTATAAAAATGTGTGTATATATATGCATATAGATGTGTATATATGCATATGTATATATACATACAACATAGATATATAATCTGTATCTATATGTGTTGTTCTTCACCCTAAATCCATTGCCTCTTTGTTATGGATAGCACATTTCACCTCTGGAATCTAGTCCTCTGGAATCATGAATATAAAGACAAAGGTCACAGAATTATAGAGTCTCAGAGTTAGAATGGCCATCTATCCAGTCTTTAACTGAACAAAAATCCTCACTACAACTCTCAACAATTAGTCAATAATCCACAAGAATTTATTAAGAACTTTCTATGTGCCAGGCCCTGTGCTAAGAACTGAAGATACCCCCCTCCCAAAAAAGGGGCAAAAATAATTCCAGCCATCAAGGAGATCACTTTCTGAAGGGGAAAGCATCCTGAACATAAGTAGGTCCATACAAGATATTTACAAAGTAAATGTTAGATAACCTTAATATGGAAGGTATTATCCTGAGGAGGGACTGGGAAAGACTTCCTGAAGCAACTTAATTTGAGGGATCATCTGGCCTTCCCTCCTCCCTGAGGCAGTCCATTCCACTTTTGTACAGTTGTAACTGTTAGGAAGTTATTTTGTTTTGTTTTGTTTTTAAAACTCAAACCTAAATTTGCCTCTTGGTAATTTCCATCCTTCTTTCCTTGTCCTGTTTTTCTGGGGGGCTAAGGAGAATAATTCTAAGTCTTCTTTAACATGACACACCTTCAAATACTTGAAGATAGCTGTCAGGTTTCCACCCTTCCCCAAATTTTCCCTTCTCTAAGCAAAAACAGAGCAACCAGGTGGCCCTGTTGATAAAGTGCCAGATTTGAAGTCAGGAAGATTCATCTCCTTGAATTAAAAAATCTAGCCTCATATGCCTAGTAGCTGTGTGACTCTGGGCAAGTCACTTAACTTAGTTTGACTCAGTTTCCTCATCTGTCAAATGAGCTAGAGAAGGAAATGGCAAACTACTCTGGAATCTTTGCCAAGAAAACCCCAAATGGGGTCACAAAGAGTTAGACACAAATGGAAATGATTAAATAAGCTAAAAAATCCCTAGTTCCTTCAGTGAATCCTTTTGTGCCATGATTTTAAGGCCCTTCCCAATCCTAGTTCCAATCCCTCTGAACACTCCAGTTTAACAATCTCCTTCTGACAATGTGTTATTGGACTAATTGAATCCAGTAGTCTAGATGTGGTCTGACAAGGACACAGCATAGCAGGACCAGCATCCTCCCAGTCCTTTCTTAATGTATCCAGAGATTGTATTAGAATATTTTGACTGTGTTATCATACTGGTAACTCATATGGAAGTCTGCTAAACTCATCTCACAGGTCACTAAAATGCCTAGGTCATTTTTAGATGAATTGCTGCCACACCTCCCCCAGCTCACCCTTGTGAAGTTGATTTTTTAACCTGAATGTAAGGCTTTAAATTTATCCTTATTAAATTTCATTCCATTCGATCTGACCCTATTAATCCTGTCCAGATCTTTTTGGGAACTCATTCTGCCCTCCCTCCAGCTTTGTGTCTTCTACCCATGTGATAGACCACATATACTTTTATTTAAGTAACTGATTTTTTTATTGATAAAATTGTTAAAAGGCACAGATCCACAGGCCACTCCACTAAAGACCCACTTTCAAGTAGAAATTGATTAATGATACTCTTTGGAATTTAGTTTTTAGTTCATTCAGTTTTTAGTTCATCTGATTGCTATTTTTCATCTTTCAATCTTTTCTAGGAGAATAATATAAAAGATTTTTGTCAAATGCTTTGCTAAAATCAAGGCAAAGTACACCTAGATTTTTGTGATCTACTGGTCTAGTAACCCTGCCAAAATAAGAACCTGACGTGACCTGTTCTTGACCAAGCCATACTGAGTTTTTGTGATCTCTGCTTCCTTTTCGAAATGTTCACAAACCATCCCTTTGATAATGTGTTATAGAATTGTCAAGAATCAAATTAAGCTCACTGGCTTATGGTTCACAGCTCCATTCTTTCCCTTTTTTGAAAGCTGGGATATTCAACCTTTTCCAATCTTGTAGCATCTCTCCTGTTCTTCCATGATCTTTCAAAGGTCATTGACAGTGGCTCAGCAATTAGATCTTATAGTGCCTTAAGATTAGTTCATTGGGGCCTGGTGATTGAAATCACCACGGACAATAATATGCTCTCTTATTATATCCCCACTTGGGTTTCAATGACCTATGAGCCATTTTTGTTCTTTCCTTCCCATTACAAAGATCATTCTCCTTGACAGGGAAAACCAAAACCAAATAAAATTTGAGCAGCAATGACTTGTTCTCTCACCTGTTCTATCCACCCTGGGGAGAAGTCCTATGACTTTTTGATCCTCCTCTTTCCCTCAACATAGTTTAAAAAACTCAAACCTTTTTTTGTTGTTAGCTTTCTGCAACAGCTTTTACTTATTATAGGCTTTAGTGTGATTGACCCTCCTCTTATAAGACCATGCCACACTTTTGGACTCATTCTTTCACCTGCCCTTGCCTCCATCCTACGAGCTGGTCTTTTCATTGGTCTCTTTTGACAATTCTCCTTTTTCTTTCTCATTGAAATGGTTTCTTTCTGTGTCCTCAGAATGTCATCCTTGAGAGCATTCCATTTTTCCTGGGCTGATTCTCATAGAATTTCAGGCGGTGGGGTTCTGTCAACTCTTTCTTTGACTCTCTTAAACCCTGCTCTCTCAAAAATCTTCAATGTATGTCCACGTATGCCCAACATTCCTTTAAAAAAATCATAAATCCCTAAGATGGAACAGTCATTTCCCCTCAAGATTCTCATCATTTCTACCCTAGCAACCAGTTCCTTCTTGTTAGTGAGAATAAAATGCAGAATAAGTTACTCTTGTAGGCTACTCCATCTGTGACAGGTTGGAATTATCATTAAGGAAGTTGAGAAATTATTAGATGCTCTGCTTTCAGCAGAGAGAGCTCCAAAAGATGTCTGCATAATTGAAGTCCTTCATCACTACTCTATCATGCCATCTGTTTCTTGGGAGTCCTCATCCAAGCCTTCTTCCTGTCTTAGTCTTCTGTCATATACTTCACAACATCTGTAAGTGATCATTTAGTCTCTGCTTGAATACTTCCCGTGATGAATAACTCAGGACCTCACTAGGTAGCTCATTCCATTATTGAACAGCTCCAGTGGGTAGGAAATGCTTTCTTACCAATTTAAGGGGAAAATTGCCATTTCTATCCTTTGGTCTTATTTCTGCACTCTGTGGCTACATAGCATAAGTCTAATACCTTTTCTACATGACAGACTGTCATATATTTAAAGATAGGAGTCATAAATACTCTTTAAGATGCTCTTAAAAGATATAACTATATACAATATGTCAGGTATGGTTTCACCCCTCCCAGGGCACAAAACGATTACCATTTCCTTCTTTGAGACACTATCCTTCTATTAAAGCACATTAATAGTCCCTTAATATTTTGATATTATGTTACAATGTATTGGATTTACAAACTAATAAAATTTCCGGATATTTCCCCCCCTCACATCTCCCTCATTTCTGTACAGGACTTTATATTTATTGCTATTTGGTTTCATCTGTTTAGAGTTAGTCCACAATCCTAACATGTTGAAATATTTTTGAAACCTGAGATTATCCTAGATGTGATCTGTCCCTCCAAGCTTGATGTCATTTGCAAAGATAATAAATGTGCTATATCCAAGATGTGACTGGAGATGTGGAAGAAAGAGGGTCTGGGGTTCTTCAACATGACATTAGAGACTTAGCTCTATTATTTGGTCCACATCTTTCAATCTTTGCTAAAAGAATAACATGAGAATTTTTTTTTGTCAAATGCTTTGCTAAAAATCAAAGTAAACAATACCCACAGTATGATTTTTGTGATTGGTTGTTCAGCCAGTTAGGAACTCACATTAACTATCATCCAATCCTTATCCAACTTTCTCTACTGTGTGCACAAGGATATTGCAAAAGAATTTGTCAAATGCTTTACTAAAATTCTAGGCATTGAATATCTATAATCTAGTAACTGTCAAAAAGGGAAATGAAGATAGTCTAGTATTACTTGTTCTTAATGAACTCACACTGGTTCCTAGTGATTTCAAACACTCATTTAATAGAATCACAGGATCTCAGAGTTGCAGGGGACAACCAGGGGTTATCTAATCCAATACCAACTCAAAACAGCAATTGTCTCCATGATATCCCTGCCAAGTGGTTGTTCCTAAAGTCATCTCCTTAGAGACCTGAAGTGAGGAGAGCCCCTCCTCCCAAGAGGCAGCCCATTCCAGTTTTGAACAGGTTTAATTTTGGGGAAAATTCTTTATCAATGTTTCCCAGTACCTTATATTTATCATAGTGCTGCTGTTTGGGGTTAGATAGGCAATTCTGATTCCTTTTCCACATTTCAACCCTCCAATTATTTGGATACAAGTATTGTGTTCCTTCTACATCATTTCCCCCCACCCCAGGATAAATATTCTCATTTTCTTCAACCAGTTCTTGTATAATGTGGTCTCCTGTACCTCACCAACCTGGTGGTGATTGATAACAGCTGGAGTTTATTGAGAAGGTGCCTACATAATTATACATTTAAATCTTGCTCTAATTATATAAACTTTTGAAAATGTGGCAATGAATTAATCATTCTGTGCTGTTAATTTAACAAAGATATTTATTTTCTAATAGAAAAAGAATAATTTACTGGTATCGGTGCTATAATCTCAGACTCTGTTAACCATGCCCATGTGAAACCTTGCTATTGGGATTGAGGTCTTAACCCAGCCAGTATCTACCTAGTGGCAACTACGTAAATGGAAGGAATAGGATCTAGAGGGAGAGAAATAGAAACATGAACTTTTAGAGATAGGAGGGACCATAAGAATCATTTGATCCACCCCCTATTTTTATATTTGAGGGAATTGAGACCCAGAGATGCAAAGTGACCTACCCATGGTAGGGGGCAGGGTCCTGCAGGGAGGGGTGGGTTGGGGGAGAAAAACGGCTTTGGAGTTAGAGGAGGTAGGCTTGCATCTTAGTTCTACCACTTATGACTTGTTGGATATTGGGCCAGTACCCTAATTTTTTTGAGCCTCAGCCCTCTTATGTATGAATGAGGAATAAGTTGGACTGGATAGCATTCGGGGCCCCGCCCAGCTCCAAATCTGTGATCAGCGTAGTGTTCTTTTCACTGTTTTGTGTTACTGCATTTGTGTTGCCCCTACGGAGGTTAATTGAGAAACTAATTGTGCAAAGATGCAGTCAATTAATCAACAAACATATATCTGGTGGGAGAGAGCGGGATGAAATTAATCCCTTCTGATTGGAAAAGAGCCATCACAGGCTCTTCTTACTGCTGGGGCACACATGGTATGACCAGAATCTGTCTTTTCTGGCTTATAAAATAATGGCAGATGTCAGAACTCTGAAGCAAAATCCTTAGGAAAGGCCCCCTTACTCACTGTTAATCCCATACTAACTTTATTTCCATAAATGCAGGGGCTATATGATGGCCCTTGTATTTAGGAAGAGTGGCATAAACAGATTAGATTTGGCTGGGCTTGGGTCAAGTGAGTTGAGGATTTTTTGCCCCTCGAGGATGAATATCAGGAAGGTCAGCCTCTGAGATGGTGATGAGACAGGAATGAGACAGAGGAATAGGTCAAAGACACAGGGGCTGGGGATGACTAATTAGAAGGAGGCACAGCTGATGCTGATGGGTTGGTAGTTAAAATCAGAACTGAGTTAGAGTAGGGGTTAAGATAAGCCAGGGATTGTGACTACCCATAATAGCAGGCAAACAGACTTTATAGAAGAGCAAGCTGCAGGTGAAAATTGAGGCTGGATGCCTGATCAAAGAGGCAAACCAGAAGTGCAGAGGGTGATTATTTTTTAAATTAATTTTTTTTCAATTTACAAAAATCTATTTTCTCTTTTTCCCATACATCTTCCCCAATTGGGAGGGGGAAAAAGAAACACAAAACTCTTGTAATAAATATTCACAGTCAAGCAAAACAAATTTCTGCCGTGGCCATGTTTGAAAAATTCGTCTCATTCTGCAATCTAAGTCCTTCACCCTTCCATCAGTAGACAGGTAGCTTATGTCATCATCAGTCTTCTGGGATTATGGTTGATCATTGCATTAATCTCAGAGTCTTTGGTTTTCCAAAGTTGCTTGTTTTTACCTTGTTATTGTATAAATTATTCTCTAGGTTCTGCTCACTTTGAGCTGTATCAGTTCATACAAGTCTTCCCATGTTTCACTAAACCATCCCTTTCATTATTTCTTATGGTACTATAGTATTACATGCACATACCATAATTTATCCATTCATTCCCCAACTGATGGGCACTCTCTTAGTTTCCAGTTTTTGGCATAAAAAAAAGCTGACATATTTTTTTGTATATATAGAAGACCTTTTTCCTCTTTGATTTCTTTGGGGAATAGGCTTTGCAGTGGTATTGCTAGGTCCAAGGGTATGTGCTAGGTCAAAGTAGTGACTTTTCAATTACAGACACATCATAACTGTGATGACTAACTTTGATAGACTGGACTTCTCTCAGCAATGCAAGTTTAGAAGACAACTCCAAAAGACTTATGATGGAAAGGGATATCCACATCCAGATAAAGAACTAAGGAGTCTGAATGCAGATTGAAGCAAAGTACTCTCTCTTTTGTGTTTTATTTTGTTACTGCTTTCTTGTTGTTCATTCCATTGATTATAATCCTTCTTTACAATTTGACTAATGTTTAATGTGAAGGTATTTGTAGAACCTATATGAGATTGCATGCCACCATGGGGGGCAGGAGGGAAGAGAAGGAGGGGGAGAAAAGTTGGAACTCAAGGGATTGTGGAGCTGAATGTTGAAAACTAAAAGTAAATAAATAAATTAAGAGCCAAAAACAAAAACAAAGTAGTGACTTTTGGGGCTTAATTCTAAATTGCTTTCCAGAACGACTGGACTGATTCACAGCTCCACCAACAATGCATTGATGTGTTTGAAGGCTGGTAGAAATGACTAGTCTAAACCCCAGTGGCCCAGCTCTGTTGGTGCAATAGCTCTTTCTCCCTTGGCTTAGGAATCCTCTGGTTGGATATAGTAGACAGTGCTTCGTTTTCAGGGTGAATTGGGAATGCTGTGGGGATCTGGATGGAGATCTTGGGGTCCTTGAGAATGGGTTGGGTTCCCGAGGGTGAGACCTTTAGTCACTCACTTTTTGCTAATTTTGCCATTCAAATGACAGCCAGAGGAAGAAGATGTACTGAACCAGCTGACTAAAATGGAACCTCTGCAAAGAGGGAAGTCCTGCATCTTTGGAAGATTTAGCTTCAGTGGGTATCTGTAGGGGCAGGGTGGAGGGATGCTTCTACTCGAGGTAACTGGAGGAACTGAGAGGCAGGGACAGCTTTTCTGAGGAACACTGACAGCTCTGAGTGTCCCTCAGCAGCACTGGCTGTATGCATCAGCACAGGGCCCTTTGAATATCTGAAGCCACAAATCAGTGAAGATCCAGGGTTTCCTGTATGTCCCTGCATAGCTGGGTTTGCTAATGTGCATTTGCTTACGTCATAGTCACTTGTCTCTAGGCACCCAGCTTCCCTCATCTTGTCTCCCTCTCCTACAGCTGGACTGCAAGTACCCCAAGGACAGGAACTGAGTTTTCCCCTTCTGGGTTGCAGCTAGCCCAGGTACAACCTCTATATGGGAGTTGTTGTAACCGATGGCAAGCAATGGCAAGGCCCAGCAAGGTGACAAGCTGCCTCCCTTCGTACATGGACACTCATGATAATAACAGCCAGCCTTTATATTGCCCATTAAGGTCTGCAAAGTGCTTTAAATTTGTTAGCTCATTTGATCTTTACAAAAATCTCGAGGCAGGTGCTTGCTATTATTTTCATTTTACTGGTGGAGAAACTGAGACAAACAGAGGTTATGTGACTTGTCCAGGGTTGCACAGCCAGTATGTGTCAGAGGATGGACTTGATCTTGGCTCTGTTTGGATCCCAGGATCACAGATAGAGCTGGAAGAGACTTCTGAGGCCATCTAGTCCAAACCCTTCATTTTGCAAATGAGGAAACTGAGGCACAGAGCAATTAATCAAATGGCCTGGGTCACACAACTTGGGTCTTCCTGACTCCAGGTCCAATGCTCCATCTAGCTGTTTGCATTAGTGGAAATAACCCTCCTTTCAGTGCCTGTCTCCATTCGTCTCCCTCCAGGTGACCGACATTTTGGTGGGCAGTGACTGCCTGAATACCCCTGACTGCTTTAATAGCATGCTGTAAAACAACTTTCCCAATTCCCTAATCCAATTCTATTGTACAGAGAAGGAAACTGAGTCGTCCAAGGACAAATGGAGAGTGTCGGATCTAGGCCTTAATCTGAGGTCCTCAAAGTCTGGTGCTTTCCCCACCATGCCTGTTGCCTCCCTGACTTGCTGCTAGGTGGCCTGCTGCAAAATAACAGAATCTCAAGTCAGAAGGGATCCTGGAAGCTGCCCAGCCTGTTGCTGAGCAGGGACCTCCTCTAACACATCCTACCTTCACAGAGCTATTTCTCAAGTCTTTGCTTTAAAACCCTCAGTGATGGGGAACTTGCCATCTCTCAAAACAGCCCATTCCACTTTTGAACAGGAAGTTTCCTTTGAATTGATTCTGGTCTAAACTTCTCTATAGCTCTTACCAATGGCTTCTAGATTTGTTCTGGAAAAATGACATCTCTCTTTGATGCACCTTTTCCTTGGCCTGCCTTTCTTCCCTGAAGACCTTAATTACTAATACGCTTGTTGTTCAGTCATTTCAGTCATGACCCCATTTGGGGTTTTCTTGACCAAGATACTGGGGTGGTTTTCCATTTTCTTCTCTAGATCATTTTACAGATGAAGAAACTGAGGTCAACAGGGTTAAGTGACTTGCCTAGGGTGATACAGCTAGTAAATATCTGAGGCTAGATTTGAACTCAGGAAAGTGAGTCTTTCTGACTTCAGCCCTGGCATTCCATTCACTGTACCACATAGTTACCCCTAGCAATATGCTTAGGTTTTTCACACACATTTACACACCCACCCACAAACCCACCCACACACCCACACACCCACACACATGTGTGTGTGTGGGTGTGTGTGTATGAGTATATATTCAGGTGAACATGTATGCATGTGTGTACACATGTGTATATAAGTATATAATGTGTATATATGTTTGTGTACTACCCAGAAATACTAGATAAAATATATATGGGTATGCATATATGTGTGTATATCTGTATCTATATATGTATATGTATCTATATCGGTATCTGTGTGTATGTATGTGTGTATACACATTTGTATATATGTTTATGTGTGTATATACATATATGCATACACACACACATATATTGCTTGTCCTTGCAAGGGAGGAGAAAGGATACCTACATAGTGATTTCTCCCCTTCACAATTCAAAGGAAAAAAAGAAAGAGGGGGAGGGTAACATTGGGTCCATTTATTATATACAATATCTTGAAGAAGCAGTTGTCATTAGCCCATAACTGATAGCGCTAGGCAGCTTTCTTTCCTTTGATGAAGTCCAGAGCAAGAACCGTTGACTAGATCCAAACCACGTCTACTCGACACATCACTATGAAACACAAAAACCATTTTCCTCTACAGATTGGTTGGGTTTTTTTTTTGCATTTTTTTCATTTTCCATTCAAACTGAGTTGTGCAACCATTTACAAACCCAGCTGTAGCCATAGGCAAATTACATATCCACCCGCATGAGAGCAGTTTGAGTAGCAACAAGAAGTTCCTTCCATGCTCATATATTTCCCTTGTTGTGTGTTAGCATGGCCTGCATGTGCTGATGGAGCACCCAAACTCTCACCATTAGAAATTCATTTCTTTGGTATGACAAATATTGCTCTGTATAAGAGTACAAATGCCCCTGGGAGGGATGATATATTGAACTGCTGTCAGTCACCAACACTTTAGTATGAAATTGTTTATAATAACATGAAAAGAATGTTAGAGCTGGTAGGGAGATTACTTAGTGTGAGGTATTTGCATTATAGCTCTTTACTAGATCATAAGTTCCATGAGGGCAGACTGTATCTTCTCTAAAGTTTTTAGTATACCCAGCACTTAGTATTTCTCTCTATACACAGAAGGTAACTAATAAATGAAATCCCTAATTTTGTGGTGGTATTCAGTTGTATCTGACTCTTCGTGACCCTATTTGGAGTTTTCTTGGCAAAGACACTGGAGTGGTTTCCCATTTCCTCCTCAAACTCATTTTACAGATGAGGAAACTGAGGAAGACAGGGTTAACTTACTTGCCCAGGGTCACACAGCAAGTGTCTTCTGAGACCAGATTTGAACTTGGGTCTTCCAGACTCCCAACTTGGCACTCTCTCCACAGCACCACCTAAAGTTATGAGAAATAAAGTGGATTAGACCAAGGCCATGCACTTAGTTAATGTCAGAGCAAGAATGAATTAAATTAAAGTTTCCTGATTCTAAGTACATTTTTCATAAAAGTAATCTTCCAATGAGAAGCATGCCCCAGCTAGTAACATGATGAGTAAATGCTGTTGGTGATGGGGGAGGAAGAGAGGGTAATGAAACATGCTGGGTGCCTGGGGCACTGACTAGTCCTGGACTTCCAGGGTACGGGAGAGGGACTCTATAGGCCATGAGGGAAGGAAAAGAGGAGCAGGATAAGCAGCTGAAAGGGGTCATAGCAGGGAACTGAAAACTCTGCTGATGTGGCAGTCTTTCTAGGGACCAGCCTTGGTCCCTTAAGAGTCATAGAATTATTGAGTTTAGAGCTGAGTAGACCTGAAAGATCCTTTAATTCAGTCTCTAAATTTTATACCTGTAGAAGCAGACTGAAAAAGGTCCCTAGGAGCCCAAGTTTATAAAGGTGGGTCTGTAGCAGGAGGGTAGTAGTTAAAGGACACTGATTTTTTCTTTCAAATTCAATAAACATTGGTTAAGCACCTACTATGTGGCAGATACTGTGTAGGGCACTCTCCCCTTAGTGTTTTTCAGCAACACTTAGGGAGCAAATTTCCTGGTGGATTTCACATTTCCAGGAGTCCTTGGAGTTAAGAGGCAGTCACAGACATTCCAGCATAGAGCCAGGACATCTGTCAAAGGAAAGCCTCTTGTGGATCTCTCCATCCTGGAGGGAAGGCAAGACTCCTTCAGAATTACAGCCCAAAGGCCAGGAAAAAAAATGAAGAGGAGAAAATGTGGGGGAGGGGGAGGAGGGGAAAAACATACACACACACAAAATAGAAAAGGAAATTAAAGAGAGGTTATAGTCTCTTGCCAGTTTCCGCTGCTGCATTTTTGGCAAGGGTTGGCATAGCTGTTCAGTAACTTTCCAGTCTCCCTTGCCCATTGTACTGCCCAGAAATACCAGATAAAAGAAACCAAAGAACTAGGAGATGAAGGGAGTTTGAAGCAGGAAATGCCACAAATATTAACCCTCTCTCCTTCCAGCACACTGCCATCCACACAGGGCTGTCCTTGGGGAATTCAGCTGCTTACGTGGTATGATTTCAGATGTGCCACGAAAGCAGTGTCCCCTTCTCTCCCCTACAATTAAATATCTCCTCCACTGGTCTATCCAGGCTTCTGAAAGCCCATGCTTAGACATTTACTGTTTTAGATCTTAAGGGCTTTTCCATGCTTGACAACTTTCAAACAGAGGACCCTTGGGAGGGGGAGAAATCTTAAGCCTTCTCAGCTCACACCTTCTCAGGGATTCCTTCAATAAGTCACCAGTTAAAGGCCAGTAGGACAGAAGTTAGCTGCCTGGGGAGAGGAGATGAGTACCAGGAATGGACAGAAGCCCCTGAAGCAGAAGTGAAGAGCATACCAAAACCAAATTTGACTTAGTTTTTTTTTTTAAAGTTTATAGAATGTCAGAACTGGAAAGAAGCTTTATTGTTCCTTTCCAGTAGAAAGCACTGGTTCTGGAGTCAGAGGGCCCTGTCTCTGCCCATTGCTACCTGTGTGACCACAGGCAAATTCTTTAACCTCCTTTGGCTTCAGTTTCTTCACCTATAACATGAGAGGGTGGACTAGAAGGTCTCTGAGGTCTGTGTAAGGCAGCTAAGTGGCATAGTGGGCCTGGAACCAGGAAGGTCCAAGTTCAAAACCAACCTCAGACGCTTACTAGATCTATGACCTTGGGCAAGTTATTTAACTTCTGCCTCAGTTTCCTCAAATGTAAAATGGGGATAATGACAGCACCCACCTCATAGGGTTGTTGTGAGGATCAAAGGAGATAATATTTGTAAAAGCCCTTGGTAGACATTGCCTGACATAGAGTAGGTGATAAATCATCTTAACCTGGTAACTCACATTTTCCAGAGGTAGAAGTAATTTGTTCAAAATCACATAGCCAGTTACTGGCACAGCCAGGACTAGTTAGCCCCCCTTGTCTCCTGAATTATACCCATTGTGGATAATTGAGTAAAACTGGAAAGTCTGAAAAAACAAAAAAAAATCAATAAAAAGATTTGATTGAAACAAATATTCATGTATTAAGTATGAAATCCCAGATTCTATTTTTATTTTATTTTATTTTTGTAGGAGGAAGGCAGGGCAATTGGGGTTAAGTGACTTGCCCAAAGTCACGTGGCTAGTAAGTGTGTCAGGTGTCTGAGGCCGAATTTGAACTTAGGTCCTCCTGACTCCAGGGCCTGTGCTCTATTCACTGAGCTACCTAGCTGCCCCAGGATTAATATTTCTTGAAACTAGCATAGTGAGATGGTGATCAACCAAGCATTTATTCTTAAGCCTCTGCTCAGTCCCAGTTACTGGTCAAGGCCCTGTTGCTACAGATACAAGAGAGACAATTTCCTCCCTCAGTGAGCTTATGGTCTACTATGGGCATACAATATGTGCACAGTAATTGCACACTTGTATAACTAAATATATATAAAATGCACGGTGCTTTGTGGGACTGGGGGTAGAGTGGAGAAGAGTAATTACAACTGGAGGAACAAGGAAAGGCCTTTTGGAGGAGCCTTACAGGGAGCTAGGGATTCCATGGGCAGAGGTGAGAGCATTCCAGGCATGGGGGATAGCCTATGTATAGGTATTGAGGAAGAAGATGGGGAGTTATGGATGAGGAACATCAAGTCAGCCAGTTTGACTGGAGTATAGGGCATGTTCAGAAGAGCAACATATAATTTCCCGGGAGCCAGTGTGCAGAGAGGATTATATGCCAAACGGCAGATATGTATTTGTACTTTGTATTTTTTCTTAAAGGCAATGAGGAGCTACTGAAGCTTCTCGAGCAGTGGAA
The DNA here is from genome assembly GCA_011680675.1 of Gymnobelideus leadbeateri. NCBI lineage: Eukaryota > Metazoa > Chordata > Mammalia > Diprotodontia > Petauridae > Gymnobelideus > Gymnobelideus leadbeateri. Next base: position 336,567 of record WOXC01000339.1, read on the forward strand.
TGTTGTCATCAGACCTGTGTGTAGGAATTTCACTATAGTAGGTATGGGGAGGATGAACTGGGGAGGGACAAGGACTGGATGAAGGGAGACCAGCCTCTAGGAAAGCAATTGTAAGAGCCCAGACAAAAGGTAATGAGGACCTAGTCTGTTATGGTAGTGTCAGGAGAAAGAAGGGAATGACCCTAATTAAGAAACAATCAAAGGATACAAACAGGCTATTTTCAGATAGATCATATAGTCATATGAAAAAATGCTCTAAATCACTATTAATTAGAGAAATGCAAATTAAAACAACTCTGAGATACTACCTCATATCTATCAGAATGGCTAAAACGACAGAAAAGGAAAATGATAAATGTTGGGAGGGATGTGGGAAAATTGGGATATTAATGCACTATTGGTGGAGTTGTGAACTGATCCAGCCATTCTGGAGAGAAATTTGGTACTATGCCCAAAAGGCTTTAAAACCGTGTATATCCCTTGAAAACTCAGCAAAAGGTACTAGTTGGTGGAATAGATAAGAATACTGGCCCTGGAGTGAGGAGGATCTGAGTTCAAATATGATCTCAGACACTAGTTATAAGACCCTGGGCAAGCCACTTAATTCCTATTGCCTACACACAGACACACACAGACACAGACACAGACACAGACACAGACACAGACACAGACACACACACACACACACACACACACACACACACACACACACACACACACACACACACGAACCCAGAAAGAAAAGCCAGCTAATACCACTATTACATCTGTATCCCAAAGAGATAAAAAAGGAAAAGGAAAAGGACCTATGTGTATTAAAGTATTTAATAGTTCTTTTTTTGGTGGCAAAGAGTTGGAAATTGAAGGATCCATTGGGAATGGCCAAACAAGTGGTGGTATATGATTATGATGGAATATTATTGTTCTATAAGAAATTATTATTTATTAAAAAAAGGAGAAAGGGAATGAATGTGATATGTGGTTATCATTTCCAATTATAAATTACCCTGAGTAAGCATTCACATTCTTCTCTCTAAGTAAATAGCTTGTTATATTAGAAATAAAATTCATCTAAAAATGTTAAAATCTTATGTTATTTGGTATGGTGAGTAGCAGGCATTAAAAAAAATCATTTTTTAAAAATGCTGCTGCAAGAGGTCAGCCAGAGTTTTGTTTAAAGTGAACAGTTCTGGCTCTGAAAAAAGTTTGAGAACCACTGGATTAGATGATCTCTAAGGTTTCTCTGAGCTCCAAAGCTCTAGGATTCCACGTCAGCCCTAAGTAACAGCCCACAAGAGACTATTTCCTTCCTGGACCACAGCCAGAGTTCCACTTTCTCTCGGTCACCTGTTAGCTTTATGCTGTCTTTGCAAGGAAGTAATTTCTGATGGCTTCCTGAGAAGGTACCAGTCATTAAGCTCTGACCAGCACTATGCTAGAGACGGAGGAAGATCCAGAGTTTAAACGCCCTCATGGAGTGTGCCCTCTGATAGGGATAGAAGTATACAAATATGGTGTCTGCTAATTCTCTCCATTCCAGCTTCCAGACAGCTGACAAAGTGATTTCTTTAAATGCAGATCTACCTCTCTCAAACTCAATAAAATTTGTAGGTTGGCACAGCCAGCAGGTTTATTCTCTCTTTTGTAGTTCAGGAAACGGAGCTTCAGAAAAGTTGAGTGCCTTGCCAGTATTCCTATATACCCTGGCAGCCTAACCCAGTTCCCTTGACTGCAAGAGAAGGCCTCTTTCCTCCTCTGCACGGTACCTCTTCATCTCCAGCTTGGAAACTCATCCCTCAGGCTCCAATGCTATTTCTACCTTCAGGCTACAGAGATTTTGACAATGAAATGTGCTGCTGGAACAAGTCATCTTTGTTTTATAGAAGTGTTGCTGTGGAAAGCACTGTCCACATCTTCTTGGCACCAAATGTCTAGTCAGTGAGATGCACACGTGGAAAGATAACTCTTGGCAGAAGCTGGGGAAGGAATTCCAAGGGCAAAGTGAAGTCTTCAGCTGTCTGCTCCCAGGAGGGATCTGGGAATCTCCCTCCCCATTGTTGGGGAGGCTGAGATCACCTAAGTGGAGTCATTTAGCTCCTGAAAATAAACTGTCTCCACATATACCTTTGAGCATGCCTCTTGAACTCCCCTCCTAGGCATCTGTCATGGTGTCAAATGCCTACTTTGTAAGCTTCAGTCAGTCAATAAGCATTAATCACCTACTAATTAACTAATGCCAGGCCTGGAGTGAGGAAGCCCTGAGTTCAACTCTGGCCTTAGACACTTACAAGCTGTGTGACCCTAGGTAAGTCACTTAACTCTGTTGGCCTTAGTTTCCTTATCTGTAAGATGAGCTGGAGAAGGAAATGGTAAAACCACTCCAGTATCTTTGCCAAGAAAACCACAAATGGGGTCACTAAGAGTCAGACATAACTGAAGAAAAATATCTACTAAAACTTTAAACTGCCCTAGGACTTTTGGGACACAGTCTCCTCTCCATTCCCATTGCCAGGCTTTCTTCACTTTTCATATGGGCTATGGCAGGAGCCTCTTAATGAGCATTCTTGACTCTAAGTCTTTTTTCTTTCCTCCATCCTTCATAAGGCTGCCAAAAAAATCTGTTCACCTCCCTTCTGTCACCCCCCTCCTCAAAAACCTGGAGAAGCAATGTAGTAAAGGTGAAAGAGCAACGGATTTGAAGTCTTATGACCTAGGTTCACATCTTACCTTTACCTGTGTAAACCCTCAGTTTCCCCCTCTGTGAAAAGTGAGGAGGCTAGACTCTCTAAATCTATGGTCCTAGGATCCTTTGCTGGCTTGTAAGTAGACATAGTTAAAATCTACCCTCCTTACCCTGGGATCTTGGAGCCTCCTGAAGTCTGTCTCCACCCCTTCCTTGTTTTATTTCCTACCATTCCTCTTTTTCCTAGCTCTACTCGTCTTTTCAAGGCTCTCTGGGTTTACCTGGCTTATGCCTGGCTCCATGTCCTTGGTTACTCTCTTCCCCACCTGGAATGCCCTCTCCTTTCTCCTTTTGTCTAAATCTTACCTACATCCTTCAAAGTCTGGGTCCTACCTTTTCTACAAGCCCTCATTAACCACTTAGGCCATGGTGATGTCCTAGAATTTTAGAGATGGGAGTCAGTTAATAAGCATTTATTAAGTGCCTACTATGTACCAGGCACATAGAGTACAATGGGCAGCTGCATGGTTTGGTGGATAGTACTGGGCCTGGAGTCAGGAAAACCTGAGTTTAAATTTGGCCTTAGACACTTACTGCCTGCAAGATCCTAGGCAAGTCATTTAACCCTGTTTGCCTGTAAAAGAAGCTGGAAAAGGAAACAGAAACACACTCCAGTATCTTTGTCAACAAAACCCCCCCAAAAGAGTCATAAAGAGTCAGACAAGCCTAAAAAATGACTGAACAATAGCATGTGCCAGGCATTGTGCTAAACCCTGGGGTTACAAAGAAAGGTAAAAGATAATCTTTTCCTTCAAGGAGCTCAGAGAGAAGCCTTCTAGCCCATCTAACTCTGAGCTATAACTAGGAACTTTGGTACTTGGGGTAAAAATAGTGTGTGAGATTGGGAATGGCAGTAATGACTCAGAGGACCGTCCAAATTTGGGGGCAGGGAGAGGTGGTAGTGGGATGGCAGATCCCTTAGAGAGCCTTATCATTGTTTCTTATTGAGATGGAAGATGAGCCCTGGGGAAAAGGTGTTGTTGTGAAAAGACCCTGGAGGGGGTGGTGGCAGCCCAGGGACACCATATGACAGTGGTGGTACAGGCCAATGGAGAGCTCAGAAGTGAGGTTCAGAAACATTTGAAATGGGCTGAATGTCACCCTTCCCTGCCTCCCAGTGGCAAGGTACTAATCTGGTCAACTCATCTATCTTGTGTGCTACTGACAGAGGGTTGGAGAGAGTAATGGCTCCCCCAGTCTGCCACCAGACTTTAGCCCAGTTTGCCATGAGCCACTTATGTCTCTGACCTAGCACAACTTTCCCATACCCATTTTACAGAGAAGGAAATTTAGGTCACAAAAGGTCAAGTGTTCCACTTAATATCAAAGGACACAGCACTGGAAGGGACCATAAGTCCTGCCTCTTCATTTGATAGCTAAAGAAGCCCAGAGAGATAAAATGATCCAGACCACATGGGTAATAAGGAGTAGAGATGGGAACAGAACCCGGGACTTTTGTGTCTAAATCTACTGCTTGTTCCTCCATATCCACAGTCTTTCCTCCTATAGCTGGTGAGTGCTGCAGATAGGAATAGGGGCCATGTCTTCTGAGTCCTGGTTCAGGTTCCTTATGCCATTGTAGCCCTTCTCTGAACTGCTACAATGTTTACTACTTATGTACTATGTACCATGCTACTGACATCTCATGTTTCCATCTCTCTAATTAGCTTGGGAGCAATCCTTCCTCAAGGCTCCCCAAGGACTTGGACTTCCTGAGTGTCTCCCATAGTGCCTAGTTTGGGACATTGCGATAGGTGGGAGGGAGAAGCTCAGGGTTCCTCCTGCTCCCCAGTCCACCTACCCATCAGCTTGGCATTCATTTTTTTTTTTGGTCACTAATGGGGACAAAGGCAAGGGAGCCTTCTCCCATTAGAATATCAGGGCAAATGAGTGAATCAGATTAGTACATCTCCTCTGGGTGGTGATAAGACACAGGGTGGGTGCATTCTGAGGTTGGATGACATGGTCGTGAGAAGTCCTGGTTTGACTTGGGAGCAAGATGGAGGAAGGGAAAACATGAGGATAAGGACAGGCAGGCCTGGCAGTAGAGAGAAGAGGTATTGAAAGGTCTGGGAGCAAGGACAGGAGAGAGTGAAGCACTGAGGACAAACTTGGGATCAGCCGATCTTCACTGATCACTTTCTGTGTGCCCAGCCCTTTGCTGGGCATAACAGGGACAGGAGACTCTGCTTCTGCCTGAAAAGAAATGACATTCGTTGAGTGAGACAGGTTTTGCTCAGAATGATGAGGGAACAATTCTTGTATATATACGGACATTTAGGTGGCATAGTGGATAGAGTGGCAGGCCTGAAGTTAGTAAGACACTCATTTTCCCAAGTTCAAATCCAGCCTCAGATGCTTACTAGTGTGACTCTGGGCAAGTCACTTACTGCTGTTGACCTCATTTTCCTCATCTATAAAATGAGCTGGAGAAGGAAATGGTAAGCCATTCCAGTATCTTTGCCAAGAAAACCCCAAATAGGGTTGAAAAGAGTTGGACATGACTGAAAACGACTGAACAACAAACCTGTATATAAACTAGAAAGATTGCTGGGTTCAAATTCTGTTTCAGATCCTAACCCTGCTGTGTGGCCATAATTAGCTCACTTAACCTCTCTGGGCTTCAGGCTACTCTCAAATTTTTATATGAATTTCAGTCTTCTGATATTAAAGGTTATTCTTACAGACTCTTGACACAATGATGCATATAATTAGCTAGTACAGAATGGATTGTGAGGCCCATCAAAGTGTAGACTAGAGAAAGAAGTGATCACTGTTGGAAAAGAAGGTGAGACAAGGTATGCCCCTTTCAAAGTTGTTGTTGTTGGAAAAGAAGGTGAGACAAGGTATGCCCCTTTCAAAATCTGGCTTTGGGTTGGCCTTGTCCCTACCTTTACCCCCTTGAATGGCAGAGAGAAATAGGGTGATTGGTAATAAATCTTTTTTTTTTTTTTAAAGCAATTGGGGTTAAGTAACTTGCTCAAGGTTACCTGGCTAGTCATTATTTATGCGTGGGTGCTCATTTTCTGAGGCCGGATCTGATCTCGGGTCATCCCAACTCTGAGGCCGGCGCTCTTACTCACTGCGCCACCTAGCCGCCCCGGTAATAAATCTTATTCACGGAATATTCTCTTCATTTCTTTCTACCTCTTATCTTCACCAAAGGCCTAGGTAGATAGGACCCTTTCAAAATTGTTCATGTGCATTTGGGGGACATATGAGTTGGGTGTGTGGTTGGGAAAGGAGCATATATGCCTTGGCTGGTGAAGCAGTTTCATCAGCAATTGACTTTCTCTTCTTTTAAGCAATTAAGTGCAGAACGATTGGGGGTTTTGTGGAGTGTGTGTGTGTGTGTGTGTGTGTGTGTGTGTGTGTGTGTGTGTGACACTCATGTATGCTCAAGCAAGTACTAGTTTCTTCCCCCGCCCCAAATCCCCTCAATAGCCTAACAGTCCATAACCTCCCACTGTCTCAGAGAAGCAGCTGACATTTCTCTTATGCTTTAACTCGAACTAAATAATATAATAATCATTCTGGAGCCCCTCTCAGAGTGTTCATTTTCTCTCATTCCTCAGCTTGAAAATTCATCTCATATTTTAATCTATTTTGAGCTCTTTTCAATTGGTTTGGAGATGGAGCCAAAGGTTCCCTGAATGCGCCTTAAGTAGAGATGTTTGGTTTGGTTTCCTGTGGGGTATTTTCTTTAATAATGTAGACCATCCCACAGCAGTGATAAGTCCCCAGAGAAGGGAGGCTAGAGTTGGTCTGGAGGGGTGGGAGTAGGGGCCAGAGCAGGGCTCAGAACACGAGGAGGTCTCTTATACTTCTCTTTGGCTCCCGGACTGTGAATCTGTGTCCAAATCCTCGGTCTGCTTGTTCTGATATTTTGTTCCCTGCTTCTCCCCACCCTAGGCTGGAATGCCTTTCCCTCTTTGAAGCCTGTCCTGACTATTCTGGCCAACAGGGAGCCCTCTCCTTCTCTGAAATGCTGTGGCACCTACACTAACAGCGACCCTAGAGTAAAATGTAATTGTTTTGTAACTGTTTTCACACGTAGATGCTATGTGCATGTGGGCTAGATTATGAGCTTGAGGACAGGAGCCATCACTGTTACACACTGGGATAAGCCTCTTCTGGTCCCCTCTCTAAGCCTCTGTAACCATGGCTGGAAAATGTGGAAGAGTGGACTGCTTGATCTCTGATGTCTCTGCCAGTTCTAAAGTCTAGCATCCTGTTTCCAGAAGCGATTTATACTCTTTCTATCCCCCACAGAACTTAGCACAGGACTGGCCGTATAGCAATTACTCACTGAATAGTTCTTAATTGATTGATCTGCACTTTAGGAGACAACTGAAGGCCATAATCATAATAGCTCAGAGTTACAAGGCTGTTAGTATTAATTAGTATAAATGAAATTAGTATGAATGAAAAGGCATTTGTGAAGCAGTTTTTCCATGCAAAACAGTATGCTAAGTGGTGGGAAAAAAGAGAAAAGCAAGATAGTCCCTGCTCTCAGGAAGCTCACATTCTAATTGGGTCAAGCAACACATATAGGAGCTTCAGCTGCCTATCACATGGAGAGATCCAGTGGTCCCTAGGGTGCAGCGGAAAAGCAGATGCTAATGCATCTTAAATGCAATTTTCATTGATAAAACCATATCTGTGTCTAATATTGAACCAGTTGGCAAGTCAAAGGGTTTGATAGAGAGGAAAAGCAGGGGTTGTTGCTCCTGCAGAGGAAGTTGCCAGAGCTTATTTCCTTAGGGCTTCCCCCACTGAGATAAAGGTCTGAAAGCAGGCTGGTGGTCTGGGGGCACTGCTATTTCTAGGGCCCTTAGGCTCAGGGTCTCAAGGGATGTGGTAGTTAAGGTGATTTGATTGCCTATAACATGCCATATTCTGTCTCTCCCTTAGGGTGCCTTGCTGCATTAGACAAGATACTTATTGCTGGTTTTCTTTTTTTTTTTCTCTTGGGAGTCTGCAGTGACATGCTTTCCAAAAGAACAGAGTGGAACAAACACTTCTCTGGCTGAAAATGGATTGATGCTTTAATGTGAACAAATTTGGCCACACTGGGACCTGTGTGCAATACTACTGGGTGAATGAGTCACTATATGGAAGAAGGTTACCCTTGACTCCCTATCCCTCAAATCCATACTCTGCAAATCCCTTGAAACCTTGCCCTTTGGGGTAGACACAAACTTTCTCTTTGACTTTTTGAATTCCTGAGAATCCAGGAGGGTAGCATGGAGTACTGGGGGCCCAAATTGGATACCGCTTCCTCAATGAAGCCTTAATGATAGGCCATCCAAACCCTCCCTGCCCAGCTGAAAGTGATCTGTCAATCTTCATTTTTCAAACACTTTGCCTGGACCTGCCTTCCCATTGTGTGGTACTATCCCTTTAAAGCTCTTTTTATATGGAGAAGTTTAGGGCTGGAAAGCACAGAAAAAGAACTTTTGTGTGAAGAAAAAGAAATAAATTAATTGGTAAAGGTTGTAAGATTTTTATCACTGTTATAGATGAATGGTTCGATACTTAAAAGGAACAGGAAAAAGAATTTTAAATTTTGGTTTAACAAAAACTAAAATAATTGTATGATGTATCAGCTTTCAGATAGGATTTGAGTAATTTTGATTAGAAAAGGAACTGTGGTATGAATATAAAGACTTAAATTGCCATGTAAATGATATCAGATGATGCTTCATTTTTATGTGAACAATTTGATAGTTTAAAGGGGGGGGCAGAGGAAGAACTTCTATTTATTAAAACTGAAAAATTGAGGGTATAAAGAAACAGTTCAAGGACATAAAATGATGTGGAGGACCATTTGAAAATGTAAAAGCTGCAGGACATTATGGTCCCTCCATTCATCTGCTTATAATTGCTTTATGACTATAGAGGGTAAAAACCAAAGTGAAAAAAAAGAAAATGAGAAATCATATAATCATTTGGAGACTGAGGAATGATTTTGTAAAAGAGCTGTTGACTTCTTAGAAGAAATTTGGTGAGTTGTTACCTTTTAAGTGAAAGGTGAATCATTGAGCCAGGAGGGTATGATTAAAGCCTTGAAAGGTGAGAGATGGGGGAGGAGGCTGAGGCTGAAGACTGAAGTCAGGAGAGGAAAGCAGGGAGCCCAAGGCAGTTTGTTGGAGCTGTTTGAGGAGATCAACAGCAAGAGTAGCCAGCTGGCAAGGCTTTGGTTGCTAGTTCCTGATTGGCTGAATAAAGGCTACCTTTCCAACTATAACCCTCTAGTATCATTTAAAGCTTCCTTGTTGCCCTTTCTACCCTGTTTTGATTTGAGAGGGAAAAGTGGGAAAGGGAAAGCAGATACTGCTACTACTTTGTTGTATCAAAACAGAGCTGCATAGGCTTATTTTGCCTTGATTTTGTTCTTATTGGACAACATGTTAAAGGATGAAATGGCTGATTTGTTCTATGTCTGATGAACTTTGTGGTTCTCTGACTTAAAGAGTCACGCTAAGATGCAACATTTTCTAAATGTCCTGAAGAGCTTACAAATACTATGTATTGAAGAAACGAGGATCTCTCCAGATGGAGAACTGTGAAGACTCAAAGACAAACAGTTGGTAGAAAAGCAGTTTCATATGGTACAGATGATCCTGAACAGACCAACGACATCAAAACTAGGTTCCTTTAAATTTGTCCTGACTCTTCTTCACATATATTGAATGCATTGGTGGGAAAGTGTGATCTACATTTTTGTCTGGATTGTTGTTTATTTGTTATTTATGCACATGATTTAATATATGGTATACTTGTAATAGCATTATTATATCTTTTGCCTTATTATTAAGTAAATGGTTATATTTAAGATCTTAAAATGTCATTGTGAGTGATTTGTATAAATAGAAACATTCGTGGAGGCTCAAAAGTGGTAAAATGGTGAGTAGGGGGGATTTCCCTCTCAACAGTTACCCCTAAAACTTTGAGATAATTTGAATATAACTGTATGGGTTATAGTCAATCTCTGGGAATCTAGTGTGAGAGCACATTAGAATAAGTGAGCAAACACAAAGAGTGAGCAGGTATCTCTATAAACAGCATCTGAGGGATGACCTTATGAAGGTTCATGTAAAGTACCTATCCAGATACCCTAGAGCAAGGGGTAGGGAACCTGAGTCCTCAAGGCCATATGTAGCCTTTTAGGTCCTTAGGTGCAGCATTTTGACTAAGTCCAAGTTTTAGAGAACAAATCCTTTTATTAAGGGGATTTGTTCTGTGAAGTTTGGATTTAGTCAAAGGGCTGCACTTGAGGACCTGGAGGGCCACATGTGGCCTCAAGGCAGCAGGCTCCCCACCCCTGGATTAGAGTATGAGTGACCATCCCATACACCAGATTTACACAATTTATCATATTCTTCTTCATATCACGATTATTTATGTATTTAGTAGGTGCTCTATAAATATTTTCCTTCACCTCTTCCTCTAGCTCTTATCAGACTGTGAGACCTCTGAAAGTAGGGTTTCTGTCAAATTGATCTTTGTAGATGCAGTTTCTAGCACCCTCTTTTGCCACCACTTAGCAGTATGACCAGTAAGTGGATTCACCCTTCCACATCTGAGATTCCTTAGCCATCATCTTTCAAATGAGATGAGAAAACCCTTTGTAAAACAAGAAATATTGCAGAACAATGACTGGGGTCAAATGACCTAAGTTTAAACCCTACCTCTGACACATATTTCATCTGTGACCTTGGACAAGGACCCTAAGCCTAAGTTTCCTCATTTGTAAAGAAAAAAGGTTGGATTTGATGTCTCTGAGGTCCCTTTCAGCCCCAAATCTCAATCTTAGGAGGCTGTGAGCATATATCACAGAAACTCGGAACTAGAAGGTCTCTCAGAGGCCATCTAATTCATCCTATACCTGACCAGGATAGTCATTGAATGAGCATTGCCTCAGACAAACTGAGACCTGGGAAAGACTTAATTTAGAAAGGTCAGCCCACTGCATCCTGGACCATTGCCAGTCTTCTTGACTTTTCTTTTGCCACTGAACTTTGATGACTTTGGAGGAAAGAGTGAGGCTGTTGGCTTTGTGTAGCTCTGCCTCACTTAAATCCAATTCAGGAACAAATCAAGGCAAAATATCATGATCTCATGGTCCTCTTCAAGAACAAAGGACAGACAACAAAGGATTGTCTCTACAATATACGTAACAAGTGATCAGTTAACGTCTGCTTGAAGATCCCCAATGACATTGGACCCACTAATTCCTTAGGGAGCTTGTTCCAGTTTTATGTACTTTTAATTGTAAGGAAGTTTTTTTCTTATATCAAGCCTGAAATTGTTTCTTTGCAACACCCTTTTTCTTTGCTTTTGGTTCTTCTTTATGAGGTCAAACAGAACAAGTCTAACCCCTCCTCCTCATGTGAGCTCTTCAAATATTTTAAGATAGCTATTCTAAGACTCTTAAGTCTTCACCAGGTTAAGTATCCCCACATGGTGTGATTTCAAGGCTCTTCACCATTGAGCTTAGCAGTATTCTTCCTGAAATGTAGTGCTCATAATTGAACAAAGGACTGAATCTGATTGGAAGAGGTCCCTAGTCCTGGACTTGGTCTCTCTTAAAACATCCTAAGATAACTTTTTTTCCCATATCACATGATACATTGACTCATATCAAACTTGCAATCTGCTAAAATATTAATATTTTTTCAAACTTATTGCTGCCTAGCCATACTTTCCCTTCCTTGTCCTTTAAAGGATAATTTCTTTTTATCCAAAATATAAGACTTTACTTTTATCCCTATTAAATTTCCATCTTATTAGATTCCATCCATCTTTCTAACTTGTTAAAATCTGCAAACTATCCCTTCTAGTTTGGTATTATCTGCGAATTTGATAAACATTCCATTTATACCTTTATCCAAATTACAGATAAAAATGTTTAACAGATAAAAATGTTTAACTGGGCCAAAGACCAGGGTTTCCAGTTTGAGTATCCTTGTACACTCCATTGGAATCCTTCTTTGAAGCTGACATGGAACTATTAATGATTAATCTTTGGGACTGGCCATTTAACTAGTTCCAAATATACCTAATTATAGTATAATATAGACCCATGATCACTAAACTTTTTAAATTGTACACGCCTATCAGTAAAAATGTTTTGAGCATTTACCTCCAATGTGTATAATTATTTATATATTACATACATGTACTACTACCCTAATAATTATATATATATATATATATATATATATATATATATATATAATAAAACTTACACAAAAACACAAATTAAAAAAGGATGAGGTAAGGATATCATATTTGACCCTATAGGTAATAGTAAACCACTGGAGTTTATTGAGTAGAAGACTGACATGGTCAGACCTGCACTTAAAAAAAAAATTGCTTTGGCAGCTGTGGGGATGGAATGAAGGAGGCAGGAAGACCAATAAGGAGGTTGTTTCAGTAGTCCAGGTGAGAGGTTATGAGAGATGAAAGTGGAATGGTGGCTATGTGAGTGGAGAGAAGGGGACAGATGTAAGAGGTTGAAAGGTAGAACTGACTAAATGACTTGGCAATTGACCGGACATGTATGGTGGATCAGAGGGAGACAAGATGAGACTGAGGTTTGAAAACCTGTGTCATTGGAAGGATATTGGTGTCCTGATAGTAAGTGGTAGGTTTGTAAGAAGAGTGGGTTTGGGGGAGGAGGGGAAGAAAAGCTGATGAGATCTATGATCCAGATTATACCCATTCATCCCTACTCATCTTGTGTATCTCAATCTGTCTGAATCCAAATGAAAAAGGGGAGGTATGACTCTTACTCACCAGTTACTGACCTATCCCCCAAGTGTAGAGCTAGTTCATGAAGCCCTTGAAGGAGTACTGGTGGCAGCCACGAGGTGTCTTGGGAAGCAAAGGGTAGAGTTAAAATTTTCCCAATGGTTTGTGCACAGCTGCTGATTGGTTGTTGTTTTAATTGCCATGATTGGACAATGCCATTCTTAGAAGGGGTAGGTTAGGAGCTTACTTAGATAGCAGTAAGTTGTGGGTAAGGAAAAATGTGTAACTCTGCTGTACACTAACCCTGTGAATAGCAGCAAGGATGAGATATAACTGTCTTTTCATCTTCTGATTGGTTGGTCACACATCCATGGGGGTCAGGTCATGGCACTCTAGAGTCCCCCAACCCCATATTGAAGATGACTTATTAGAGTCAATATGGCATAGTGCAGAGAGGGGATGGACTTGGAGTTGGGAAGACCTGTGTTCAAATCCTGATTCAGACATTTACTAGCTATGGAATCCTCAGTAAGCCACTTGGCCTCATTCTCTCATCTGTAAAATGTGAGGATTGGACCAGATGGCCTCCAAGGTCCCATAGAATTCTAAACCCATGATCCTACCATCTTTTCCATAAGAATAGCGTAGGAGGCTTTATCAAATGTTTTGCTAAAATCTAGATTTTAGTTTAGCTTCTGCGTTCCCGTTTTCTAGTATAGCGATGCCAAAAAAGGAAATGAGGGTAGGCCAGATGCTAGTTCTGGCTGAAGCCATGACGTGCTTTGTGATCATCTTTCCTTTTCTAGTTGTTCACCTACCATCCTTTTAATGTTAGAGAGTATTGTAACGACTGAGTAATTTTACTGACATTCTATTATAGGAGCTCTTAGCCTCCAATGTTTTGATGGTTCAATGATAATTCATGTTCATAATTCTGAGGAGGAGGATGCATTCTGGGATCTTATTCCAGTCATCAAAGAAAGATTCAGTTTCATTCAGATTAGTTTGAATCTTATATATTCAGATTCTTGGAAGATCAGTGATCTCTATATAGCTAATGTTGATATGCCAGAATATTAGATTAAGCATCTTCTCCCTCCCCAGCCTCAGTCAAAATTCTTCAAGTTTTTCCCCATTTGGGGCCATACCCCACAAAGATGACAAAAAGATTTTCCTAAAGCCCAGAGCTGGTCATGCTACTCCCCTACTCAATAAACTCCAGTGGCTCCCTATTACTTCCAGAGCCAAATATAAACTCCCTTGTTATTTAAAGCCCTTGAAAACTTCTATCTCCCATCTCTGTGGTTTTATACTGGCTGTTTCCCATGCCTATAATATATCCCTTCTGTACCTGGGCCTCTTAGAATTCTTTCACAGAGGAGGGGATGGGATTAGAATATTGTATGGTATAATGCAAACTTAACTAGACATCAGGAAGCCTAAGTTCTATTCCTGACCCTACTCCTGACCTGCTGTGTGATCTTCAGCAAGTAAGGTAACCTCTCTTTCTCTAATATCTTCCTCTGTAAAATGGTTTTGGTTTATGGTTTGCTATTTTTCATTAAAGAAATTGGCATTTCCTTTAAGACTGTGAACTTCTAGACTGCTTAGAGCTTTCTTGACAGGTCTTATATAGTACCCAACTGGCAGTAAAATTGTGTAGTCATTACACTTGGTCACTGGGTGTCTTCAGCTTCTCTTCCTCCTCTTCCCCACAAGGCACCTAATGTCATCCTGCTTTTCCACACTCCTTTCTCTCTCTCATACTCCCTCCCTCAGGAGGGTGACTGAGAATAGCTTAGACTATGGATTTATACCCCCTCTAAGAAGCATTTTCATTTTGATAGAAATCAATTTCAAATGAAAAGGTAAGATTCCAGTCAGAAGTTTGGAGGAAGTTTTAGGGAATTATGTGGTCTCTGTTAGTGGTTTGTGACTCTGCTTGATGATAAGGTGGGCCTGGGTGCTCTGCAGACCAAGAGGCTAATACTTATGGGATCTTCTGCTCATGCACCCTACGAAAGAGTATAATTTTCTTGATCATATACTCTAGGATATTCTATTCTCAATTTTGGGGTTAATAACCATTGAAAAATAAAGAATTGAGAGTACTGTGTATGTGTCAAGCTCTAAATTGGGCCTCTAGCACCCAACTACTCTTAACATATTAGGTGCTTAATCAATATTTATTTTACTGTATTGTATATGAGTCTTTGTCCTTCAGTCCACATGCATAGTTCACCCGGGAGAAAGCAACGTCTCTTCCTTGTCTGGCTCCTTGACTTATCTAATTAACTGAGTCAGGTCAGCATTGTATAGGGAGAGGAGGTGGAGGAGGGGTGGTGGTGATGGTGGAGTGAACCCCAGACTGGATAGCTTAAGCCCTGGGTTCTAGTCCTGACTTCCACTAACACAATCTGCACCTTTGGGCAAATCACTTCCTTTCTGGATCTCAGATTCCCCTCCAATTAGATGATCTCTAAGGATTCTTCTAGCTCAAATGGTTTTGGCTCCAAATCTTTTGGCAAAACCTCATTGGCCTGTCTGCTCTCTTCAAGAGACAGAGCCATTTTGGGTTTCAGTATTTTGCTGCCTGTGAAAGGCATAGGGTGAGGAATGACATACAAGTCATCTTTGTCAAATTTAGGTTTCCTGAAAACTGACTAGCTCAGTCTGAAGAGTGCCTACTGAGGCCCTGAATAATCACTTAGTGGGAGACAGGGACATTGTTCAACTCTAATTGGTTGCTGAATTATTTAGTTGCCCAGTTAGCAGTACTAGGCGAAAGAGATGTTGAACAGGAATGGCCTTCCCAGCGAAGCTAAAGACAGCCCAGCTGCTGTGCACCATTCGCCTGCATAGTCAGCTGAGAGGAAGCTGAGAGTCAGCTGGAATAATTAAGCCTCAGATTTCTGTCTTAGACACTCTGGCTTCAACCATTTTGCATCAAAACAAAGCACAAAAATCCTGTCCTGTATGCAGGATGTGGGTAAATGAGCATGTGTACCTAGGCTGGCCCACCTGGAAGAGTCCAAATACTAAGGATTGAGCTCCAAGTGACCAAGTCACCCACAAGTCCCCTGATTTGAACCTCAGTTCCTCATCTGTAATATTAGGATAACAACAGCTGTACCACTTACCTCTCTGGGTTGTTGTGAGGAAAGTGTTCTGAAAACTAAAGCGCTGTAGAAATGAGAGCGCTTACCTATTTTTTCCTTGATGGAGAAATTCCCTGGGTAAGGCACTGTGTCTAGATGATGTAGGGAATACAGAAAAGAATAAGGCATTATCCCTATCTTCAAGGAGATTAGCATTAGGGAGAGAAAAGGGATGCCTGACAAAATTAATATATAATTACTTCGACAGGGTTAGTTCACTAAAATTGGTAGAGACAATAAGTGTTCAAGGAATTAAAAAAGAAGATCCATCCAAATATCCCTTATCCTTAAAAAAAAAAAGCCCTCTCTAGACCCCTACCATTCTTTCATGCTATTTTTATCTTTCTCCTCCTTTTCTGAGGCAAACTTTTCAAAAAACCAAAACCATGTGTTCTCCTTGCCTGTGTTTCCTTCTCTCTTTTCAGCTCTTTGCAAATTGACATCTTACCTCATCACTCAACTGAAACTACTCTCACCAAGGTCGTCATTGATTTCTTAAATGCTAACTTTGATGGTGTTTTTTCAGCCCATACCCTTCTTGACCTTCAACATTTAACATTGCTAGCCATTGTCTCCTCTTAGGATTTTTGTGGCCTTGCTCCTTATCAGACATCTTTGCTTGGTCATCTTCCATATCTCGTGATCTCACTGAGGTTCTACCATGAGGTTCTGTCCTGGGATTTCTTTTCTTTTCTTTCTAATACTCTCTCACTGGGTGACTCCATCAGCTCCCATGGATTTAATTTAATTTTTGTGCAGCTGGTTTTCAAATTGATATATTATGTATATGTGTATATATATATATGTTATTTATACACATAATACACATATGCATATATGTATGTATCTCCAGCCCTAGTCACATATATGTATATGTATTTATGTATGTATGTATATATATATATATATATATATTTATATCCATACATATACAGCCCTAGTTTCTCTTCTGAGCTCCAGTCTCACATCACCAATGGTCTACTGGACATTTCAAACAAGGTATTACATAGATATTTCACACTCAGCATGTCCAAAAACCTCATCTTTCCTCCCAGACCTCTTCTGGTCTTTCCTATTTCTATGAAGGGTACCACAATCCTTCCCAGGTTTCCAACCTTGATATTATTCTCAGTCCCTCTCTCTCATTCACCATATCCAATCAATTGACAAATGTTTGTTTTTACCCATATGACATTTCTTTATTCCCTTCTCTCTACTCATGTAGCCACTCCCTAGTTCAGGCTCCCATTGCCTCTCACCTGGAACACAGTAGTCTCCTAACTCTCTCCTCACTCCAACACAGTTGCCAAATAGACTTTTCTAGTCTACCCCTCCACACCTCCTTACTCAAATTCCAGTGGCCCCTGATTGACTCTAGGACCTAATATTATTTCCTTCCTATGGCCTTTAGAGCTCTTTAGAACCTAGGCCAACCTGCCTCTCCAGCTTTATACAATCCTCTGCTTTCTGGATTTTATAGTCTAGAAAAATTAGCCTCCTCACTTTTCTTCATATATACTTTATCTCCCATCTCTATACCATCACACTGGTTGTCCATGCTTGGAACTCATGGAATTCCTCTTTACTACCACCTCTGAGAATTGGCTTCCTTCCCTTAGAAATGTTTACTTCAAAATTTAGTATTTTTTTACATTCATTTATCTATGTACACTTTGTCTTCCCCAATAGAATGTAAGCTCTTTAAAGGCAAGGACTGACTCAGTTTTGTCTTGAATCCCCAGTGCTTGACAATTATAGGTGCTTAAAAATAGTTGTCAAATTATTGAGAGACCTTCTGTTGGCTGGGAAAGGTGAGACTTGAGATGGATTACTTACACAGAGTCGTCTCTTACTAAATATTTGTTAAATTGCATTAGTTTTATTAGGAGATAAGATAACAGAAGGGCATTCCATGGGAAAGTCTGAGCAAAGACATGAGAAAACACCACTTAGGGTCCATGGGATAGTGAAAAAAAAAATCAGCTTGACTGACACTTTCTTAGCCTTGAGGCATAGAGTAGAGCAGTTGAAAATAGGCCTAGATGGGGTCAGGCTGTAAAGAGTCTTGAACATAAAACCCATGGGGAAACTTGACTCTGAAACATTTAAGATAATTATACTTATTTTCTTTTGACAACTCATCAAAAGAAAAAAACCCCAAAACCCAAATCTCTCATCATAACTCAGGGTTGGCCTATGTGGTATGATTTGTAGGGTGCTGTCCAAATAATTTCTTCTTCACTGGTCTTCCATGGTGCCTAAATTCTGCTATTAAAGGCTCAGTCCTTTGGATAAGGAAGCAGTATTTTATAGGAATCACCTGCTAAAATATAAATGAAATATTATTTTTGTTGAGGGAGAGCATGTGTAGTACATATAAAGCTGGTCCTAGAGTCATGAAAGCTTGGATTCAAATGCTGTCTTTGACACATGCTAGCTGGCTGACTTTGGGCAAATCATGTAACCTCTCAGGGCTCCAGGTGACTCTCTTAGACTTAATTTGCAGAATAGAAATGAATCTGCACTGGTAGTCATGTGTACACACTCTGTCTCTTTGTCTATCTGTCTTTCTCTCTTTTTCTCTCTAGGCTCTCTCTTTCCTCTTCCCTCTGATTGGAGGATGGAGTGTGGAGTACCAAACTCCTCCAAAGCCTTTCTTTATAAAGGGCAGAAATTGGACTTTTTGGCCCAGTGCACTCTGCACTGTTCTTCTTGGTTTCAACTCTATGACAAGATGCCTCCCTCTTTCCTGCTACTTTTGTGTATTACCTCCCCCTCCCCTTCCTCACCATTAGATTTTAAACTCTTTGAGTGCAGGAACTGTCTTTTTATTACTTAAGTCCCTTGATTAGCTCAGTGCCTGGCCCATAGTAGGCACATAATAAATGTTTATTGAATTGGATTGGATGAGATAAAACAGGTTGTATGGGGAAATCCACAAAGGAGTAAGGCAAAGTCCTTGCCCTCAAGGAGATTTTAGCCTAGTTAGTGAGATAAAACTAATACTTAGTAATGTTAGGTAAAAATGAGAACATCTAAGATTTTTTTAATCTACAAAACTCTCTTCCAGCCATTACCTTATTTGATCCTTACAAACTCCCTGTGAAGAAGAGCCAGGTATCATTCTCATCCCCATTTTATAAGTGAACAAACTGGGAATAAGCAGCTTAAAGGATAGGTCCAAGGTCCCACAACTAGTGAATGGCAGAGGAATCTTTAGACCAAGTCCAATGTTCTTCCCCGTCTTCTAGTTCAGGTTTTTCTACAATATATTTTCTTAGTGAGAACACCTGTGTATTTGTTAATGCTTAACAACTCCTTTACAGAAAAACAACTTTCAGCAAATTAATTGATGAGACTCTATCTATACTCCTACCATCAAAACCCAAAATGTTTCTCTACTTAAATGGAAATCTCCTTAGTGTATTTTCTTTCTTTGGGCTTATTGTTAAGAGGGAAAGTGTCAAAGTCTCCTCAGTATGGATTGCACAGCTGGTCTTCCTTAGCCAGGCTAACAATCAAGCCAATGCTGTCACATCACACAGTAACCTTACCTAGGAAAGCAAGGTCTGACTTGGGCTGACAAATGATTGTTTATTTAACCAACTTCTGCAAGGAAGAAAAAAATGAAAGAAGAAAGGCAGGAGTATCTTCAGAGGTTTATAGTCACTCAGAAGGGAGAGGACAGGATGCCTCTCTATTCATCTGGAGAGCAGTAATGCATCTCCTTCTCTTGGAGGCAGTGTGGTACAATGGAGAGAGTGCTAAATCTGGAGTGAGATGATGCTCCAAATCCCACTTCAGACACCTATGGTGTAAAGTTTGGAATGTTATTGAGCCTCCATGGTCCTCAGTTTCCTTATCTGTAAAATGATGGGCTTGGCCTGAGGTTCCTTCCAGCTCTGGTTCTGATTCTCTCCCTCATGAGTCTAGGGACATTGGTAAACATTTATTAACACTTGTTGAGTGAATGAATGTGATAACAGCAGAATAACAAAGTTATAAGTTAAGAAACGGGAGGAAAATTACCCTCAGGTTAGACCCTCTAGCCTAACCTGCTCACTTTCCAGTTAAAGAAACTGAGGCTCAAAGAAAGGAAATGAGTTGCCCTACAATGACGTAGCTAATTATTTTCATGCCTGACCCTAGAGCTGGGGTCTCTTGAACCCTTCAGCCTTGTACCTTGTGCTCTTCTCCTCTTGCTTGTGAAGGATTTGGCAAAGCCTGTAATACAGACTTTTCCCAAAGTTGGTGCTTGCATCAGTAAAGAAAATTGGGAAGGAGGGAAAATAAGGCTTCATCCAAAGAACATGAAGCATCTGTGTCCTTGAGCTCCATTTGTACGTATGCAGTGTTCCCTCCCAGAGCCTGGGGTCCTCAGGTTCTCAGTAGTGAGTCCAGATCATGGAGAATGAGCTTGGAGGGGATATTTTCCTTTGGTTTTATCTTGATGCCCAGTTTTAATAGGATGTTAGAGCATGCCCACAAATTTTCAAAACCACGAAACATCAATGATATTTTAAATCAAAACAAACAAAAATCTTTTGGCTCCCTTGCCATTTTGTTCTGCTTATAATAATAAATTGCATTTACCTCATACTTTATGGTTTGCAAATAGCCCTCACAATCACCCACTTTTGTTCCTCTCTGCAGTACTATGGGGTGCACGGGGCCAGGAGGATCATTACTGGTGACAGATGCTAGACCAAGAGAGACACTGGCCCAAAGTCACAGAGAATGCTAGTGCTAGAGCCAGGTCTCTTGATTTAGGAAAATCATAGAAAATTGGAATTGACAGGGTCCTTAGCATCTCAGGCAATGTGGTGCAATGAATAGAGAGCAAGCCTCAGAACTGTGAAGATCTGGGCTCAAGTCCTGCCTCTGACACACTTTTTCTAACCCCATTATCTTACAGATGGGGAAACTGAGGTCCAGAACTCTGAAGTGACTGGCCCCAGGTCACACTGCTGCTCTACATGAAGAACTGCTTCTCTCTTGTTGCTACATCTGTTGTTTTTTATTCTAATTCTTGATTTGCCCATATGACTTTAATTTCTTAATATATGATGCTAGTCCATATCCCCTTTTTTTCTAGTCAGTTACACTAAAGTCAGCCACAGGGCACCACCAGTCATCTTGACTTTTGTCTGCTACTGTACTTCAGTGACTCTGAGGAGAGAGTGAGGCTGATGACTGTGCTGCTCTGCCTCACTTAAATCTAATTCACTTGCAAGTTAATACATCACCCTGTGATTCATTGGTCCTTTTCTATGATGAAGGATGAACAACAATAAGCGAAATCAACATTCTTTCCTCTGGTAGTTTGTGAATAAGTCAGGGCACCTGGCCATCTACATCCTACTGGAGTGGGGTGGTGTGAGTGGGAAAGAGAATGTTCTTTTTTCCTTTCTTTTTTTTAAATTAAATTTTATATTTATTTTTAGTTTACATCATTCATTTCCATAAGATTTTGAGTTACGAATTTTCTCCCCATCCTTCCCCTACTCACCACCCCAAAATAGTAATCCTGCTGTATACCCCCTCCCCCAATCTGCTCTCTCCTATATCCTCCCCCATTCCCCCTCTGACTTTCCTGTAGGGCAAGATGGATCTCTACACCCCAATACCTGTATATCTTATTTCCCAGTTGCATGTTAAAAAAATAATATATTTTTAAACATTTGATTTTAAAACTTAATTCCAGATTCTTTCCCTTCCTCCCTCATCACCCACCCTTACTGGGAAGATAGGCAATTCAATAAAGGTTGTACACGTGTAGCTACACAAAACATTTGGATATATTGTGAAAGACTGACTATATTTCCCTCCATCCTATCCCACCCCAACTTGTTCTATTCTCTACTTTGACCCTTTCCCTTTTCAAAAGTGTGTGCTTCTAACTTCCCTCCCCTCCAACCTGCCCTTCCCTCCATCATCCTTCCTCTCATCCTCTTCTCCCCTACTCTCCTGTAGGGTGAGATACCCTATTTAGTGTGTATGTCATTCCCTCCTCCAAGCCAAATTCAATGAAAGTAAGGTTGTTGGATTCCTTTTTGACTTCCTGTTCTTCCCCTCCATTGTGACCATTTTCCCTTGCCTCTTTTATATGAGATAATTTACCCCATTCTGTCTCTCCCCATCTCCTCTCATTATATTCCTCTCTCACCTCTTAATTTCACCTTTTAAGTATCATCCCTTCCTATTCAATTGGTCCTGTGTCCTCTGTGTATGTATATCTGTACACATATATACACATATTCACATATATATATTTATACACCCATATACTCTCCTATATAGACATATGTGTGTATATATATGTTTGTGTGTATACATTTATATTCCCTTCAACTATTCTCATACCGAGAAAAGTTTCATAAGTTACAATTATCATTTTTCTATGTAGGAATATATGTAGTTCGACTTTAATAAGTTCCTTATGATTTCTTTTTCCTGTTTACCTTCTGATGCTTCTCTTGCTTCTTGTATCTGAATGTCAAATTTTCTATTCAACTCTGGTTTTTTCATCAAGAATGATCAAAAGTCCTCTATTTCATTGAATGAACATATTTTCCCCTGAAATATTATACTGAGTTTTGCTGGGTAGGTTATTCTTGGTTTTAATCCTAGCTCCTTTGACCTCCAGAATATCATATTCCAAGCTCCTCGATCCTTCAGTATAGAAGCTGCCAGGTCCTGTGTTATCCTAATTGTGTTTCCACAGTATTTAAATTGTTTCTTCCTGGATGCTTGTAATATTTTCTCCTTGATCTGGGAACTCTGGAACCTGGCTATGATATTCTTAGGAGTTTTCTTCTGGGGATCTTTTTCAGGAGATGATTGGTGGATTCTTTCAACCTCTATTTTGCCCTCTGGTTCTAAAACATCAGGGCAATTTTCCTTGAGAATTTCTTGAAGGATAATTTCTTGTTCTTTTTTTGATCGTGGCTTTCAGGTAGTCCAATAATTTTTAAATTCTCTCTCCTCGATCTGTTTTCCAGGTCAGTAGTTTTTCCCATGAGATATTTCACATTGCCTTCTATTTTTTGTTTGGATCTGTTTAATAGTATCTTGATTTCTCATAAAGTCACTAACTTCCACTTGCTCCAATCTAATTCTGAAGGAATGATTCTCTTCAGTGAGCTTTTAAGATTCTTTTTCCATTTGGCAGATTTGGCTTTTTAAGGCATTCTTCTCCTCATTGGCTTTTTGAGCCTCTTTGCCATTTGAATTAGTCTATTTTTAAGGTGTTATTTTCTTCAATCAGGTTGTTGACTCTCTTTTCATGGTTTTCTTGCATCGTCCTCATTTCTCTTCCCAATTTTTCCTCCACTTCTCTTATTTGGTTTTCAAAACCCTTCTTAAGCTTTTCTATGACCTATAACTAGTTCATATTTTTCTTGGAAACTTTTGATGAAGGAGTTCTGACTTCATTGTCTTCCTCCTATACCATGCTTTGATCCTTTTTGTCCTCAAAAAAAGGAATCCAAAGTTGGATTGCTGTGTTTGCTTTGCTTCCTTTGCTTGCTCATATTGCCACTCAATTACTTGCCTTTTGAGCTTTTTGCCACAGTACAACTCTGCTTCCATAGAGGAGAGCTTTGTCCCAAATTGCTGGGGTTTTCTCAGCTGATGGAACTATTAATTGAATGCTCTCTCTGAAGCCTCCATGTGCTTTGGCTCACTGGTCACACACCCCAGGACCTCCACCCTAGACAGCAATCCATATCCAATCAGGTTAAAGCAAGAGCAATTACCCCTCAGACTGGTTGCTTGGTCCCCCTAAGATTTGCAGGCCAGGAGCTCTGAAGCATCCATGTGGCTGTGGCTGCCATGCCTCAGCCACTTCTTTGGGAGGCAGAGGCCAGACTTCATTCCCGGACTTTCTGTTCCCAAAGTCTACACTGACTTCTCACTTTGTCTTTGGCATTTATGGGTTGATAATTCTGGAAACCGCCACAGCTGCTGGTGATCCACTCTCCTGAAGTCCCTCTAGGAGTGTGGCTGCTCGGGCCACCCTGAGGCTAAAACCATGGGCTCACAAGGGGCTGGGCTCTGCTCCAAGCACACTATAATGAACCCTTCCTATCCACCTGCTGGGCTCTCTGTGGGAGATTTGTTTCTCTCTGTCACTTTGTGGCTTCTGTAGCCCTAAAGTTTGTTTAGAGTCATTTTTATAGGTATTTGAGGTGGTTATGAGGGGAGTGCAGGGAGTTTTCCTGCTTCTACGCTGCCATCTTGGCTCCACCCCCTCTGAGGGTTTTCTTTTTTCAAAATGAGTTTTGTTCCACCCTCTGACTTTAGAGCAGAGTTCCTGAAAGCCATTCTCCTGTAAAACCTCTGTGCTCTTGGCCCCTTTTTGCAACAGCTGTAGAAGTTTGTTAATTGGAATTACCCAATCAGTAAATACATGCCAAATGCCTAGTATGTGTCAGGTACTGTCCTGGGCACCGGGGGTGGAAGAACTAAGTGAAATGGTCCTTGTTCTCAAGGAGCTTATAATATTTCCAGGAAGAAGCAACATGAGCATATCTCATTATATGCAAAATAGATTCAAGATAATTTTGGTGAGGAAGGCTTAGCAACTAAGAGGTCAGAAAAGGCTTCATGTAGATATAGGAGTTTTTAACTTGGAATCCATAAACTTAAAAAAATGTGATTTGTATTTCAGCATAACTATTTTTCTTTGTAATTTTATGTATTTTATTTAATGTATTTAAAACCAATATTCTGACAAAAGATCCATAGGCTTCACCAGACTGCCAAAGGGGTTTATATCTCCTAAGAAGACTAAGAACCTCTGATGTAGAACGTGATGCTTGAGCTGAGTCTTGAAAGAAGGTAGGGATTCTAAGAGCTGGAGGTGAGGAGGGAGTAAATTCCAGGCTTGGGACAGTCATTGTAAAGGAGATTATGTGATGTGTTATTTCCTGTAAAATGAGCTACAGAAGGAAATGACAAACCAGTATCTTTGCCAAGAAAACTCCAAATGGGATCACCAAGAGTCAGTCACAATTGAAACAACGCAATAACAATAACGATAACAAGGAAAACCAATGTGCATGAGATGTGCATGAAAATGAATGATATGTAATAATAAGGCTGGAAAGGGAGGTTGGAGTCAGGTGGTGAAGGGTTTTACATTATAAATAGAAGTGCTTATATTTGATTCTAGAGTAACGGGGAGTCACTGGGTTTACTGAGGAGAGGTGTGACATAGGGACAGATGCTAGATCAGTGAAGACACTGGAAAATCACTTTGGCACATGTGTGGAGGATGGATTGACATGGAGGAGAGACTTGAAGCAGAGAGACCAATTAGGAGGAAGTGGCAATAGTCCAAAAAAGGGATGATGAGAGCCTATCCTAGGGTGGTGGCTTTGTGATTAGAAAGGAGAATGGGGGACAGATATGAGAGATGCAGAGGTAGAAATGACTAGACTTGGCAGCTGCCTGGATATGGGGGGGCGAGTGGAGTGAGGAGTTGAGGGTGACATCATTTCACTCCTTCCTCTTCTCCATGTAAGTTAGATGTAGCAGAACACACTTGAATAACTCCTTCTATCATATTTCCTATTTAGGTTGGAAATAATTTAGGTTGCCTGAAGAGGTTTGATTGGGAGCATGGATCCTTAGTGTTGACTTTCTTCTGAGGCTACCCTGTTTAGCTGTCTCTGGATCGTCTTCCCCAGCTGCCAAGCCCTGCAGTGTAGTTGGCCTCTTTCACCTCACCCTGCAGCAGTGGTCTCACCAGCTCAAGGGAGCAGTGAGTTAGGAGGAAACAGAAAAGGAAAACTCTCTCTGTCTGTCTCTCTTCTCTCCTTCTGTCTCTCTCTATCTGTCCCTGTCTCTCTCTCGCCCTCTGTCCCTGTCTCTCTCTGTTTCTCTCTCTCTGTTTTTGTCTCTGTCTCTCTCTCTTTTTCTATCTGTCTCTACCTCCCTCCCACCCTCCTTCCCTCCATCCCTTTCTCTGTCTCTGTCACTCTGTGTGTCTCTCTGTCTCACTCTCTTTGTCTCTTCTTCTCTCTGTCTCTCTGTCTCTGTATTTGTCCGTCTGTCTCTGTCTCCCTCTTTCTCCCCCTCTCTCCCTCTCCCTCTCTCCTCATCGGGCTCATGGCAGGCAGCTGCAGCTTTGATATCTTCAATAACATTGGCTGCTTAGAGATAAAGCACCCATGTACTTAATCAATTGCATCAATCGAAGGCTCCATGACTTCCGGAATAAATGATTTAAACTTATCTCTTAAATCGCAATTGACTTCGCTGCATAAAAGGCTCATTCAGCTTGAATTGGTCCCTCTGCCAGGGATGGATTAAGAGCAGAAAAATGATGTTTTTCTTAACTCTGGCATAGCTAGGGTTTTAGAAACCAAAATAACACTTTTAGCCCCCATTTGTCACACATCAAATGATAAAAGACTCCTCCCTTTGCCCTTCAGTAGGGGCCCTCATTCTTGGAGCTCTGATTGGGAGCAAGTTGTAACTTTGAGTTGTGAAAGGCCAATAGCACTAGCCCTTCCTCATTAATTCAGTGTTTAGTCAGAGCCAGTGCTTGTTAATGTGCCCCTCCTTCTGGTCCCCCAAAGCCAAACATTAATATGACTTGTTAATGTTAATGAATTTTTCATTAATATTTATTAAGCACCTACTATGTACCAGACACAGTGCATAAGTATGACCGTCTCCTGACTCTTTTTAGTCTGATCCAATTCAATCTAGTATTTATTCATTGCTTCCTATGTGTAAGACTCTATGTGAGGCTCTAAACATAGTCAAAATGAAAATCATTTCTTATCCTCGAGAACTAATAGGAAGAGATATATTTTAATTAATAGGAAGGGATAGATTTTAGAGTTGGAAGAGATCTTTGGATTATCTAACTCCCTCCCCATTTTACCAATGAGCAAACTGAAGTCCAGAGAGATGAAGTGAGAGGAGAAGAACTTTCAGAGGTTAGAAAGGTTGCAGGGACACATGAGAGGAATCAGATCTATTTTTATCAGACTCCAAGTCTGTTTCTTTATGCCATATTGCTGAGTGATAGTGAAAATAATGGTTTTTGGAGTCAGTTCTTCATCTTTCCCAGGTAGGCAAATGGAACATAGGTTTTAGTTCTGTTATTACATGTTTGGGGGGATCTTGTGGGGCATGGATATGCAGTACCTCCTTTGGAGATATTAGATAAGGTAGAGGAGAATAATTCAGGCAGGAGGAATAGAGAGAAAAAAAAACTATATAAAACAAAAGATCAGGAAAAACACAGCTAATCTGGGGCCTTTTGGTATAAAATAACATAGTCCTAAACACCTAATTTGTTCCTCAGGTCATCACTGGATTTACAATTATGATAATCATAATTGAGTCATTAAGAAAAAGTGTTCTATATCCTCAATTTAAGAATACAGGGAGGTGTGTCATACATTTTAGTAAGATTTTGATGAAAATAGTTAAATAAAATGTATGAACACTTGAATAGACAAACTTCAGTTATCTAGAAAATTTACTGATGTGGACTACTCATTCTTTAACAATTCCACACTGTGGTAGGAAGAATTATGAGGCCAGATTTGAGCGGTGGAGTAGGCCTCTAGGTCAGGCACTGAGGAGGCATAAGACAGGGTGGTAATGTTAACCTCCCTGTCCAGCTTCCCATGGCTGGTTGCCAGAGCTCATGAGTAAGATTCAAGCAGGAGGGTTCAGCCATGCTTTGGATCCATAGTTTGGCCAAGGGCTAGAGTGTAAAAACTGGGAAAAGAAACTTCCTCTATATTTGGTCCAGGTGAGAAAACAAAAGACAAGGCTAGGAGTTGAAGTGTGGGCAGCCCTGAGAAGGTTGGGGATGAAAGAAATGGGTTTTTTAACTTAAGTTAAAACAAAGAAAGTTATCAAAAATGCAATGAAATGACAAAAACCTACAAACAACCCTGAGGAAGAAGGTGTGATTATTCCTAGTTAATAAGCTAGGTATTATGGTGGATTTGTCATCAGGGGACCTAGGTTCAATCCCATCTCCATGACTTACTAGCTATGTGAACTTAGATTCTGGACCTTCTTGAATCTCACTTCTTCATTTGGACAAGAGAGGATTGGGTTGGAAGATCTTTAGGGTCCCTTCAAATGCCATGAACCTCATTCAACTTTTTCTCACTGGACTATCATGAAAAGGTTTTGTGAAGAGCTCTGGCACACAGCTGCCCTCCAGGCCTGTCAGCGACTTATTTGAGCACTTGCATTATCATCAATTAAAGCGGAGATAAAACACTGGAGTCTGCCTGTATTTTTTCATGGACCAGCTTCCCCACTTTGATTTTGCTCTGGATGGGCAATGAGAAAGACCAGCAGAATCCCAAACTTCCCCTGCAGTCTGAGCCATTGGAAGCCTCTTGCTACACATATCTCTACTGACTTCCTATTTTTATTCTTAATAACTGTAAGAGCAGGGTTACCAAGGTCTTCCTGTTGCTATAGTGAGAGGTGATAGCACCAGGCTGCCAAAGCTACTGGCCTCTTGGTGGAAAGGAAAATGCAGAATCTGAGTTGTTTTTTTTTTTTTTTTTGAGGATTTGCTGAGAAGATTGCAGGAATGGTTTTTCACCCTCCTGAAACAATGAATACCCATGAATAAAATCAACTTTGATAACTAGGGATAATTAGAAGTAGGGCGGTTGACAGGGGGGGCAAGGCCAGTTAGTGTCAGTCTATAGGTCTCAACACATTTTAAAGAAATGCAGTTTATTCAGAGGTACATAAAGAAATATAAGCTGGTGTTGCTGAAATGTAGCCAAGTTCAGGTTGAGAGTGAGGGATATGGTGTGTGTTTTAATGAAAATATAAGAATTCTTTTTTAAGGAGTGCATTATTTATTGGCATGTGAATAGTGTTGCTGAAGTGGTTTTAATGGTACTTGGAAAGCCATTTTCCTAAGTAGGCTAAGAGCTCTCTTTGCAAATTTTATTTACATTATCCTTTTGATTGGCAACTTGTATTTTGTAGACCTTTTTTTGAGAAGTTGCTCTTGCCTTCCAATCAATCAGCAAGCACTCATTAATCACCTACTACATGCTAGGCATCATGCTAAGACCTGGGAACACAAAGACAACAATAACATAATCTCTGTCCTCAAGGAGTTTACATCTTACTTACAAGAAACAACCAGTGAGTGTGGCCTCTGGAGAGGTCCCAATGTGGTGCTGAAACCCTGGGAAGTTCTGAGTCATTTGCTTGGCCATTACAACTGTGTTTAGGAAAGCCTGAAGGTTCCTGGGTCCTCTGTAACCTCAGGCAAGTTACTTAATTCTTTGGGACTCATTTTCCTCATGTATAAAATGAGGGATTGGACTAGGCTCCCCGGTACCTTTTAGCTTTGGATCAATGAACCTAGGACCTCGTACCGCCTTCTCATTTTCCTTCTGGTGGTTGAACCAGGTAATACTACTATGGTATTTCAATCTAGCTAGAGAACTCTGATTTTCCAGGCTGTCCAGGTTCTTACAGCTGCCTCAACACCATGTCAGCACTTCTGCAAGAAAAGCCTAACAAGGGGGGCATCTAGGTGGCACAGTGGCTAGAGCAGCAGCCCTGGAGTCAGGAGGACCTGAGTTCAAATCTGGCTTCAGATACTTAACACAAAAACTAGCCATGTGGCCTTGGGCAAGTCACTTAACCCCAATTACCTTGCCTTCCCCCCTCTAAAAAAAAAAAGTCCAACAAGATAAACAGGACCTGGATGTGTCAGGAATTAGAGGGAGCTGCCAAGAGAAAGTCCTTATTAGTTAATTTTCAACAAGATATTCTAGCCTGGGTCAGCAGAGTGGTCATGGTTGCTTCCCCCCACATCCTCCTTATAGATAAAGATTTTCCCCTAGTGATTCAAGAGGTCATGAGTAATGCTATCCTATAGATAGGAAGGAATATTTCTGAATGCATCAGAAAATCTATGAGTTTTACTCCAGTTTTTAGTTCTAATATCACTTCCAGTGCCAAACCTGCTCGAGATGGAGCTCATCACCTCCCCACCAAGCCTCCTTCCTCCTGACTTTCCCACTGTTATCAGTGGCACCAGAATTTTGGTCTAGGAGGGCTTAAAAGCTCACATCTTTCAGTCTTTCAGCACTCCCACGCCCAACCCGAGGCTATATCTAATCTATTGTGAGGCCTTGTCTGTCCTACCTCAGCAGAATCCCTATCTCTCCTCTCTCTCTTTCCTTTTTTGTTCTCATTGACACCATTCAGACTCAAGCTCTCATCAGTTCTCACCTGGACCTTGGAAACTTGTCTCCATGACCCCAGTTTCTCCTGCCTCTCATCTATCATTTATGTTTTGATGGCTCCCAATTGCTTATGGGATAAAATGTAAATTTCCCAGCCTGGCATTCAAGAGCCTTTTTGAGGTGACTCCAACCTGCCTTTTCAGCCTTATCATATTCTCTTCAGTGCTCACTCCATTTAAATCAAACTTGAAAATGTGTCTGTCTTTCTCTGTCTGCCCCCTCCTCCCTCCTTTTTCCCTTCTTCCCCATTCCCCTCCCTCTCCTTCATCCCTCTCCCCCTCTTCCTCAAATTTGGAATAGTCTCCTTTCAATTTCTGCCTGTTGAAATCCTTTCTTTCCTTTAATGACTAACTCAGATACCACATATTCTATGAAGTCAGACTTTCTTAATTTCAGTCAGGGGTGGGGAACCTGTGACCTTGAGGTCACATGTGGCCCTCTAGGTCCTCAAGTGCAGCCTTTTGACTGAATTCAAACTTACCTGGGCCTTGAGGCACATGAGGATTCAGTCAAAGGGCTGCACTTGAGGATCTAGAGGGCCACATGGCCTCTAGTCTGCAGATTCCCCATCCTGCCTTAAGGGCTTGCTGTCTTCTTAAATCTCCTATTCAAGGGTGGGGCAGACCTATGATTTTATCCTGGTAGAGAAATCCCTGTAATAGTGTAGAATTTCCCTCCACCAGTATAAAGCAACCATTCCCTATGTAACTTATGGACTTAGCTGCCTGAGACAGGTTAAGCATTGCTCATGGTCACACATCAATACTTGAACCTAGATCTTTCTGACCCCAAAGCTGGCCCTCAGTCCATTATGTCACATGGCCTCTCCTCTGAATTGCTTTGCATAACATATTATAGTTATTTGTATATTGCGCTCATTGCCCCTACTATTTTTCAAGCTCTTTGAGGGTGGGGACTGGTCAGATTTCATCTCTGTATACCCATGGCCTCCCTTGGCACTGTGTATGCAGTGGATGTCGTAAGCACTTGATAAATATTTGAATTAATTATAGAGCCTCCCCCATCCCCACCCTGTCTCCCAAACCTCTCATAAGCCAATGTAATACTGTCAGCCTGGAATGATTTCACTGTGACAACTGTGAAGTTAAAATATTTGTTTCTCTTTAGAAACATGTTACTCAGTAAACTGTTTTCTCTTTATTACCAGGCCTTCTGTTAGTTCCAGGGTTGGGTGGCTCATAGCTAAGTTGGTGAGGGAGAGGGTGGTAAGTTCTGAAGAAGTGTGACTTGGGAAGGAGGTCTGTAGCAAATATCTATTTGGGGGAGGGGGGAGAGAAATATCACCTAATTCAGGGGTTAGGAGAAGAGCCAAATGTAAGGGCTAACTGGCTGGGACCACCATCTCTCCATGGCATCAGTTTGCTTGAAACACCAAAAGGAGACATAGGATCATTCAACAGGAATAATTAATTTTTCAAGAAATGTGCATGCTGATCAAACATGTATAACCTATATCCAATTGCTTGCCATCTCAGGGAGTGGGGAGGAGAGGGAGGGAGAGAAAAAATTTGGAACTCAAAATTAAAAAAAAAAAGAATGTTAAAAATTATCTTTACATGTAATTGGGGAAAAATAAAATGTTTAAAAAAATGTGCATGCTGTCTACTAACAGACTTCCTTGGATATATTTTTAATACAGACAGGCCTGTCCAAGTCCAAGATTGTGTTTGGGGCAGATGTTGATTGACTGAGAATGGGCATTTGGGTTCATTCAATCAATAAATCTACCAGAATTTAGTGAGATTCTAATTCGTTTATATGTCTACTTCCCTTTTATACTCTCGGAGAAGCAGAAAAGTATAATAACGACTGTTTACAATTATAGAGTATTTTATAGCGGCGAGGTGCTCACATGTAATTCTGATTTTCCCAGCTATGAGGTAGGAACTGCAAGCTTTATTCTCCCTATTTTACATGAGGATATTGAGGCACAAAGAGGTATTAAATGACTGGGTCAAAGTCACACGGCTATGAAAAGGAGCCCTGAGATACAGTAGACAGAGGGCAAAATTTGGAGCTTAAAGATCTCAATGTAAAACCAGAGTCTACTACTTCATTGGTGTATGTCACCAAATCTCTCTGGGCCTCAGTGTTTTCTTCTGTAAAATGAGCAAGTCAGATTAGAAGGACTTCTACTGTCCATTTGAACTTGAATCCTATAATCATTCATCTAATTGGCAAAACCAGACCTCGAACCCAGCTAATGTATTTCTAATGCTTTTTCCATTTTTTTTGCTTCTGTTTTTGAATATAATACAATCTCTGCCCTAAAGGAGTTTATAGTCTAGAAAGGACACAGAATTAACATACATGAAGCAAATACATTTAACCAAATGCTTAAACTATGTGGCTGAGAGGTAGACAAGAAATGTAGTAAGAGTTCAGAGGAGAGGACGCCTCATAAAAGTAATTCTGTAATATAAGATTAGCTCAGTGAGCTGAGCCTTGAAGGATAAGTAGGATCTAGGTTCAGTTCAATTTCAGTTTGACAAATATTAATTGAGAACTTAACTCTGTGCAAGGACTGTTAGGCAGTTAAAAGGCATGTGAGGATGAACCAATTAATCAATCAAGTCAGCTAAGCACCTACTGTGTGGCAGGCACTGTGCTAAGTGATGGAGATGAAAGAAAGGCAAAAGATGACCCCTGCCCTCAAGGAACTCACAACATGTAAACAGCCATGTGAAAACAAGCTACATGCAGGAAAAATTACAAATAATCAGCAGAGAGAAGGTACTAGTATTAAGTGAGGTTGGGAAACGTTTTCTAGAAGGTGAAATTTTAGCTGAGACTTGGAGGAAGTCAGGGAAGCTAGGAGACAGAGAGATGAGGAGTGATAGAGATCCGGACATGAGGGACAGGCGGTGAGAATATCCAGGATTAAAAAAAATAGAAAGTCTTGTTTGAGAAGCAGCAAAGAAGCCAATGCCACTGGCTCACAAAGTACCTGAATTCTTCTTTGACCCCTCCTCATTCAAAGTGGCTATATGATCCTGGGCAAATGTCTTAATCCAGGGGTGGGGAAACTGCGTCTTTGAGGCCACATGTGGCCCTTTAGGTCCTCAAGTAGGGCCCCTTGATTAAATCCAAACTTCACAGAACAAATCCTCTTAATATCTCTGTGCCTCAGTATCCTCATCTGCAAAATTAGGAGATTGTATTGATGTCCTCTAAGGTCCCTTCCAGCTATAAATCACTGCCTCTCTGTGGTGGTAGGTTCTCCAAAAGTAGCCTCCTGGTGTCTAGGTTCTGTTTCCTCTCTCCTGCTGACTTGACTTGCCCAGGGACTCTCCTCCACAGCCTCCCATGAAGCAGCTTCAGAGTATATCAGGGTGTGTCTCCCTGCTCATCTCCTCTCCCACCAACCTCTGGGAATTTTGACGTTTTTATTCTAGGTACAATATGCTGCATTACAACTCTGCTGATGCCCTTGCTCTGTTTGCACAGGCTCAGCAAAGGCAGGTCACTGTCTGAGTAGTATGGATCTCATGATCGTAGGTTTAGAGCTCAAAGGGATGGTAACCCTCCCTTATTTACAGATGAGGAAACTGAGGCTCACAGAGACCAAGTGACTTACTTATGAATATGCAGCTAAAAGTGTCAGAGGTGGGATTTGAACTCAGGTCTGTCTGACACCAGGTCTAAAATTCACTCATCACACACCATACTATCTTTCTGGATAAGACACTGTGATCTATGCTGATGAGGGACATTCATGAAATCATGCAGAATTAGAAGTATTGACCTAACGTGTGCCCAGCACTGTGCTATTGAAGAGGGTCATGATAAAATGGTGAGGTCTAGGCATAGGGGTGCTCAAGACCCAAAATACCAACATGCTGTATCCTGCCAAGTGAATTTGACTCAAGTCTTCTCTCAGCCAAAGAAAAGCAAAGTGTATTAAAAGTTGGCCATATTGGGTAGACTCTTTTTTTTAAACAAATGCTTTATTAACTTCTGTTTTACATCATTCATTTCCACCAGATTTTGAGTTACAATTATTTTTCCCCAATGTTTTTCCCCTACCCACTCTCCCAGAATAGCAGTCCCACAAGATATCACTTCCTCCAATCTGCTCTCACCCATATCTCTCCCATACCCGCTTCGATTTCTCCATTAGAGGAAGGTGAATCTCTGTGTTCCAATGCCTGCACATATTACCTCCCAATTTCAAGCAAAAGAGTATTAATAATAGTATTTATATATATTTGAAACATTTAATTTTAAGACCTCGAATTTCAGATCCATTCCCTTCCTCCCTTGTCACCCATTCCCTCTGGGAAGATAAGTAATTCAGTATATGTTGTACATGTCTAGCTATGCAAAACATTACCATAGTAGATATATTGTACAAGGCTGCCCATATTCCCTCCCACTCATCCCACCCCCAACATGGTCCACTCCCCACTTGATCCTGTCCTTCTTCCATAGTGGGTACTTCCAACCTCCCCTCCCCCCAAGAATGCCCTCCCATCCATCATCCCTCCTCTCATCCCCCTTCCCCCTATGTCATTCTCTCCCTGAACCAAATTCAATGAGAATGTGGTTTTGCCTTTTTACGTTCCTATTCTTACCCTCCCTTGTAGCCTCTTCCCCTTGCTTCTTCCACATGAGATAGTTTACCCTGCCCTGTCTCTCCCCATCTCCTCTTGCCACTTTCCTCTCTCACCTCATAATTTCACCCCTTGAGTATCTTTCCTTCCCAACAAATTCAACCTATGCCTTCTATCCATACATAACTGTAAACATATATACACACACATTCACATATGTATTCATATGACCATACACCCTTCTTCCATTATTTTCATAGTGAGAAAGATTTCATCAGTCACAGTTATTGTTTTTCCATATAGGAATGTAAATAGTTCAACTTTGATAAGTTCCTTTTAATTTCTTTTCCCTGATTACCTTCTCAGGCATCTCTTGCTTCTTGTGTCTGGATGTCAAATTTTCTATTCAACTCTGGTTTTTTCCTCAAGAATGCTTGAAAGTCCTCTATTCCACTGAATGACCATATTTTCCCCTGAAACAAAATACTCAGTTTTGCTGGGTAGGTGACCCTTGGGTTCATTCCCAGTTCTTTTGCCCTCTGGAATATCATATTCCATGCCTTTCGATCCCTCAGTGTAGAAGCTGCCAGGTCCTGGGCTATTCTGATTGTGTTTCCACAATATTGAAATTGTTTCTTCCTGGTTGCTTGTAGTATTTTCTCCTTGATCTGGGGATTCTGGAACCTGGCTATAATATTCCTGGGAGTTTTCTTTTTGGGATCTTTTTCAGGAGGTGATCTGTGGATTCTTTCAACCTCTATTTTGCCCTCTGGATCTAAAACATTAGGGCAATTTTCCTTGAGAATTTCTTAAAGGGTGATTTCTAGGTTCTTTCTTTGATCATGGCTTTCAGGTAGTCCAATAATTTTTAAATTGTCTCTCCTGGATCTATTTTCCAGGTCAGTGGTTTTTCCCATGAGATATTTCACATTGCCTTCTAATCTTTCATTTGTTTGGATCTGCTTAACAGCATCTTGATTTCTCATAAAGTCATTAGCTTCCATTTGCTCCAGTCTAACTCTGAGGGAATGAATCTCCTCAGTGAACTTTTGAGATTCTTTTTCCATCTGGCAAATTCGACTTTTTAAGGCATTCTTCTCCTCATTGCCCTTTTGGGCCTCCTTTGCCATTTGAGTTAGTCTATTTTTTAAGGTGTTGTTTTCCTCAGTCTGGCTGTTGACCCTCATTTCATACTTTTCCTGCATCCTTCTCATTTCTCTTCCCAATTTTTCCTCCACTTCTCTTATTTGATTTTTAAAGTCCTTCTTAAGGTCCTCTATGGCCTGTAACCCACTCATATTTTCCTTTGGGGCTTTTGGAGCAGGATTTCTGACCTCACAGTCCTCTCACTGTTCTATGCTTCAATCCTCTTTGCCCCCAGAGTAGGAGTCTAAGGTTGCATTTTTCTGTTTAATTTGTTTCCTTTGCCTTGGCATGTTGCCACTTAATTACTTGACTTTTGGGCTTGTTGCCACACTATGGCTCTGCCGCCAGATAGGGGAATTTTCATTCCGAATGTGTGGGGGACAACTTCCGTTTCTGGTAAGCTGGAAACCCACCCACAACCTCCACCCCAGATCACAATCCAGATCCAGGGAGGTTAAAGCAAGAGCGATTACCCCCCAAGACTGATCGCTGGATCTCCCGACAGTTCACAGGCCCGGAGCTGGAGCTGCCTCTGAAAACTACAAAATGGCGTGTCTCCTCAGCGGCTTCTAGCCCTCAGGGGAGGAAGCCTACGCATTCCCCAATACTGGTCCCAAAGTCCATAGGGCACTAACCTCTCACTTTGTCCTAGGCATGTATCTATGTTGATAATTCTGAAATAGCCACAGCTGCTGGTGTTCTGGGGTTCCTCCAGCACGCTGCTGGTTTGGCCACCCTGGGGCTAAAACTACTCACTCGGACCTGGGCTTGGCTCTCTGTGTGCTCTGCGCTGCGTTGGCTCCCAGACTGCTGCCCTGCTCCCAGAGCTCTGCGCTGGTCCTTCCTGCAGGGCTGCTGGGCTGTCCTCAGCAGGAGGTTACCTTCTCTGTGTCGTTCTGTGGGTGCTGGGGCTCCAGAAGTTGTTCAGAGTCCCCTTTTACATATTTTGGAGGTGATCTGGAGGGAAGAGTGCCTTGGACACGCTGTTTCTACTCCGCCATCTTGGCTCCGCCCATATTGGGTAGACTCTTAAGGAGCCTCAGTATCTGTGCCACTTGCATTGGGCAAGTGGGCCAGAATAATCTGACACAGAGCAAGTCTGTGCTAGAAAATTCTATGGTGCTCTCACACGCAATGGAGGCAAGAGGGGGTCTTATATACAGAAAGGTTATGGGAAGAATCTAGGAGTGGTCTAGGGGAGGAATTTGGGGAGGGTCTTCAGGAGGAGTCAATGAGGTCAGACCCCAGTAATGAGTTTGGGGAGGGTCTTCAAGAGGAGTCAATGAGGTCAGACTCCAGTAATGAGTTTGGGGAGGGCCTTCAGGAGGAGTCAATGAGGTCAGACTCCAGTAAATGAGTGAAGTTGCTGGAGGCTACCTGGAGAAGACAGACCAGACAAAGGTGGGCTAGGCCAGTTCAAGGGTATAACAGATTTAAGGTATTGGGAGGATCAAGGATGGGAAATTGCTGGACAAAGGAGGACTAAAGATTTGGGCAGAGTCACAATGAAAGGCCTATGGGCAAATGCCTCATCAAATGGAAGATTCAATCAGAGTTCAAGGGGGTTCCCAGAGCCTGTACCTCATCACTATGTCCTGTTGGGTCTACCTGGAAGAGAAGACATATTTTTGCCCTCAGGAAGCTCACACTTACATTGGAGACAAGATGAGATAATCCAAGATCATATAAGACCATATATACCAATGATTGTTTTGGGCACTTACTGTAAGATTTCAGAGAAAGGAGAGCAATGAGGGGTGAAGCATCAAACCAAATCAGTAGTATTGTTTTCAGATCTATGCACCCCATTTTAGGAAGGGCCAGGAATGGCTGGACAGCATCCAGACTGGGGATAACCAGGAAGGTCCTTTAAATCATGGTCCATAATGATCATGTGATGGTATTTTTCCTTTTGGTTTATTCCTTCTTTATAACATGACTAATATGGAAATATGTTTTATATGATTGCACACAAATAACCTATATCAAATTACTTATTGTCTTAGGAATGGGAGGATGAGGGAGGAAAGGAGAGAACTTAGAGTTAAATGAAAAAGTCAATGTTAAAAATGCCTACATGTAATTGGGAAAATATTATTAAAAAATAAAGATCATGTGAGGAATATTGCAATTTTAACCTGGAGAAGACAGGGCTGGGAAGGTATACACACATGATACCTGTCATCAAGTTTTTCAGGGACTGTCATATGGAAGAAGAATTAGTCTTTATTTTTCCTGCTTAAATCCAGAAGACAGAACTGGGAGTCATGGGTAAAGTTACAGAGAGGAAGGTTTGGTCTCAGAGCTGTGAAAAACATCCTAATAATTAGACTTTTACAAAGTAGATTAGTCTGTCTTGGGAGAGAGGGAGTTTCTTGTTAATGGAGGGCCTTACAGGCTGTATAACTACTTGGCAGGTCAGGTCAGGGCTGTACTAGAGATATTTGCTAATGTCCATTCTTACTCTGACATTCTGTGATTTTGAACTGAGCTTGAAGGTTGGAAATTATGTGGCCCTTGGGAAGAGAGGGAAGGAGAAGAAAAACTAGGAATGGGAACAATATAAAGAAAACACTAGGCAGGAAGGAACACAGAAGCATGTGTGAGGCTATCATCTGTATATGTGTGGTGGGAAGGGAGAGCAAAACATCACCTGCCTGGAGCTGAATGAAGTTTTATACCAGGGAGTAGTGGGAAATAAAATTGGATGGAGAAGGTAGATATCTAATGAAGGACTTCCAACTGGGCCAGGTTGAGATGCTGCATTTGACTTAATAGACAATGGGTTTGAGCAATAATTAATAGCCAGCAAATTTTATTTTACGATGTGCAAAATGCCTTAATAAAACTATAAGTGCTGCCGTGGATAGAGTGCTGGGCCTGAAGTCAGGAAGACTCATCTTCCTGAGTCCAAATCTGGCCTCAGACACTTAGTAGCTGTGTGACCCTGGGCAGGTCACTCAACCCTGCTTGCCTCAGTTTCCTCATCTGCAAAATGAGCTGGAAAAGAAAATGGCAAACCACTGCAGAATTCAAGCTTCACAGAACAAATCCCTTTAATAAAAGGATTTGTTCTGTAAAACTTGGACTCAGTCAAAAGGCTGCACTTGAGGACCTAGAGGGCCATATGTGGCCTTGTGGCCATAGGTTCCCCTGCTAGGGTATCTCTGAAACAGGATTCAAACTCAAGCCTTCTCAAATGACCAAGTCCAGCATTGTAGCCACTCTGTCCCACCTGGCTGTCTAGGCTAAGGGCAAGAAGGATTTCAGGAAGCTGAATAAATCCCATTGTGTTGTGTAGGATGGATTAGAGCAAAGGAGAAGCAAAACTAGAGACAAGAAAGGTCACTGGCTAGGAGGCTGTTCCATTAGTCTGCACATGGAGTGATGGTGTAGTAGGGTGGTTTCAGTGAGAACAGACAGGAATGGGGAGCGTGTCCTTATTAGTCTGTTGTCTAATTAGATAGATATCAGTCACATACCCCTCCTAAAGACAGTTTTTTTCATGAATCCCATCAGTGTCTAGAAAGGATCAGCCATTTTTCTTGGGCTGTACAAGTAATTCAATCCCACAAAAGTCAAGTATTCTTCTTCCATCTACTTGACTGTCTCTTTGGCCAAATTGACTGAAGTCCAGTTATGATGATGACATTTGGAATCAGACTATAATAAATTACCAATCACTTTGCCCAAGGTTGCCCTGGCTACATGTCCTGCTCCAACTCTAAAGAAATCATCTGAAACTTCTTTCTTTTCTTTACCCTCTCTCAGCCTAATTACAATCCAAAAAAACAATACAAAACAAAACAACAACAACAACAACATAATAAAACCTGTTCTGTTTTTGGAAGTTTGGCTTCCCTTGTGGCAAGCTGCCCTTGTTTGGGGCCCAGACAGTCATCTCTTGCCTTATAAGTCAAATAAATCATTTTGCTGTCCTTTTCTGGAAATGTCCATGCCCCATTCCAGTACAGCTGGTCCCTCACTGGTCAATCCTTACTCACCTTGCCTATGACATCAGAGATGGGAAGCCAATCAGAATCCATCTCCTCCTTACCCTAGGCTGTTTTGGGTAAGTTGCCCTCCAGTAGAAGCTTGCAAGTTCCCAGTCACCTCTCCTACATCAACTAAGAAGAATGAAGATGAATGAAAGTGAAACAGAAACAGCCTCTCAAAGACTCTTTACTGACCTCTCTTTCTCCTACTCATGTGACCCCATGTTGTCTGTTGAACCCAGTGTCCATAGTGTGTCTTTTCCTTGATTCCCCCTAGTCCCCTTTTATTATTTCATACTAGACCTTCCCTTGTGTGAATTGAAAGAAAATAAAAGTTTTCCTACTTTACCTATTACTGACTTTGTGACTCTTATTTTTTTCTAAATGCTTTATTCACTTCTGGTTACATCATTCATTTCCGCCAGATTTTGAGTTACAATTTTTCCCCATTTTGCCCCTACCCACCACCCCAGAATAGCAGTCCCACAGGATATCCTCTCCTCCAATCTGCTCTCTCCCATCTTCTCCCATACCCCCTTTGACTTTTTCAGTAGGGTATGGTGAATCTCTGTGCCTAACTTTCTGACTCTTGAGAAAGCTCACGGCCCAAATGCAGGATGTAGACTGGGACAGAACCCAAAGCAGACAGAGAAATATTCAAAGGGTATCCTTTCTGTTAACAGTCTCATGTTCCCAGGTATAGGCCTGTCTACAAAGGAGGGGTCTGATGCGAGGGAAAACAGGTGACAATTTACATAGAATGATTTGATGAGCTGAATCAAGAGGTTACCTGCTCCCTCCCAAGTCTCTTGTTCACTAGCCTGCTGGTATCTATTTCCACCATTAAGAATCTCTTCTTTGGATAAAAGCACAGGGTCATAGAAGGTTTCTGTCAAAATGGAAGTGTGTTTCCTGGAAAGGGTAACATATACACCTCTAAATTAATCTTGCTAATGTGTATTATAGGATCAAGTTGAAATAGACTATAGAGATTAATCCTATTCCATCCCTCACATTTTAGAGGCAAGGACTTGAGGCACAAAGAGAGGGTAAATAATTTGCCCAAGGTTGCACAGGTACATCTCGACTTTAAATAGGAGATTGTGATTCCAGGGTTCAGGATTTTTTCCATTGTACTATCTTCAAGATAGGGTTTTGAAGGGATGTAGGGTACGAGGGGAAAAGGGGAAGGGGCATCATATGGATGGAAGCTTGTTCCAAGAGGAGACAAGGCCTAGGTTCTGACCAAGCTGCTTATAATCCTATCTTGGCTGGATGATAAAGGGGAAAGGAGTTGGGGTGGGGAGGAAATATAGATAACACTTTTTCTCTAAGCAAATTCTCTAAGCAAATATGGCAGGGCCAAGTGTTGTCTTACAAAGTTAAACCTAATGAGAAGTTGTCATGTATAAAGTCCATTCCCTTCCCCATTTCCCTTCCCTTTCAGAAAGCTCCAAATGGATGGATGAGGATGCAAAGCAAAGGAGCAAACTTCCTCATTTTCCCCTCCTAAGATGCCTGATGACTTCATGGGGTTGATGTACCTTGGCACTGGTTCCACCTCCCATACACTGCAAGGTGGGAGGTGTTGTGGGGGCTCAGGAAAAGCAGCTCACTTGTCTGGTTGGAGAGTGATGAAAATCATGTATAGAAGAAAACTTACTTATACTCACCCTCCCTCACTTGCCCCTAGGAAAGGGGAGCACACAAAGCTAAAAGAGAAAATTTCTCCAGAGTTTGGGTATGGGAGGACAATGCCTTTTCCTGGATCTCTCCTTTATTTTTACAATTAAGCTTTTGCTATTTCACTTTGGGGAAAAACAGCATCCTTGCCCTCAAGTAAGTTTTATTCTACAGAGAAGAAAGAAAGGGGTGGGGGTGGGGGGGCAATATGCACATAAGATAAATATTGTGCCAAGTCAAATATGAAATATTTTGTGTGGAAGAGGGGAAGTAGGAGCCAAGAAAGGCTTTTAGCTTCAAGGAAAAAGTTTAAGGATTCTTAAAAAGGCACAAAGAGTACATTGTAGACTTGGAAGATGGGCTTGTGAAAAGAAACCATCCCCATAAGAGGATGAGTAAAATAGGACAGTCTGGACTAGACACATAGCGACTAAACTGGAGTACTTCTTCAGAGGGGTAATGATCTGGTTTTTTAGAAGCTTCAGATTAACAGGAAAAGCAGCAGGTCGTTAGTAAATATCTGCAAGTCTTTTGGGAATTAGCTATTCCTGTTTTAAACAGAAAAAGGGAGGGACTGAAAGGTGGGGTGAAATTAAAGTCAGAGTTAAGGTACCTGGGGAATCCTATAGGGCTTTTAAGGGTTAAAAGAGACCAAAGAAACCCAAGCCTTCTTCTTCCTTTTACAGGTAAGGAAACTAAGATCCGGGGGATGATAAATGACTTCACAACCATATACAAAGTGTTGCTCCAAATTAATAAGAAAAATACAAGTCAAAGGCAATTTGCTATGATTTTTTCAATCCTTATCTAGAAAAGTGCGTAAGATGACAAAAGGTGGAATACATGTTGTTGGATAGACTGTTGCAAAGAGGTGGCACTAATAATGTGCTAAAAAAGACAAAAGTGACTAAAATGTCATATATATTATCCCCAAGAAGGTGTAAAAGGGAAAAACAAAATATACATGAAATGATTATTTTTTCCCATAATAGTATCTTTTTCTCCTTCCCCTCCCCTCCCCCTTTCCCAAGATGGCAAAGAAATCTGATACAGGCTATACATAATGTGTAATCACATTCAACATATTTCCACATTAGTCATGTTGTGAAAGAAAGAGAAAAACCATGAGAAAGAAAACAACCAAAGAGAAAATATATACTCTATACTTCAATCTACATTCAGACTCCATAGTTCTTTCTCTGCACATGGATAGCATTTCTATCATTAGTCCTTTGGGATTGTTTTGGATCATTGTTTTGCTGAGAAGAGCTAAGTCTGTTGCACCATGTTGCTGTTATTGTGGTGTCTACAATGTTCTCCTGGTTCTGCTCACTTCTCTCAGTGAGTTCATGTAAAAGTCTTTCCAGGTTTTTCTGAAATCTACCTGCTCAGTACTTCTTACACACAATAGTATTCCATTACAATATACCACAACTTCTTCATTCCCCAATTGCCAGACATCCCCTCAAAATCCAATTCTTTGCCTCCACAAAAAGAATTGCTATAAATGTTTTTGTACATGTGGGTCCTTTACCCTTTTTTATTGATCTCTTTGGGGTACAGACCTATCAAAGGGTATGCACAATTTTACAGTCCCTTATAGTCCATA
Organism: Gymnobelideus leadbeateri; assembly: GCA_011680675.1. Taxonomy (NCBI): domain Eukaryota; kingdom Metazoa; phylum Chordata; class Mammalia; order Diprotodontia; family Petauridae; genus Gymnobelideus; species Gymnobelideus leadbeateri. The sequence continues at coordinate 379,504 of WOXC01000339.1, forward strand.
TAGATTGCTCCCCAGAATGGTTGGATCAGTTCACAGCTCCACCAACAATGCATTAGTGTTCTAATTTTCCCACATCTTCTTCAATATTTATCACTTTTCTTTTTTGTCATATAAGCCAATTGGATAGGTGTGAGAGGGGGTGGTACCTTCCTTAGAGTTGTTTTAATTTGCATTTTTCTAATCAATAGTGATTTAAAGCACTTTTTCCCATATTACTATAGATTAATTTCTTCATCTTAAAACTGCCTGTTACCCTCTGACCATTTGAATGATTTGCATTCTTATAAATTTGACTCAGTTATCTCTATGTTTTAGGAATGAGGTCTTTGTCAAAGACACTAGCTATAAAAAGTATTTCCCAGTTTTCTGCTTAAGTAAAAAAATTGTCAAAGGAAAAAAGGGAAGGGAGTATGTGTCTATTAAGCATTTGAATTAGAAACCAAGTTGAGACATCCTAAATTAATTGGGGAGTGGCTAAAGAAGTTTGATGGTATTTGAATGTAATTGAATGCTAAAGAAACTGTGAAATCTTCAGAGAAAGGAAAGACTAATATGAACTGATGATGTTGCACCATAGGGAAACAACATAATGTAATACACTCTTCAAACAGTGTAGGAAAGTACATTTTTAAAAATGAACACTGTAAGTGTACTTAAATGACCAAGTCTTTCTCCAGAGAAAAGATGAAAAAATATACTTCTCCCCTTCTTTGCAAAGATGTAGGACTTATGGGTATAAATCATTGCATATACTACTCAGTATTGGTTGGTTTTGCTGACACTCCTTCCCCTTCCTTTTTTTACTCCATGTTATTGGATAACTGGATATGGGAGGGACAGTTCAGAAAAGAAAGTGATGTAAAAAAACCAAAAGATAGTCAAAAATTAAAAAAAAAACAAAGCAAAAATAGCAATCCTTGTGTTTGGCAAGCAATATGCTAGAACAAATTATATAACCAAATGATTTCTGTGAAAAATGAATGAAACAGACTATTGCAGTGTGTTCCTGAAAATATATGAGGAGATCCGATTTAGAACCAATAGGCTATTTTTGCTGACAAGCCCTTGGAGGTCATCCAGTCCAATAGTCTTCCTTTTTAGAAGAGAAAAATAAAGCCTAGAGAATGATTTGCCCAGGGTGCCATAAAGAGCAAAATTTGAAGCCAGGTTCTTTGACTGACCATCATTCCTAGGAATGAGTCTCTCATCTGTTTTACAAATTGGGAGTAAGTATAATCTTATTTTAAGTACCAGAATAAATATTTAAAGGAAATTTGTGCTGAATAACCTTGGCGAAGTTAAAAAAAAGAAACAAACAACAACAACAACAAAAAAAAAACCCAACTCCTCTCACTTTAAATGTACTTTTATTAAAATGAGATTTTTATTAAGGATGCATTTGGCAATAGTGCAGTATTGCTGTTGCTGTCTGTAAAGCCCAAAGCCTAGGTTTTACACATGGCTGTCTGTATGACCCTGGGCAAGCCCCTTAAACTCTCAATATTCTAGCTAGGGGTATAATAAAAAGGATCACTAAACTATATTTAAAGATTCCTGGACTGTGTATTGACTTAGAGAACCACATATTAAATACATTTTCTATGTTCCTATTGTATTTTTACTTATTAAAAAAATATTTTCCAATTACATTTTAAGCTGGTTGGCTGGCAACACTCCAAGCACCACTTGAACTAGATTAAAATGTTAATTGGAGGTGGGGGAGAAAAACCAAGATTAAGGATTAGAGGTTTGAACCTAGCATGAACTCTCTCAATATTTCCCTCTAAATAATTTTAAAATAATGCCTCATATGAAATTTTGGAGCATCAAGAGCCAAATAAAAGGGCAGGATGAGACATTTTGTTGATCTAAGAGAGTTTAGGAAGTTGACTGGAGAAGTTTGTGACATTGGGATTGGAGGCCTACTCAGAGTGCACACATGTGGCTGCATAAGCAGCAGTGGTTTTGGAGAGCTCTCAACTCAGAGATGGTGAGGGAAGTGAGATTGGTCAATATGCAACCCAATGCTGGCACCTTGGTTGCATATTGTGCTGATTGGCAATTTGTTGCCCATGCACAATTCTGGGCCACAGTTTGAGGGCAGAGAAGAGTGCTGGTACCATGTTGGTCACAAAGGAGCAGGGGCCCTGGTTGCAATTCTAGGGCAGAGAGGAGCTAGGGCTTTATGAGGAGAGCAGGGGAATCTGGTCATATACTTACAGGCCTGCAAAGGTTCTTCCTGTGTAGGACCAAAGAACGGGTCAAGAGAGCATATCACACCTCTCCCAGTATAAAACACCACCTTGGAAGCATTGAAAACTTGCAGACCCTCAGAACTAAATCTGAAAACAACCCTCCCCAGGAGAGTAGAGCCCAATTTTAACATAAAATCAAAGTAAAAAAAATAGGCTGAAAAAAATGAACAAACAATTAAAAAATGAACTTGACCATAAAAAGCTACTACAATGACCAACACATACACTCAGAAAAAGATAATAATGTGAAAACAGCTGCAAGTAAAATCTCAAAGAAAAATACTAATTGAATACAGGCCCAACAAAAATTCCTGGAAAAGTTAAAGAAAGGGAAAAGAAATGAGAGTGATACAAAGAAAGTTTGGTAAAAAAAAAAAAAGGCACAAAAAAATACTGAAGAAAAAAACAACACCCTGAAAAGCAGAATAGGTCAAATGTAAAAAGAGGTACAAAATTTTGCTCACTGAAGAAAATGTAAAAATTAGAATTGGGCAAGCTAAATTGCACCAATAACAAAAGCAAAATCAAAGAAAAAATAAAGTAAAATCAAAGGAATGAAAAAATAGAAGAAAATATGAAATATTTCATTGGAGAAAAACTGACCTGGAATAAAGGGAGAATTTAAGAATTATTGGACTACAGAGCTAGCCATGTACAAAAAGACAAAGAAAAAAAAACATCCTAGATGTCATGTAAAGGAAAACTGCCTGGATATGTTAGATCCAGAAGGTAAAATAAATAAAATAAAATTTAAAAAGTGGAAATAACCTATTGATCACCTCCTAAAAGAGATCCTAAAATGAAAATTCCCAGGAATTTTATAGTCAAATTTCTGGGCTTCCAGGTCAAAGAGAAAATATTGCAAGTCAGAAAGAAAAAATTCAAATATGAAAGATCAAGCAAGGTTTAGCAACTTCCACATAAAAGTCGTAGAGGAGGATTTTAGCAAAATCAAACAAGATTTAGCAACTTCCACATTAAAGTTGTAGAGGAGGATTTGGAACATGATATTCTGGAAGGCAAAGGAAGCTAAGATTACAACCAAGAATCACCAACCCAGCAAAACTGAATAATCCATCAGGGGGAAAATGGAAATTTAATGAAATAGAGAACTTTCAAGCATTTCTGATGAAGAAACTAGAGCTGAATGAATAGAAAATTTGACATTCAGATGAGACTCAAGAGAAATGTAAAAAAGGTAAACATAAAAGAAAAATCATAAGGAACTCCATAAAGTTATACTGTTATACATTTTCTATGTGGAAAAATAATTCACTTAATGCCCCAAAATTTTATCATTATTTTGAGTATAAGGGCATGTATTATCTCAGAATGATCTCCAAAAAAAGTGAGGGGTGTATGTGAGAAAGAGGGATGATGCACTAGGATAAGGAGGAAAGTTTTCTCATATAAAAAGGTATACAAGAAAGAGATTTTATAATGGAGGGGAAAATGGTGGGATGGACAAGTGGCTGGCAATGCTTGAAATGGTCATCTCTCATGTTCAAAGGGGAAGAACACATGTGTGTGTCTGTAGTATGTATATCATCAGTTGTGTATAGAACTATCTTATCTTTACCCAGGAGGGGCAGTGTATGTGTGTATATCATCAGTTCTGTATAGAATGTGTGTATATATATATATATAAATCTATCTTTACCCAGGAGGGGCAGTGATTAAAAACAAAATAGATCTTTGAAGAGGGACAAGATAAAAGAGAAAGAAGAATAAATGGGAAGACGAAGAAAATGGGATGGAGGGAAAACACAGTAATTATAGCCATGAATGTGAATGGGATGAGTTCACCCACAAAATAGAAGCAGATAGAAGAATGGATTAAAAACCAGCATCCAACATATATGTTGTTTATAAAGAGACACACCTGAAACTAAACAATACACACAGAGATCAAATAGAATCTAATATGGCTCAGATGAAGTAAAAAAAAAAAGACAGAGGGGCAGTTAGTGCACATTGAATAGAGCTCTGGTCCTGCCTGGAGTCAGGGGATTGACTTGGGTTCAAGTCTGGCCTCAGACACTTAACACAAAAACTAGCCATGTGACCCTTGCCCAATTGCCCTCCAAAAAACAAAAAATTAAAATTAAAAAAGAGAGTTCAAAAGGCCAAAATGAGAATTTTATATTTGATCCTAGAGGAATCACTGGGAATAACAGGGAATCACTGCAGTTTATTGAAGGGAAGATGACAGGGTCAGACCTGTGTGCTTCAGGAAGGTCAAGATGGAAAGGAGTGGGGAAAGACTGGACAGGAAATCCAAGAGCAATATTGCAATAGCCCAAGCATGCAGTGATGAGGTGTGCCATGATGGCATCAATGTCAGGGGAGAGAAGGATCCATAGAAGTGATAGAGGGATACAGGGTGAAGAGGGAGGGGTTGAGGTACTTCCTATAAATATAAAGATATAAAGAACTATAAAGATAAAAACAAAATAGTTCCTGCCTTTAAGGAGCTCATATTCTATCTGAAGATAGTTTCTATCTTCAAGGGGCTTTTAAGGAGGATAATATCTACACAAATAATAATATAGGACAGAATATATTTAAGAAATCATAAAGACTATGTACAGAGACTTCCATAGAGTTTGGGAGGAGGGAGAAATCAAGGAATAGAAGGAATAGAAATCTAGGTTTTGGACAATGATAGAATTTCAACAGAGGAGAATATGACCAAAATATCATGTTAGGTAAATAGTTCAGTTTGTCTGAAGGAGGAACTGGGACATAAAACTAGAGAGCTAAGATGGACCCTAAGGGCTGGAATAGTTTCTCTTTCATTTTGTGGGAAATGGGGAACTGTTTCTAAAAGATGGGAATAGCATCTAAATGGGTAAAAAGGGGTGGGAAGGGCACTTCATGTAGGGGGAACAGCATTAAGATAAGTGTTGGCATCTTTTGGGCAGTAGGTGTTTACTTATCATTTCCATTAGATTGTGAACTCTATGAGAGCAGGGACTATTTTTCAGAGAGATGAGGGCTAAGCAACAATTGTACAATTAGGTGGATTTGGAGCTGGTTAAATGGCTTGCCCTTATGCCCTACAAGGATCAGTTGATGGAACTGAGGCTATTTAGCCTGGAGAAGAAAAGTCTTGGAGGTAGCAGCAGGGCAGGGTATGGTCACCATCTTCAAGCCTTTGAAGGGTTTGCCATGTTAAAAGGAGATTAGATTTATTCTGCCCCAGAGAGTAGAATTAGAAACAATTAGGAAGGAGACAAGGAGGAAGGAATGATAGAAGCTGATTTAAGTTTGATATAAACATTCTAATAGTTAGAGCTATTAAAAGTGGAATAGACCGCCTAAGAATATAGTAGTATTCACTATCACCAGAGGTCTTCAAGCAAAGGCTTCTTATGACCGTTTGTTAGGGATTGGGAAGGGGATGTGGGGATGTATAAGTCTTGGCGGCTTATAGTCACTTCCCACTCTGATAGTCTGTGATTCGGATTCAGTTCTCAAGCTCTCTAACTCAAGGGAGTTAGAGCTGGCCTTTAGAGACCATTGACTCCAACCCCTTCACTTTGTAGCAGATTCAGTGGAGGCCAAAGCATGTGAAATAATTTGCCCAAAGGCACATGGATAGTTATGGTCAAGTTGATGCTGCATCTCTTGATTTCCAGTTCACTGCTGATTCCATCAGATCATTTTCTCCTATTTAATTCTGATTCCAACTCATTATCTATCACCAATGCCTGTACAAGGTCATCCATCTATCTTATCTGTCTCTCTGTCTGCCTGTCTATCTATCTCTATCTATCTGTCTATCTCTATATATCTTATCTATACAGATGGCTATCTGTGTATGTGAGTGAAAGAATATCTAGTAACAACTCATTATTCCCCTCCGCCCCAAGCTTTTCCTCCATTACTTTTTCTCCAAAATTCCCCATTACTGTTGAGGACACATCCATCCTTCCACTCACACAGACTTGCAACTTTGATATTATCTTAACTCCTTACTTTTCCCCACCTCACATGCCCAATAAATGGACAGATCTTAGTGTTTTTGCCTCCACAACATCTCTCAAATCTTTCCCCTTCTACTACTCAACCTCAGATCACCCCTCATCTGGACTTCTAAATGGCCTCCCAGCTTCAAGTCTCATCTTTTTCCAAATCATCCTCCACACAGCTGCCAGAGTGACTTTCCTAATGGGCAGGTCTGTCCATTCATTCCCCTGCTTAATAAACTCCAATGGCTCCCTTTTGCCTCTTAGGATCAAATAAGCTCTTTGCTTTTGAAACCTTTCACAATCTGACTTCTTCCTACCTTTCCAGTCTTCTTACATACCACCCCTCTTCACACATGAGATCCTGCCATACTGGCCTCCGTGGTGCCTGAGCACATATGATGCTCTGAATCCCATGTCAGTGACTTTTCACTCATTTTGCCCTGTGCCTGGAATGTGCTCCCTTCTCACTGCTGCCTCCTGCAGTCCCTAGTTTCTATTAAGAATCAGCTTAGGTTGGGGCCAGCTAGGCGGTGCAGTAGATACAGCACTAGCCCTGGAGTTAGGAGAACTTGAGTTCAAATCTGACTTTAGATCATTACTTACAGTGACCTTGGTCAAGTCATTTAACCTTGAATGCCTACCAAAAAAGAAGAATCAGTTTAAGCACTACCTTCTACATGAAGCCTAGGGCCCTATCCCCTCTGCTGCTAGTGCTCTCTGTCCCCAATATTTATTTCATTTTCATTCAACTTAGATAGGCAAGTACAATTCCCTCCTTGAAAACAGGGAGTTTCATTTTGTCTTTGTATCTCCCAGCATCCATTGCAATGCCTAACAGATTAGTAGCTGCTTAATAAAGGTTTGTATGACTATTTGTACATGTGTGTGCATGTACAATAATTCTGTGGCCTGCCCATTCATCTGGACAATAGGTCCATCTACTCTCCCAGGCTATCCTCTGAGTCACCTTCTGATTCTCTGTTGGGGTGGGTGCCAGTGTCAGCCACTGTGATGAGACAATCGTCTATGATAATTTAAGTCTGGGTTTACCTCAAAGCAAGGGGATGGATCCTAATTCTGCTTCATGTCCCTATGTAGAAAACTGTGTTACTTATGTAATTTATGGGATTTTGGAGAAGGCAGAACCCTAGAAATTATCTCATTCCCTTCATTTTACACATATGGAAACTGAGGCCCAGGTTGGAGTGCTTACCCAAAGCCCCACAACTAATTAACACCAGAGCCAAGACTAGACCCCAGTTTTCCCGACCACTAATCCATTACTTTTTTCACTATACCATGTTGCCTCTGATGGCTATGTTATTTTTAACAAGCTCCTTAGCCTTTGGGGAGAAGAGAAAACAAATTCTATTTGTATATTTTTCATCCTACAATATCTGAGCAGGCAGTATCTTTATAGTCTCCTGTGATGGGCGCTTTAGATGATTAGACTCTCTGGGCATGGTGTAATCCCTCATCTTCTCCTAACAAGACTGGAGAGTTAGGGAGGGCTTCAAGTGATTTCTCTGGAGCAGACTGCTGTCTCAGCTCGCAGCTTTTGCTATCTGGCCCTGGCATCAGCCAGCTTTCCCTTCCCACATCCCAACAAATCCTGAGCTCCTTTCTCTTAGTGGAAGGATGGACTGGTAGTCTGCCCCTTGGGCTGAGGTTCAGTCTTCCCAATGTCTCCTATTTATATCCCTCCTGAGTGCTTGGCTGTGAGTGCCAGTGGGGCTTTGGGTGCGCCTGGGAAGCTATGATACCACAGAGGAATGGAGCAGGTCTCTGACAGGATGAGCCTGAGTAGGATAAGAAGCTTGCTTTGAATATAAGCAAAATTCCTTCATGCCAGTGGGTTAGCTGCAGAGATGGTTTGTGCTGCTTGGCACAAGATAAGACGGAGCACTAGGAGGAGGCAGTGTGTGCGTGGGGTGTGTGTGTGTGTGTGTGTGTGTGTGTGTGTGTGTGTGCATGTAGTGAGGGGGAGATGTGGGGAGTTTTGGGGTGGGGGATAGTTGTGAAGAGGACAGAGCTGTAGAGCTGAACCTGAAGAAGAGGTGATACGGTGTCACCAGCAGGGCTAGACAAAGATAAAATTGTCAAGTAGGCAAAGCCTGTCTTTGTCTCCAGACCCCCAAGAGTTTCCTTTTTGGCGGGCTCCACCTTCCTTTAGCCTAGCCTCTCCCAGGTGCCCTCAAGCTGACAATTACTGCCTAGGGTCTCTCATCATGGCTCCCAGAGTGGATAAGAGGAATCTTTTCATCCCCTCCCCTCATCAAAACTTGCCCTAGCCCCTATCATATCTGAAGCTCTCAAACATATCCTTAGAGTGATGGATCAGACTGTTAGATAAATGCTTTTATAGAATGCTGCCTGTGCTGTAACTGAATTACTCTATTGTCACAGGCTTGTCCTTTAGGTGAATAGACCCTCTGCTTCGGAGCAGGTGCCAAGCACAACTTCAGAACAGGACAGCTGGGGGAGGGTAATGCAGGCTCCAAACAACTGGCCACCAGCTCCCCCAACCCCACCATCTTGCTGGATTCACAGATTAGCACAAGGGAGCACACAGATAATGCTTGTGTAAGGAGAGGGACCCAGGGTAGTCACATGGCTACACCCACTTCTTTCCCTGAGCCTTGAAAGCTGTTTCCAGATCAATGCCTCTACTTACAAGCCAAAGGCTTTTGCTCAAAGGCAACAGACAAGTGGCCATCCCTACAATTCACCATCAATGGTAAACTGTTCTTTCTTTTCCTTTCTTCCACTAAATACTGCTTCTACCAGTCTACTCATCCACTCCCCATAGTTCTGAGAAGGTTTCACCAATTACAGTGCTAACAGGTCCATTATATCATGGCCCTGTACTCAGAGAGTTGATAATGGATGGAAATGGGAGAATCAGTTAAACTAACCACTCCTAATGGGTGTGATTCCTCCCAGGTAATATAATACCTTAACTCAGTTATAGAGCTCTTATTTCTGTAAGAAATTCCCTTAGGAAAAAAAAAGCCTCATGAGCAACTTATAATTCTCTCAGAAGTCAGCATAGAATCATACACAGCAAGTGCTAAACAAGGACCTGTTGTGTTGAATTTGAGGTGTTTTTGATTAGAGGGGCTCCTCAGTTATACCATGGCAGCAGCTCCCAGTCCTCTGTCTTGGTGTAAGGTCAGTCTGGGCAGCAACACTGTCTCACTGAACTGAACTTTTTAAAAATGATGTTGAAGCCAAAATCTCACAGGAGAAGAGTTGAGTAGACCCAGCTTGCCTCTGGAGTCTGCTATCAAACAAAGTCTGTGGAGTTAAACTACGTATAACCACACAGCTGTAATCCTTGTTTGTAGAGGCCACTCTGGTGCAAGTCCTCATCACCTCGGGCCTGACCTATTGTAACAGCCTTCTGGTTGGTCCTTCTGCCTCAAATTGCTTCCCACTCCTATCTATCCTCTACAGACCTGCCAAATGATCTTCCCAAAGAGTTCACTCAATAAACGCCAGTGGTCCTGTATTACCTCTAGGATCAAATATAAAAACCTATTGGGTTTTGAAAGTCCTTTTTAACATGGACATTTTCTACCTTCCAGGCTTCTTACACTTTACTCTCCTCCATATGCTCTTTGTTCCAGTGACACTGGCCTCCTTTGCTGTTCCTCAAACACAATACTCCATCTCTCAACTCCGTGCCTTTTCTCTAGCTGTCCAGTACATCTGCAATCCTCTGCCTCTTCATCTCTACCTCCTGGCTTTCTTGGATTCCTTCACATCTCAGTTAGAGACCTAACTTCTTTCCACAAGAAGAATTTCCCATCCCTATCAGTATTATTGCCTTCCCTCTGAGATTATCTCCGATTTGAGTTATGTATGTATACACACACATATACACATATACATACATATGTGTATATATACATATACACACATACATTTTCCTTGATTAAAATGTGAGTTTCTTTTGTCCAGGGACTATTTTTTACTTTCATTATAAACTCAGTTTATAGTATAATGCCTAGCCCATAGTAAGCACTTACTAAATGCTTGTTAATGGACAGGTTTAATAAATATTTACTGAACTGAGTTCTGGCCCTCTTTTCTTGGATCTCAAGAAAACAGAGCCTCTTCAAATATTTCAGTCTCAGTTGGCATGTATTTGGGGGGTGTTTGGGGAAGAAGAGCACCCAGTCTGGTATGAGGGTTTGCTGAGTCCTTATCAGGGCTGCTATAACTTTGGTGTCCACCAACTCTTACCTGTGGCTCCACGAAGCTGTAGCAGGTGCAGTGGCCACACTCCTTCTGCAGACAAGCTAAAGTAGGTGAGGGTAACCAACAGGTCTCAAACCCATTGGTGAGTTAGGGGGATGTCTACCCCAAGCACGTGAAGACTTCCCCTGATAGAATGGGCAGATGAGAACAGTTTGTCCTAATGACCATGAAGGAGACTGAAGCAGACACTGTGGAGAGCTTAGAGCCTCTCAGACGTTCAAGTCATCCACTGAATCCCAGACCGTCACCAGTCATCCTGTCTTTTGTCCTGCCACTGGCCTTCAATGACTCTGGAAGAGAGAGTGAGGTTGATGCCTTTGTGTAGTTCTGTCCCACTTCCACCCAATTCATACACAAATTAAGACATCATTGGTCCTCTTTGGAAACTGAGGACAAACAACAACATTTAGGGAGCATCTACCTAAACAGAGCAGTGTGCTAAGACTTTTAGGGAGAGGAAGAAATATCACACAGTGTTCCTGGCCTCATTGAGGCCAACACATGTCAACTCCCAAAATGGTTGGTTTTTCGGAGGCAGAAGAGCCTTTATAGTCCAGATCTGTTTTCCTTTCTCTCTCTCCCAGCCCCTAATAGATGGGAAAGCTAAGTCCCAGCAGGACAAAGTAAAATACGATAGCAATTCTAGGCAATAACATGAGAGACGTCACAGGGCACGAAGTACATGATTTAAGCACAGGAATTTGGTGGAGGTGGAGATGGCAGGGGGTAAAATGCCCAGGAAGACCACATCAGAGCTCTTCTCTTGTGTTAATACCATATGTGATGATGTAGAAGGACTTGGGAAAAGTAACTTTTCATATAGCTAGGAGTGGGTGGTGCTATTTTTCTCAGGGTGGGAGGGGAGATAATTATCTTGCTGCAAACACACATACTCAGGAATGAGAATCCTGTAGTGGGGAGGTACAGTAGGTAGCATCCTCTGCTAAAATAGATTTATATTACTAGCAAAAGATTTCTCATACTTTATCCCAGTTGTTTCTTACAATAGCTCTGTAAGTTGGATGCTACTGGCATTACTATTACCTCCACTTCATAGATAGGGACACTGATATTTACAGAGACAAAGTTCATAAAGATTAGAGGTAAGAACCAAACCTAGATGTCTCCTGACCCCAAGTCCAGATGGTTTCCACCTTATTGCCTCTATGCATTTCAACTACAGTTTCCTTCTAGAAGGGTTAGAGAAAACAAACAAACAAACAAACCTAAAATGCTTGCCAACCCTTTGCTTCCCAGAATACAAGGTTCATAACAATAGCTTAGTAGTGAGATTACAAACTTATAGAAGGCAGGGGCAGTATTTTAGTAATTCTTTTTTTTTTAATCTTCTTCAGTACCTAACATTAGACAGAGTGCTTGTTAAATGACTGAGTCAGGATCAAGTAACCTAAGAAATGCCTTAGAAACTACGGGGAGATCATTGGTTATATCAGTTATATCAAGTGAAAAATGGCTGATTTTTAGTGGGCCTGACAAATAATTTGCAAATGGTGTTGGATTTCTTTTTATTGGCAGGCCAGAATCAAGGATGCTGCTTGTTCAAACAGAGGGATTATAGACTCATAAAACATCAGAGATGGCAGGAACTTTGGAGATAATCTAGCTACAGAAGAGGAAAACCAAAGCCCAGAAAATTGAAATTTGTCCAAAGTTGCAGAGCACAAGTTTTGGAGCCTACAGCTCATTTATTCAGCTTAAGTGCTCTTTTCAGGCATTAACTGATCTATCCACCAGGTGGTGTTGATAAACACTATCTTGATTAGGAACTGGGCTTTTGCCCCCTACTCACCCTGTCAGTTTGCCCAGTTTTGCCCAGAGAGCAAAAGTGCTATGTAAATGTCATGCTTTCTCCAGTTCTCAGAGAGACAGTGACTTTCTAACCCTTAGCTCTGCCTAAGGTGATACCAAGTTATTGTCAAGAGTTGTACGGGGGGCAAGTAAATGGTACAGTCAATAGAGCACCAGCCTAGGAGTCAGAAGGACCTGAGTTCAAATACACCCTCAGACACTTAATACTTACTAGCTGTGGGACCTTGGGCAAGCCACTGCCTTCCTACCTCCAAAAAAAAGAGTTGTATGGATTCATTGTCTTACTCAACTTAAACTCAGATCTCAGCCCCTGCCCACTGGGGAATCTCACCTCCTTTATTCCTTTAGTATTTTTCATTGCACTCTAGGGGTGTAAACTTGGCAGGATAGAGTTGATGTTTCATAGGGGAATGAGCATGGTTGGATATTTATTCTTAGCATTAAAGCCTGCAAAGCAAAACATGAGCAGCTTTCCAGAGGACTGCTATGAACAGCTTTAAGGTTCTGATTACATAGTATAGTGAACTCTCTATTTATTCAGCAGTAAATTAAAGCAAAACATTCACAGAAACTAAAGTATAACATTTGCAATGTTATAACATAAATCATCACTAAAGTGGCCACATAGTTTTAAACAAAAGGTATCATTCAGTAAGTCCTTAACTCAATCATCCTTAAGGAGCAAGCCTCCTTAAGGGACACAAAGTACAAAGGTCAAAGTTCTCCACCCCAGGTCACATTGTCTTTATCTCTCAGTCAAAAAGTCTTCTTTCTTCTTAATTGGTGATTAGTTTCCAATCATCCTTAAGAGGTAAAAGGTACAGAGCACATAGTTCTCTCACCCCTAGGCCACAGTAAATCATGATCTTCTCAGTCAGCATTAAGTACCCAAGGAGACCTCTTTCATCTTGACTTGAGGCTGGCTCTCAAATTCCATGGTTCCTCTTCCATGGGTCCAGTTCCTGCCTGAATCTACCCAGCTGTGACCTGGATTCAAAGGTAGGCAGCTCTCAGATCCCCATCAAACTCTTTGTCTAGTTCCTTGTCCAGTTCCTCATCCAGTTCCTTGTTCATTTCCTGTTTCATATTGAAGCTCATGGTGTCCAATCTACCTCAAGTCCTTCACAGTTTCTGTTTCTGGGAAGACAAAGCTCGACAGAGCCAAAACAACATTCATGCACATCGCCGGCACCATCATCAATTTACTGTCTACCTGTGAAATCAACATAGACCCACATACAAGGTCTGAGAACTCAGTACAAATTGTCAGTACAGTCCCGGGACCTCTGAATCCCTCCTCCAGAATTTCTGCAAACAGACAACAAGAAAATCCTCTTTCAGGGCTTTCAGTAAGGTCCCAGGAGTTCTATCCAGAGTATCACAAACAAACATCAACACAAACGGAACAGACAGACAGAGTCCCTGGTCTCCACAAAGTTCCCCTTCTCAATTCTGCCACCACAAGTGCTGTCTTCTCAGTTCTGCTCCCTCCCAGCTTGGGCTTCTCCTTATATCGGGTCATTAAGCTCCTTTCTGTTCTGCCCCTTCCTGTTGCATTAGCAACAGGGGTTCACAAGTTGTGGAGTTCACAAGTTCTGTTTCTTAACAAAGACTTGATATAATCATGGGCAAGGCTTAAAAGAAACTTGAACTGAAACAAGGTGCTAAATAATTAAATAACTGAAACAAGGAGCTAAGTACTTTTTTGTTTGCCATTACAAAGCCATAAGCAAACAATATGAAATAACAAGAAGACAATGTATAATAAAATAATCAGACACCTACCAAATGCTGCCTGATGCCTTCCTGAACCCTAGAAGTTTCTCCCTCACCATCCATTCAATGAAATGTCCTTGGTGATTGCAGTGGCTGAGTTGCTCTCCTTTACAAGTGATCTTTTTTTTTTAGGGCTGGCATTTGATATTCTTACTCTAAGATCTTCAGGATTTGACTAAATGTGGTCTGTACACAAATTTTCATAGTGTGTTTTATGGGGAGCACCTAAAAACCCACCATATCAAATGATGGTATTTGCATTAGACAATTATATAGCTTGTCTCTTGGACTGCTTAGTTCTTCCCTTGTTCCGTGGACTTCTTCCTCATCTTTCATTGGAATACAAAGTAACACTTGGAAGTTTTTTTGTGAAGCAAAATAAAGCAAATCTTCTTTGCATGACCAGCAGTGGAAATGTATCAGGTCCATCTTCAAGCCCTTCTCCTGTACAACCACCCCCTCCCATCAGACAATCAGGGATTCATTGCATACCTGCCTATATTAGGCATTAAAGTACCATTTTGACAAAAATAAATATGGAATCATCTTTGCTTTGAGGGAACATACATGAATGTACACTCTAGTTGAGGAAAGGAGACAGACTGAAAGCTTGCCTGCTGGCCTCAAAGTGGCAAGACAGGACACCAAGAGTATATACTGTTAGCCCCTGAAGAAAAGAATAGTGATGAAATATTTCTTTAAAGGATACCAGCAAATTCCTCATTTGTGCTTGTATTATGTATTTTAGATGTTAGTTTTCCTGAAATCTCAGGTTAGAATCAAAAATAAGGTTTATATCAAGGAATTTTGTAAGAAAAAAACCTTCAATAAATCAAAAAACTATTTCTTGGTGGCAGCTCTATCCTCAGTCTAATATTAGGTACTGTAGGAGATATACAAAAAAAATTATAAAATATTGTTCTTGCCTCCCACAAGTTTATAGCCTTCCTGTTGAATAACTATTATGAACCTGGTACTCTGGGAAGTGAAGGGTTGGCATGCATTTAAAATATATATAATGTACGTATGTATTTTTCCTAATCCTTCTAGAAGCAAGCTGTAACTGAAATGTATTAAGAGGCAATGAAGTGGATATTTGCCAATAAATCAAAATCCTCACTTGACTCTTCAAGCTGTCATCTCATATCTCTCCTTCCCTTCACAAACACCTTAAAAAATTTGTCAACTCTTGGTCCCTCCATTCCTCTACTCTTATTCACTTCTCATTCCTTTGCAAATTGGATTCTAGATCATGGTATCATGAGACTTAAATAAGATAAAGGATTTGAAACCCTTTGTTAACCTTAAAGCACTATGTAAATGCCTGTTATTGATGTTGTTGTTGTTGTTGTGAGTTGTCAGTAAATAGACCTCCAGTCTGGTGATGACTTCATTCTCTGAGCCTTTTGCTACCCTCCTACTGAACTCAAGCAATGTTGATAGAGCAAAGCAGGGGTGTGCTGGTAAATATTTAACAACCAGGTTCTTCAGAAAAAAGTTATATATACAAACTTGATTAAGTCTACTCTGCATTATTAACACTTTCTTAAGTCTAGATAATCAACAAAACAAAACAAAAAAAATCAAGCCCTGATTTGCAGCCTGTGGTCTTATAAGCCAGGTAGAGTTGACTCCAGCAATATGCTTCTGACCTGATTGTTCAACTGAAGCTGCCCTTTCCAATGTTACCAATGATCTCCCAAGTGCCATATTTTATAGCCTTTTCTTGATTCCCATTTTTCTTGACCTTTCTACAACATTTGACACCATTGCTCCCCTCTCCATTCTGGATTTTCATGACACCACTATCTCCTGGTTCTCCAACCTGTCTGATTACTCCTTCACTGCCTGTTTTCCTGGATCTTCACATATAGAATGCTCCCCTAACTGTGGGTATACCACAAGGCTTGCTTTGGGGTTTCTTTTCTTTTTATATTCTCTCTCTGATGACATTTTCAGTTACTGAGGGTTTAATTATCATTTCTATACAGATGATGAACAGGTCTCTAAATCCAGCTTTAGTTTCCTTCCTAAGTCCCAGACCGGTATCACCATTTGGACATTTTGGCCTGAATTTCCTGTAGGCATCTCTAAATAGCATGTCCGGAACAGAATTCATTCTCTTTCCTCCAAAATCTACCACTCCTATATTTTCTTATTTATGTTTAAGACAATCATTCCAAAAACTCTGATTCCCAACTTCATATCCATCCTCAGCTCCCCAATCTCTCTCACATGTCCAATTAGCTGCTGAACCAAGTCAATAAATAAGCATTTATTAAGTGCTTACTATTTGCCAGGAACTGTGGGTTTTAAACCTTTATAGCATCTCTCCTATTTGCACCCTTTTTTCTACTCACATAATTACAACCCTAGTTAAGATTTATCATTTATTATCTTTATTATTATAATGGTCTCTTAATTGGTGTCCCTGACTCTAGTCTTTACCCTCTCCCAATTTATCCTTCATACAGCTACCAAAATGATTTTCCTAAAGCACATGTGTGACCATGTTACTCCTCTGCTCAAAAAACTCTACTGGCTCCCTTTTACCTCTAGGGGAAAATTTACATTCCTCTGGCACTTTATGTCCTTTGCAACTTATCTAGAGAGACAGAACCAGGCAGGTTGTAGAGGACATTAAATGCCAGAGGAATGTGAATTTTACCTTAGAGGTAAACTAGAGTTTAATTTCCTTTATGCACTCCACAATGCAGGCAAAATGACTTTTTTTTTTGCTGTTGCTCACACATGATATTCTATCTGCTGTCTCTACATTTGCTCTGGATGTCTACCACACCTTCATTGCACTCCCTAATTTTCTTCAAACTCAGCTCAAACATTACTATTTTGTTTTTGTCTTTATATTCCCACTTTCTAGCACATAGTAGGGACTTAAATGCTTGTTAACAAATTGATTGATTAATCCAAAATATGTAAATCGGGGGGTTGCAGTGGAATGAGTTCTCTAGATTTGGAGTCAGAGAAACTGGATTCTAATCCCAAGATGCCACCTTCAAGTGTGACCTTGGCCAAATTACTTCACCTCTCGATTTTAATTTCCTCATTTGTAAAATACAAGGTTTAGATTAGATGACCTCTAAAATCCCTTTCAACTCTAAAGCTATGATCCCAAGAACTACTTTTCTATTACTATTCTCTCCACAGGCATATGCCATGGACCTTTTACCATGTTTAGTAGACTAATAGCTTAACATCATCTTGGAAAGAGGTTTCTAATGAAGAGGTGTAGGGATCAATGACTAAATCCACATTTTGTAAAAAAAGAAAAAGAAAAGAAAAACCAGATAGACCCATACATGAGTAATTTGGATAAAGGCATCAATAAAATGCTCATCAAACTTGTAATTGACTCAGAACTAGGACAGATAGCTGGCAGCCAGGTAGTATAGCAGATGAACCCTGCAACTGGGCTCAGCAAGACCTGAGTTCAAATACAGCTTCTCAGACATTAACAAGATGTGTAATATTGAGCAAGTTACTTAACCTCTGTCTGCCTCAATTCCCTTATTTATAAAATAAGGATGATAATAGCACCTATCTCATAGGGTTGTGGTGAGGATAAAATGAGTTAATATTTGTAAAGCATTTCACAAACCTTACTGATGATGATGATGACGATGACGAGGATGAGGATGAGGATGGGGTTGATGAGGGTGGATGGATGGAGTACAAAAACCAGGGTCTAATAAGTTCATGATAGGTTTTGCAGGGGTGTGTGGGGGGGGAACCTGTGACCTTGAGGCCGCATATGGCCCTCTAGGTCCTCAAGTGAAGCTCTTTGACTGAATCTAGACTTCACAGAACAAATCCCCTTAATAAAAGGATTTGTTCCCTAAAAGTTGGACTCAGTCAAAAGGCCGAACCCAAGGACCTAGAAGGTCAGATGTGGCCTCAAGGCTACAGGTTCTCCACCCCTGGAGAGCATTTAGGTGAATCTAATCAAATGAACTCTAATAGGGATGAACATAAAATCTTATATTTATGCAGTCACCTTCACAAGTATTAGATGGAAGCGTATGACTAAACAGCAATTTGAAAAAGATCTGGTTTTAGTGAAATGCAATCTATATTTATTGATATCAATATTAATACAGAAATAGATATATGGCAGCTATGTGGCACAGTGGTTATAGTGCCAGGCCTAGAGTTAGGGAGACTCATCTTCTTGAATTCAAATCTGGCCTCAGACACTAGCTATATGACCCTGGACAAGTCACTTAACTCTGTTGGTCTCAGTTTCCTCATCTATAAAATGAGCTGGAGAAGAAAATGGCAAGCCATTCCAGTATCTCTGCCAAGAAAACCCCAAATGCGGTCAGGGAGAGTTAGACATGACAAACAGCTGAAGAGCAGCAGTCAATCACAATCTAAATCCATAGGGTATTATGATGACCAGAAAAGCCAGTCCAGATGTTTGGCTGTGTTCAGAGACTAAGGAGATGATCATCCAGAGCACAGTCGTGGCATTATATTCAGTTTAGTTATCCCAGTTTAGTAATATCTTTTACTCAGGAGTGCTGAGTGCATTTGAGGATCTTGGTAGCAACTAAGCCCATTGATTATTCTGATTATTCTTTTAAGTTCTTCTAGCTTTATCCCATTTTAGGAAAGTTATTGATGGCTTAGAATACAGCTAGGGGAGGGCAATCAAAATGGAGGAGGGTCTCCAGGTATTGCCATGCCTGCATCAGTTGAATGATCTGAGGATGTTTAGACTACAGAAGAGAAGACTTCCAGAAGACATTATAGATGCCTTCCAGTCTTAAAGGGCTGGTACATGAAAGAGGGATTAAATTTTGTTCTGATTGGTCCCAGAGGACACAATTAGAAGCAATAGGAAGAAGGTACAGAAAAGTAGATTTAGATAGGTTATGGGGGGGGTGGTATCCTTGCTAACAATGAGCTGTTAGAGTGGGACCAGATCATTTAGGGCAATAGGGGTATTGGTGGGAGAAGCAAGAACTATCAAAGCCTGGAAATATATAGATCTTCAGTCGCTGAAGTGAATTGATGATGGAATGTGTTGTGCTGTGCAGGTCCCTGAAGACATGACCATGAATCTGGAGTGCTTGGGGAGATGTCTGTCTTTGTGACATACTGAGTAAATGCACCAGGTAGAGAAGAAGGAAGAGAGGAGGGAAACTCCATACTGGGAAGTACTAGAAGAGATTCAGCAGCTTTTCCTGCCTCAGAGTCCTGGAGATGTTCTGTCCCACTGGCAAAACCGAAGGGAAATTGATGTTTCCAGCCCCTGATGAAATGAGCAGAGTGTAATGACAGGTAAGGTACACTGGTCCCATATATCCCTTTGGAGTGTTATGGCAGATCAGAGGATAGATGAGCCTACAGGAAGCATGAAATGTCAACCAATGTAAAGATAGTATGCAAACTAGGCACTGGGAGGTCTGAGAAGATGACAGATAGAGGCTGTGTGCTGATTAGTTTCAGCCCACTATGTGCCAAAGCTGAAACTCTGAAGATTTAGAATTAGATGGGCTTAGCGTCCTGTGCCTGACGGGACAGTATGATATCTTTATGTATGTAGCCCCGTGATTAAAAGGAGTTCAGAATATCAAATCATAAGGTTGCTATTCCCCATGGACTTCCTTGAGAAGATGAAAGTGGACATCATTGTTCCACTCTGCAGATGGATAAGCTGAGTCAGAAAAGGTAAGACAACTCACCCACGTTCTCTTCATTAATAAAGAACAGAGTCAGAAAGAATGCTTGCTTCTCTTTGTTTCAATGCTTCCCATCAAAGAAGTCTTACGTTTTCAGCTCCATGGGAAGATTTTCAGTATCCCAGAATGACCATTTGTAATGTTCTTGACAGAAAGGAACCCTGTAGTTTCCATTTCAGATCCCTTAGTGAATTTCCTACCATGAAGAAAGGACTGGTCCAGAAGAGCTGATAGCAAGAATCTCCCTAGGCTGGAGTTAACTTGCAGATACAAAAGTCCCACTAGGGGTAGTGGTCCAGAACTGGAAGAATCAGGAAGGACCACGCAGGTCAGAAGCCTGGTTGGTACAAGCTAGCTTAGCTGGAAGGCTCACCAGGGTCCTCTAGGTCTACACAGGCAGGTTTCAGCATCTCAGATGGAAAGGATGGATAATTAGGAAGGGGAACGGTTGTGAGCAAAGCCACAGGAAGCAAATCCTGACTCTAGAGACGTTTGCCTCGTGCTCCTGCAGGGGTTTCCCTGTGCATGGCATGCTCTCTCGCCTCACATAGACCTCTTCCTGAAGAACCAATTGGTTCCTTCAGCCTTAGTACTGTCTTCTACAAGAAGCCTTTCCTGATCCTCTCCTCCCCAGGTCTTAAGGTTTTCCTCCCCCAAATTAACTTGAATTTATTCTGTATGTATCCTGTATATATACTCACGTACGTACCGCCTTCTCTTATAATCTATAAGCTTCTTGAGAACATAAAGAGTTTCATTTTTGCTTTTGTATCTGCAGCCCCTAGCGACTGCTGGGCAATGAAGAGGTGCTTAGTAAATACTTCTTGATATATTGACTAATTGATAGGGAAGATGCTCTTTGTTCTCTTCTTTTCACTCTCTTCCTTGCTATGCCAAAGGCGTGGGCTGAGGTCACACGTGAGGGTCTGCAGAAGGACAGTCAGTTTGTTTCTGGTTAAGTCAGGTTCAAGGTCTTGTGAAATATTCTCACATTGGCTTCAAATTGTAGACAAAGGGAGGAGACCAACCAATCGATCGATAAACGTTTATTAAGTGTATGCTGCGTGCCAGTCACTGTGACAAATGCTGGGGATACAAAAACAGTTCCTCAAGGAACTTACAATCTAAAGGGAGACACCAATATTGATGTAAAAACCAGGGCTAGAACAATTGACCATTTGGTGGCCAGCCTTCTGGTAATGAACCTTTCCACATTTGACTGGGCTGGTCCTAGGCCAGCAAACACAGTCTGGCCCTGGGAATTTGCTCAAAACTTTTCAAGCTTTGTAGGACCTGCCAGTGCTGGTTCTTGACAGGCATATCAGAAGACCTTTGGTAGGAGAATAAATGTTAAGGAAAGAAAAATCTTCTCTGTCAATAGAAGATTTGGGAGGAAGGTAATTGCTTTTACTCAGGGATGCTGGGTGCATTTGAGGATCTTGGTAGCAACTAAGTCCATTGATCATTCTTTTAAATTCTTTTAGCTTTATTGTGATTTCACTTTGTTCACTTTTTATTTGGTTGTTTTAATTTTCTGCCCTCTTCTTTTTTAATCAGGTTGGCCAAAGATCTACCAATTTTGTTCATCTATTGAAAGAAACTACATCTAACTTTATCAGTTCTTTTTAAAAAAAAAAAATTCCAATCTACCTTTTTCTCCTCTAACTTTTTAAAAAAATATATATTCACTTTAATACTTTTTTTTGCTTTTCTTTTTGGAGGGCAATTGAGGTTAAGTAACTTGCCCAAGGTCACACGGCTAGGTTTTTGTTTGTGTGTGTTAAGTGTCTGAGGCCAGAACCGAACTCAGGTCCTTCTGACTCCAGGACCAGCGCTCTACTCACTGCGCCACCTAGCCACCCCTCTCCTCTAACTTTTAAGCTATCCTCTGTTGTACTTATTTTGAGTTTGTTCCTAGCTAACATTTATATGACATTTTAAGTATTGAAAAGTACCTTATAGATTATATACACACATAAGTAAAAATATGACAAGAAGAGTTAGCATTTTTGTAGTGCTTTAAGGTTTGCAAAGTGCTCTAAATATACTAATTCCTTTGATCCTCACAACAGCCCTATTATTATCTTCATTTTATAGATGAGGAAATTGAGGCAGGCAGAAGGGAAATAACTTCCCCAGGGTCACATAATTAGCAAGTGTCTGAAGCAGATTTTGAATTCACCCCTTCCTGATTCCCAGCTGGGCATCCTGTCTGGTACCTACCTGCCCATTTATTTGTTGGCTTTCTAATTAAAAAAAAAAATACACATTCAGCTCTTTGATTCTCTTTTTAAAAATTTTTATCACTATATAGTTTTTTTCCTCTGGTTATTAGCTGTATTCCTTGAAATTTTAGTATTTGTCTCATCATTCTCACTGTCTCACAAATCGTTGTCTGATTTGTTCTTTGTTCTGCCTGCTATCTAGTGTTTCATTATTTAACCTTAATTTAGGTCTGCTTTGTTAGTGCTCTTTGAACTGATTGCTATTTTCATTATGCTAAGGTCTTTAAATGATGTGTTTAGTGGGGTTTTTTTGGAGGGGGGAGTAAATTCTCTGTGACCTAACACATGATCTGTTTTTATAAAATATCATGTGGTACTGATATATGCACACACACACACACACACACACACACACACACACACACACATGCACATGCACATACTCTTGTGTTCCCATTCAGAAAAAAACATGAATATTTTAGCTAGAAATTCTCTAAAAACTTGTTTAATTCTATATTTTCCCCTTTGTTCATCTTTCTGTTAGATTTGTTCATCTCTGAAGTGGAAATAAGAGGAAGGAATAAGCATTTATATAATACCTATTATGTGCCAAGTTAAAATCTGGCCTCAAACATTTATTGGTTGTGTGACCCTGGGCAAGTCCCTTAACCTCTATGTGCCTTAATTCGCTGAAGAAGGAAATAGCAAACCTCTCCAGTATCTTTGCCAAGAAAACCCCATGGACAGTAGAGTCCACAGGGTCACAAAGAGTCAGATGTGACTAAACAATTGAACAACAACAATGACTTTGTGCAGGCACTGTGCTAAGTGCTTTTCCAAATATTATCTCTTTCGATCCTTTCCACAACCCTGTGAGAGATGTTGTTATTATCTCTATCTTATAGTTGAGGAACCTGAAGCCAACTGAGGTAAATGACTTGTCCAGGGTCACACAACTAGCAAGTGTCGGGGGTCGTATTTGAACTTGGATCTCCTGACTCCAGGCGCAGTGTTCTACCCACTGTGCCAGCAGATGCAAGAGCTGAGAGAGGGCCATTAAAACTTCCTGTGATTTTTTACATTTTGTCAGTCCTTAAATGAATTTAGATGTTATGTAATATGGGGCATATCTGATATATTAGTCCCTTGTCAGTGGTGTATTGTGAATTTTTCTTCTATCTGTATTAATGAAATTCCTACTTTTTGGTTTTGCCTGATACATAGTAAATTTTGTTCCAGCCTCTCGTTTTGATTTTATGTATGTTTTTGCTTTAAAAAGCAAAAAAAAAAAAAAGCTAAAGCTTTCTGGTAACCAATAGATTGTGACTTTAAAAAGAAATCTAATCTATTGCTCTCTTTAATTTTATTGGATTTTTTAATTCACTCACATTTAATGTTATGAGATTTAGGTTACTATTTTCTTCAATTTGTGTCTCTACTATTTTTTTTTTTAATTAAGACTGTATTTTCCTCGTCTTTTAAGTCATTACTTTGTCCCTAGGATTAGTTCTGCTTAATCTACTTTGATTTAACCGTACTAGCATAGGCTCTTTCCCACCTGGCCCTTTCCTGTTTGTCAACTTTTCCCCTAGTTTAGGAGTTTAACTTAATTTAACTTAATTATTTCTGTTCTTTTTTCGCCTTTTTCACATCTCAGTTAAGTACCTAGTTCAAAATCTTCCCATCCTTTCTTCTGTAACTTCTTTGTTACAGAAGAAGTTACAGTTCTTTGTCTTAGTTCTTTGCTTTTTCAGTAACTTTTTCTAAGGATTTCTTTACTTTGCTCTCTTCAGTAATTCTCTTCTGTCCAGAGCTTCCATTCTTTGATTTATTGTCTTTATCCTTATTTATTCCTTCTTTAATTTCTTTGTGTTCCTTCTAGAATGAAAGCTTCTGAAGTACCAAGTTTTGAACTCCGCCTTCTAACCAATTTCTGTCAGTATTTGTAGACCTTGCCCCATTGTCCCTTGTTTCCTATTACATCTCTCTCTTAGAAACATCAATTAATGAGGAAAGTGATGAGAAAAGAAACATTGCCCCATGGTAGAAATTGGTTTTTGTCTCAAATTATGTGGTCCAGCTCTACTTCCTGCTCTCCCTGTGATCATTCTCTTTCCCATTTGTCATGTGATCTCATCTCTAAGTCCAACCCATCCTTTAGTATGCCAGTTGCTGCCCAAAGCTTCACTTTCTCTGTCCTGAGGCAACATGTTCTCCTTGGAAATACTACCCTCTTTAAGAGGTGGTGGTCTTCAAGTGCCCCCTCTCCTTCCTCCCCACTATGCTAGATCCCTTATAATGTCCCCATGTTCTGTTACACATATGCATACATATGCACATATATGTATGTATATGTATTGTTGTGTATATATGTGCATATATGTATGTGCATGTATATATGTATATAATATATAGTATCTTTTTTCCAAATACGTTGAACCTTCACCTTCAAGTTGCCCCTATTTCAATTTTCTCTTTTGACACCTGTCCCTTTGTCCTGTAGCTATTCACCTTACTCAAATACTATAGGAGTAGGCTTTTGTTCACTCTTGGACTTGTTGAATACATCATACTTTCATCCCTGTTCCCTATTTCCTCCTAGTCATTTACACAGTCTTCCATTCTGCAATTTTATCCCACAAAATACACTGATTTACCTGTAAGGGGCACAACCCATTTAGTCATGGTCTATCATGCTTCCTCCACTAACACTTCAGTTTCTTTAACCTAGGCTTTTATCTTTATCCCTTTGTGTGTGTGTGTGTGTGTGTGTGTGTGTGTGTGTGTGTGTGTGTGTGTGTGTGTGTGTATCTCAGGGGTGCTTCTTTTTATTTTAAAACTCCCACGTCAGCCTTTCTCTTAAAAACAAATTCTAGAGATGGTGTGGGTTATTTATTTTCTCCTTGGTAATTATATTTATTTACCTTTTTTGTGTTTCTGTTATTTGGGGTGTTTGTTTGCAAATCAAATATATTGCTTTTTAAAAATTATTCAGGAATACCTCAAATGCCCCTTTAGTAAAGAACAGCCATGTTTTTAAATTGACCAGGTCTAGTTTTTCAGATAGTTATTTTGAGTTGCAAATTGTACTGCTTTGCTTTTTCAGAATGTATTATTCCATTCCCTTCTTCAATTTCTAGTGGGTACAGTCCAGTCTTTTGTTATTCAGATTTTCTTTATATTGAAGGTTTTTCTCCTGTCTCCATGCAGAATTTGTTGATGTCATTGGAGTTGTTAAATTTAACCACCATACATCTAAGAGTTTGAAACATAGTTTGTTTATTTGTTTTTTCCTGTCTATAGGCCATCTGTGGATTCTTTTGATTGATGCTTTGTTTTCTGAATTCAGAAGTTCTGGGTAGTTTTCTTCTATTATTTCCTACATTATAGTGTTGAGGTTTTGATTTGTCATGTCCTTCTGGGAGATCTATGGTCCTTAAGTTGTCTCTGTTCATCCTATCTTCTAGGTCAATTGCTTTTGTTTATATAGAGATTGTGTGTGTGTGTGTGTGTGTGTGTGTGTGTGTGTGTGTGTGTGTGTGTTAGCATTATTGCCTTTGGCTTATCTTCTTCTAGATTGTTCTTCCCTTTGGTATATTTGTATTACAAATATAATATCCTCTCTCTTCTTTGGAAAGACTTTCTACACATTCAAATTTGTTTACTTTTCTGTTTGGGGGTTTTGTTTGTTTTGCTACTATAGGTTCTGATATTTATCCTCTTCTAACTATTTATGTTTTTCATTTGTCTTTTGAACCATTCTGGAATACTACCTTGAGGTCCTGCAGAATTTTGTGTGTTATCAGGGATTGGTTCAATTTCCTTTCTTTTGTAATATTTATTTAGAGATTTTTGTAATCTTTTAAAGGTTTTAGTGATTATTCTTCCTTCTAATTTAGTGTTTTCTCTGTTGATTTATCTGCTTGTGCTCTAGGTTTTTAATTAAATTACAAAATTAATTAAATTCATCAATTAATTAAATTTAAAAATTAAATTTTAATAAAAAATTTAGGTTTAAGTTTTTTTCCCTTATGTTATCTTGCTACTTTCTGGCTTCTCTTTCTCCTTAATAGTGGGCCTACCCAAAGAGTAGACTGCAAAAGTGCCTAGTTTCTGCCCACAATGGGGAATTTACTTTGGACTAAGTTGGGTCCCTGTACTAAATAGCTTTTGGGTACCAGGACTGGTAGAGAAGAATTTAAACAGGGTACATTAAGAATATTTGAGGGGTGGCTAGGTGGCACAGTGAATAGAGCACCGGCCCTGGAGTCAGGAGGACCTGAGTTCAAATCCGGCCTCAGACACTTAACACTTATTAGCCGTGTGACCTTGGGCAAGTCACTTAACCCCAATTGCCCTGCCTTCTGCCCTCCAAAAAGCAAAAAAAAAGAAAAGAGAAAAGAGAATATTTGAAAAAGAGAGAGAATGTTTTCAACTGAGCATCAGGAAAGGGTTGAATGGAGGGAGTAGTATGAAAACTGAACTCTGAAGGACTACAAGGAATCTGAAAGATAAAATAATAACAATAATAATAGACATTGCTATAACATTTTAAAGTTTTCAAAACACTCATGTGATACTCCCAGCAGACCATGGGTATTATTACTTACATTTTACAGATGAGGAAAACTGAGGCATGGAGAGATTAGATAACTTGATGCTGGTTACAAAGACTAGAGAATATTAGAAATGTAATTTCAAGGGGTGGCTAGGTGGCACAGTGAATAGAACACCAGCCCTGGAGTCAGGAGGACCTGAGTTCAAATATGGCCTCAGACACCTAATACTTACTAGCCGTGTGATCTTGGGCAAGTCACTTAACCCTGATTGCCCTGCCCTCCCCTTCCAAAAAAAAGCAACCCCCCCCAAAAAAAGAAATGTAATTTCAACTTGGTTTCCTCTTCATTTAAAGTCCACAGCTCTTTTTACTACATTATGTTATCTCTCTGTGAAAATAACTATGCTACATGTTAGTATATGATTAGTGCTTGAGAGAAGTGCAATGGCTCATGAATTAGAATTAGAGGAACTATGGACACTTCAGAGAAGATCTGACAATTAAGATGGGTCTCAAAAGGTGGGTAACTAGGGGCGGCTAGGTGGCACAGTGAGTAGAGCTTCAGCGCTGGAGTCAGAAGGACCTGAGTTCGGATCTGGCCTCAAACACTTAACGCACACAAACAAAAACCTAGCCATGTGACCTTGGGCAAGTTACTTAACCCCAATTGCCCTCCAAAAAGCAAAAAAAAAAAAGGTGGGTAACTGACCTAAAATAAGCACCATCCACATCTTCTGTTTCTCTCCTCTTGGTTGGGGCTTCCAGTGCAGTTCTGCTGGGAGAGGCTGTATCATGGCAGTCCCCATGTTTTCTTAGCCTACAGTGAATCAGGGCAGGAGAAAGACATGGTGGTGAGTCGATTCAGAAGTGACACCTGAAAGTGTGTTGAAAGCAATGGAAAATGTGCAAGGCAAATGGAAATTCTCTGGGCTTGGCTTAAAAAAAAATATTTTGCAAGGTTGAGTCACTCTGTCATTTTCTTTGGAGTCTCATCACAGTACTATTCCAGTGACTTGGGGTGCTGTTTTTCCAGGACAGTGGTTTTCTTAACATGATTTTTTTTTAACTCTTCCCCCCTTTCACTCCCCTCATCCCACCAGAGAATCAAGGAGTCCCAGGACTCCTGCTTCCCATAAGATGGTACTGGTTTAACCAGCCCATAGTGATTCTCAAGAAAGTGACACTCATTTTATTTCCTTTTTTAAACACACATAACAGCAATAACAACAAAAAGACTTGTTTCCAGTTATTAAAGAGCATCATAAAATTCTAAAATTCCATTCCCCTTCCAACCAGATACATCTTTTGTTCAGTCGTTTCAATCATGTCTGACTCTTTGTGACCCCATGTGGGGTTTTCTTGACAAAAATCCTAAAGTAGTTTGCCATTTCCTTCTCCAGCTCATTTTGCAGATGACGAAACTGATGCCAACAGGGTAAATGACTTGCCCAGGGTCACATAGCTAGTAAATATCTGAGGTTGAATTTGAACTCAAGTCCTCCTTACTCTAAACCCAGTACTCTATTCACTGCACCACCTAGCTATCCCCAACTGCTCCTTAATGCCCGCTAATTTGAAAAATTACAACCCTAATAGGTATGCTGCATGAAGGTATGAAGACTTTAAGTTCCTTGAGGGCAGGACTTTTAGTTTTGGCTTTGTATTCCTAGTATCTAGCACTGTGCTTGATAACTTCTTGCTGAATTGAATCCCACAGTTAGGGCACTGGAAGATATAGTAGATGAGGAGTTGGTACACCTATTTTCTAATTCTGCTTCTGGTTCAAACTAGCCATTTGGCGTCTGGCCCGATACTTAATTTCTTTGGGCTTCAGTCCCCCCATCTATCAGAAGATGATCAAAATACTTGCCCAACTTTCCTCATGGGATTTTGTAAGGACTCAGTGACAATTCAGTTGAAAGTACTTTGAAAAACAAAACATATTCAATAAAGTATAATAATTATTATTTTATCAAGGTTTAAGAAGATGTTAGACCTACCTCTTCCCCTTCTTACTTCTGGCATTAATGTTATCGGCTCCCTGGGGTGCTTCAGGAGGACACACCCCTGGTGTAAGGACTTGCTGAGCCCTCTTCAGAGCTGCTCCTCTCCCCTTGGTGTCCACCTTTTACCCAGCTCTCACTTGTGGCTCCAAGAAGCTGTAGCATGCGCAGTGGTCACAACCCAGTCATACCCTCTCTGCAGATGGACTAAACCAGGTTGAGGTTAACCAACAGGCTGCAAGCCCATTGGTGAGTCTGGGGGATGTCTACTTCAAGCATGTGAAAACTTCTCTTGGCAGAATGGGCAGATGAGAGAACAGCTTTTACCAGTGGCCATGAAGGCAGCTGAAGCAGGGGCTGTGGGGCGCTTAAAGCTTGGTCAGATGCCAAAGTCATTCTGGACCATCACCACTTGTCTTGATTTTTATATTGCCACTGGACTTCGAGAACCACGGAAAAGAGAGTGAGGCTGACAACTTTACCCAACTCTGCCTCGTTTAAATCCAATTCATATGCAAGGCAAGATATCACCCCACGATGTCACTGGTCCTCTTTGAAAACCAAAGACAAACAGCAATTAATGACTCCCAGAGAAGCTCCATTGTTATTTTACAGGTCATGGGATCATAGATTCAGAGGTAGAATGGACCTCAAAGGTCATAGGATCTTAGGATCATAACATAGAGTTAGAGCTAGGAGGGGTCTTGGAAGTCACCTTGTTCCACCCCCTAGTCTTAGAAGAGCAAACTGAGACCTGAGGGACTCAAGTGAATCATCGAGGTTCACTTGGGGACTAAGCAGCTGTGGCCAGGACTGATACTTCCATCTTGAATTCAAGCCTGGCACTCTTTCCACTGAGCCACCTTGCAAGACGCTACCTACAGCAGAGCGTGGTTTGCAGCAGGGAGGAACCAAAACAGACATTGTCACAGCGTGACAATGTTCGGGTGCATGTTTAATGATTTTTAATTTTTCACTATTCCTCTGATAAAAATTGTACCCAACTAAAAACAAATACATTTGTATTTTCCATCTCCTTAATTAGGTTCTAATTTGGGGGTTCTTATTAGCTTAAAATCATCTCACTAAAATGGTCCTTGGATGATAAAAACGTGAAAGCCACAATCAATCTGAAAGAAATCTAACTATTTAATTATGCTGATTGGAACACTAGAGACCACTGGCAAAATGATCATCTCAGAATAAGCTTGATTTTTAGAATTTGCTTTTTAAAAGATTTAGATGCATATTTATCATTTTCAATTCTATATTGCCACTCTCCTTGAATCTCTGAGCTGGTGCCTTATAGCTTAGCATTGGCAAATTACGTATCTGGCAGGGGCCCTGGGGACTCCGACTGACCCCAACTTGGCACTGTACGGCTGGCCCAAAGTAGATTGTGGATGAATGAGGTGTCCTCAAGAAAGCAGCACTGATTTGTTTAAATAGCTCATTTCTTTGTTTTAAAAAAACAAATTGCTGCGACACATGCTTAACCAGCGACTTGCTAGGAAATCATGAAACATTAGAATTTTACAGCTGTAAGGGACCTTAGAGAAGATCTTCTTGAGCCCTTCCTTTGGTTGGAAAATAAGGGAATTGTCTTTGGTGTTTCCTTCTCCCTCATAACGAATCAGTTGCTAAGCCCTGTTCATTCTGTTTCTGATAGCTTTCCTATTCTTTTCCCCTTCTTTCCATTCCCACTGCCACTATCCTATTTCAGATCCTCATTACTGCAGTAGACTTCTTTTTAAATTAAAAAAAAAAGCAAATATTTTTTCCCTCTCTCCTACTTCCTCTCCCCTCACCCTCATTGAGAAAGAAAAAAACAAAACATTTCTCCAAGAATATCTGCAGTTGGGGCAGCTAGGTGGCACAGTGAGTAGAGCGTCGGCCCTGGAGTCAGAAGGACCTGAGTTTGGATCCGGCCTCAGACACTTGACACACACAAACAAAAACCTAGCCATGTGACCTTGGGCAAGTTACTTAACCCCAATTGCCCTCCAAAAGGACAAAAAAAAAAAAAAAGAATATCTGCAGTCAAGCAAAACATTGGCCATACGTTGGCCATATCCAAAAATTCAGATTTCATTCTGCAAACACCTTGAGTTCATTAGTTCTCTATTAGGAGGTGGGGGTCAAGGAAGGGGAGAACAATTTATTGAGCACCTACTATGTGCAGATGTTATGCTAAATGCTTCATAAATAGTAGCTCACTTTGGTAAGCATGCTTGAAGTTTTAAAATCAAATGTTTAAAAATATGTAAATACTATTACTAATACCATTTTATATATAATTGGAAAATAAGATATACAGGCATTGGGGCATAGAGATTCACCATGCCCTACTCGTAAAGTCGAAGGAGGTATGGGAGAAGATATGGGAGAGAACAGCATGCTTCAGGACTCTGGAACTCAGGTCTTCCTGACTCCAGGTTCTGCACTCTATACACTAGGAGTTTTCTATTCCATGTTAATGATTTGTGTTCTGCTCTTCTGGTTTCAAATATCATTCTCATTTGTCAAGAAAAAAGAACAAAGTAAGAGTTGAGTACATCTTAGGTGTTTCAACATCTGTAAGAACAGATCATTCTGTGCACCTGAAATAAGGAAGTCACTTTTTAAAAATCCTTCTCTTACTTTAAGTTCTTTTCATTGTCCTTAATAAAACCTTTTCTTTTCTTTTTTCTTTTTCTTTTGGTTGTTACCAGACTCGGCTGATTCTGAATTGTATCTCTCTCTCTCTCTCTTTTTTTTCCCCAAATGCTTTATTAACTTCTGTTTTACATCATTCATTTCTGCCAGATTTTGAGTTACAATTTTTTCCCCATTTTCCTCCTACTCACCACCCCAGAATAGCAGTCCCATAGGATATCACCTCCTTCAATCTGTTCTCTCCCATATCTTCTCCCATACCTCCTTCGACTTTACGAGTAGGGCATGGTGAATCTCTATGCCCCAATGCCTGTATATCTTATTTTTAAATTATATATAAAATGGTATTAGTAATAGTATTTATATATTTTCAAACATTTGATTTTAAAACTTCAAATTCCAGATTCATTCCCTTCCTCCCTTGTCACCTACCCTTACTAGGAAGATAAGCAATTCAGTATATGTTATGCATGTGTAGCTATGCAAAACAAATAGTAGATATATTTTAAAAGACTGACTATATTTCCCTCCATCCTATCTCACCTCCCACTTGTTCTATTCTCTACTTTGGTGCTATCCCTTTTCAAAAGTGGGTGCTTCCAACTTCCCTCCCCCCCAGCCTGCCCTCCCTTCCATCATCCCCCCTCTCATCCTCTTCCCCCCTACTCTCCTGTAAGGTGAGAGTTCCTATTTAGTATGTATATCATTCTTTCCCTGAGCCAAATTCAATGAGAATAAGGTTTTGCCTTTTTGCCTTCCTGTTCTTCCTCTTCATAGTAACCATTTTCTCTTGCCTCTTCTATACGAGATAGTTTACCCCATTCTGTCTCTCCCCATCTCCTCTTGTTATATTCCTCTCTCACCTATTAATTTCACCTCTTAAGTATCATCCCTTCCTATTAAATTCGACCTGTGCCCTCTATCTATGTATAGCTATAAACATATATACACACATTCACATATGTATTCATATGTCCATATACCCTTCTTCAATTATTTTCATACTGAGAAAAGTTTCATCAGTTATAATTTTTGTTTTTCCATGTAGGAATGTAAATAGTTCAACTCTGATAAGTTTCTTATGATTTCTTTTCCCTGTTTACCTTCTCAAGCTTCTCTTGCTTCTTGTGTCTGAATGTCAAATTTTCTATTCAACTCTGGTTTTTTCCTCAAGAATGCTTGAAAGTCCTCTATTCCACTGAATGACCATATTTTCCCCTGAAACAAGATACTCAGTTTTGCTGGGTAGGTGATTCTTGGTTTTAATCCCAGCTCCTTTGCCCTCTGGAATATCATATTCCATGCCCTTCAATCCTTCAGTGTAGAAGCTGCCAGATCCTATGCTATCCTGATTGTTTTTCCACAATATTCAAATTGTTTCTTCCTGGCTGCTTGTAATATTGTCTCCTTGATCTGGGAACTCTGGAACCTGGCTATAATATTCCTAGGAATTTTCTTTTGGGAATCTTTTTCAGGAGGTGATCAGTGGATTCTTTCAACCTTTATTTTGTAATTTTCCTTGAGAATTTCTTGAAGGATGATTTCTAGGTTCTTTCTTTGATCATGGCTTTCAGGTAGTCCAATAATTTTTAAATTATCTCTCCTGGATCTATTTTCCAGGTCAGTGTTTTTTCCCATGAGATATTTCACATTGCCTTCTATTCTTTCATTTGTTTGGATCTGTTTAATAGCATCTTGATTTCTCATAAAGTCACTAGCTTCCATTTGCTCTAGTCTAATTCTGAAGGAATGGTTCTCCTTAGTGAGCTTTTGAGATTCTTTTCCCATCTGGCAAATTCGGCTTTTTAAGGCATTCTTCTCCTCATTGCCCTTTTGAGACTCTTTTGCCATTTGAGTTAGTCTATTTTTTAAGGTGTTGTTTTCCTCAGTCAGGCTGTTGACTGTCATTTCATAATTTTCTTGCATTGTTCTCATTACTCTCCCCAATTTTTCTTCCACTTCTCTTATCTGCCTCTTAAGGTCCTCTATGGCCTGTAACCAGCTCTTATTTTTATTTGGGGCTTTTGGTGCAGGACCTCCCAGTCCTCCTCCTGTTCCATGCTTTGATCCTCTTTGCCCCAAAATAGGAGTCTAGTGTTGAATTTTTCTGTTTATTTTGTTTCCTTTGTGTAGACATCTTGCCCCTCAATTACTTGACTTTTGGGCTTGTTGCCACAGTAGGATTCTGCCACCAGACAGGGGAGCTTCCATCCCAAGGTTTTCTCAGCTGCTGGAGGTATTAGTTGGGTGCCCTCTCTGAAGCCTCCACACGCTCTGGCAAGCTGGTCACACACCCCAAGACCTCCACCCCAGACTGCAATCCAGATCTAAGCAGGTTAAAACAAGAGCACTTACCCCCCAGACTGATCGCCTGGTCCCCCCACAGTCTGCAGGCCAGTAGCTGAAGCTGCAACATTGCGCCTGGCTGTGCCGAGATGTCTCAGCAGCTTCTCACCCTGGGGGCAAAAGCCAAGCATTCCCAACTACTGCTTTCAAAGTCCAAACTGCACTGACCTCTCATTTTGTCCTTGGCATCTATATGTTGGAAATTCCGGAAGTGCCACAGCTGCTGGTGTTCTGGTGTCCCTCCAGCTGGCTGCTAGTCAGGCCTCCCTGGGGCTAAAACCTCCTGCTCATGCGGGTCTGGGGTTGGTTCCCAGAATGCTGTGCTGGCTGCTCCCTGCCAGGCTGCTGGGCTGTCCTCAGTGAGAGGTTAGCTTCTTTGTGTCATTTTGTGGGTTCTGTAGCTCCACAATTTGTTCAGAGTTCCCTTTTACATAAATTGGAAGTGGTGGGAGCCAGAGCTGTGCGGAAGTGCTGTTTCTACTCCACCATCTTGACTCCACCCTAGAATTGTATTTCTCTTAATGCTCTTATAGGACCACGACCCTCTTTTAAAGGAAATAATAAATTTTATTTGAAATTCCATTGCTATAATTCAAATATGTTAACAAGAACAAAAGTAAATACAAAAAGTCACAAAAAATTAATTGCAAATGATTGTACACCTTAACTGTACGATTCTCTTATTTACAGATCATTATAAGAAGCAAATGAGGTATATTCCTAATTTCCACAAAGTTGTAACAAGGTTGTTGTCTTTGTGGAGCATGAATGTTATTCCTGTTTTTATGGTCCTGTTTCACATGATGTAGCCATAGCATGTGCATTATTTTTAAATTGTGCTTCTGCTTTCATCATTCTGCTTCGTTTCAAATACATCCTGATAGGTTTTGGAATTCTTTGCATTTGTCATTTTTTATGGTGAGATAATTTTTCATATAGTTCATTTCCATTTTTATTTATTTGTTTGCTAG
Source organism: Gymnobelideus leadbeateri (assembly GCA_011680675.1). Classification (NCBI taxonomy): domain Eukaryota; kingdom Metazoa; phylum Chordata; class Mammalia; order Diprotodontia; family Petauridae; genus Gymnobelideus; species Gymnobelideus leadbeateri. The sequence continues at coordinate 414,065 of WOXC01000339.1, forward strand.
TACGGCTAGAGATATATTTTTGCATAGATAGGTCCTTTTTTATTCCCTTTTCTTTCTTGGCAATATCCCTGAAACTGAAATAGCTCAGGCAAAGGGCCTCAGCTTTTGATATTTTATTGAAAAATTTCATATTGCATTCCAAAATAAAAATTAAACCAATTCAAACCATCACCAGCAGTCTATCAGCACCCCACTTTCCCCATATTCATGCTAACATTGAATTTTTGCAAACTTTTGTAATTTGAAGATGTGCCACACTTTTGCATCATGTTAAGCTGGAAGGACTGTAGAGATCACCTGGTCCAACTCCTTCATTTTACAGATGAAGAAACTGAAACCCAGAAACGGGAAGTGATTTCCCCAAGGTCATGCAATGGTTGGTTGTTCTTCGGTCATTTTTCAGTTGTGTCTGACTCTTTGTGACCCCATTTTGGATTTTCTTGGCAAAGATAATGGAGTGTTTTGCCGTTCCCTTCTCCAGCTTATTTTACAGATGAGGAAACAGAGGCAAACAGGGTTAAGTGACTTGCCCAGGGTCACACAATTAATAAGTATCTGGGGTTAGATTTGAATTCAGATCTTCCTCCGTCCAAGCCAGATGATTGATCTACTGTACTACCTTGCTGCCCTATAATAGTTAGATTTAGAAAAGCCTTGGGTGACAACTCCCCAATGCAGCCTTGTTTTCTTTATACTACACTAGAATGTTAACAAATTGGATCACTGATGGGTCGAGAGCATTCATTCTGGACTGGGCTAAGGGAAATTACTTGCCATCTATCTTGTGGTTCTAAAATAATCATAGGGCTTCCAGAAGTCATCTTGGATATGAGATAAAAGACCAGGCTATTACTTGTAGATCCAAACCTGCTCCCATTCATTAATCTCTTACCATTGCTAATGTATCATTTATAGCCATTGAGGCTACCTTGATTTCCCATTTGGTTTTGTGGCATTGGTTTAAATTGATTTTCACAAACTGAAAACCTTAACCAGTAGTTCTCTTCATTCCCTAAAGAGAGAGAGAAGGAAAGAGTGAGGGATGTCTCCATATCCTCTCAAGAATCTTTTCAATGAGCAGAAATGCAATAATATTAATCATAGATAACTATGTGCCAGGAACTGTGCTCAGCATTTTACAGTTATTTCCTCATTTGTTCCTCATAAAACCCCATGGAGGTAAGTGCTCTTATTTTCCCCATTTTACTAATGAGGAAACTGAAGCAGAGGTTAAGTGACTTGCCCAGGGTCACACTGGCTTATAAGTGTCTGAGGCCAGATTTTAACCCAAGAGCTCAGGGATTGCTCTGTCAGATGTCTGAGATCCAGGTCTGATGCTCTGTCAACTATGCTCCTAATACCCATATGAGAAATGTAGTAAAATGGGCTAGGTGGCACAGTGAATAGAGCACTGGACCTGGAGTCAGGAGGACCTGAGTCCAAATCCAGCCTCAGACATACACACACACACAAAAAAAACTGGCCATGTGGCTTTGGGCAAGTCACTCAACCCCAATTGCCCTACCATCCCCCCTCCAAAAAAAAAAAAAAAAAGAAATGTTCTTGGTAAGTCAATTGATGGGTCTGTGCCTCAATTTCTTCAACATAAAATAAGGGTGTTAGATTAAATGATCACTAAGATTTCTTCCAGCACTGATATTTTAAGTCCCTGGTTTATTTGTAAGCTATTATGTGCTAGGTGCTAAGAAAAAAAGTATAATAAGATGATTCTTGTTTCTAAGGAGCTTATAATCTGGTTAGAGAAATAAGAAAAGAAGGCATTGAAAGAGAATCGAGAATGTGTATGTTTTTTGGGGGCATACATATGTTTTGCTTCTGTCCCCCAGCTAACTATCAGTGGCTTTTTGCCAGTGCCTCAGGCTTGGCCCACCTATAAAGCTTTGAAAGATGGTTGTGCCAAGGAATGTTCTGGTAAATGTTTAATAATCAGGTCTCTGAAAATAAAAAATTATACCCAGGACACATTTCTAAGTTTAATTTGCATTATTAACATTTTCTCCATCCCTTTCTCAAGTCTAGACAATCAACAAAATAATAAATCAAGCCCTGATTCCTAGTGTTTCTGAGGTGTGAATACTCACACTGAAAATTTAACAATGGCTCACTTCAGTCGTTTCAGGCTGGCTTCTCCACACCCTGGTTGTGCCGGAAGAGCTGACAAGCAGGGATCATCCTGGGGGATGAGGGTCGGGTGGGGGTTGGAAGTAACTTGACCTGTGCTGAGCATGAAAACTTGAGAAGAGGGAACAAGAACAGATATGGGTTATGGATGAATACTGCTGTGGTCTTGTCATATCCTTTCGAGATCCCTTCCCTCGTACCTGCTGGTGCCAAGTAAATGTCCATGCTCCTTGCAATTATGATGGAGGCCACTATGGAAAGTGTGATCTATTCAAGGACTACAGAGCTTAACCATTCAGACTGTTAGGGACTGATCCTTCCTTTTACCTTGCACCATGAAGGATTGGGAGATTGAAACCTAAGCACCTGAATGCTGTCTCTCTAAGATCTTGGGTTTCTTTTGGATAGCATCTACAAAGATTTGGGGAGGTTTGAACTCCAGCACCCAAAATGGATCTCTTTAGATTCCTGGATTGGTTTCCTAACCAAAAAAACATGCTATGAGGTCTGGGAGGAGGAATCAGATAGTTTTAAAATACCTTTTGTTCTAATTCCTTTTGTTTCTATGGTTATGAACAAAGAACCATATGCAGCTATGCCATGCCTATGTGGTCTTCTCCAGTGTATCATGCTTGTATGTAAGAGGTTTTCATAGTGAGTGGGGACAGAAGAACCAGAAATGTCAACTTGGCTAAATCCACCCCCTCCTCCCCCTCACCCCCAGACTAATGAGATAAATTTGCCACCTACAAAAGGGGTGGGGTTAAAGTATACAGGTAGACAACTCTCTGAGGCCCATAAAGAAAGAGTTTGGATTCTTTTTTATTGAGTATCTCCTATTGTAGGTTGTAAGGCACTCAGGGGAATATGGGCCTATGGCAAAGAATGTCATACATTTGAATAGCAACACCCCCTAGTGGTTGAATAAGGATACAAAGCAGTGTATACTAAGTACCCTATAATTGAGACAAACCCCAAGTACCTAAACTATAGTGGCCCTAGGCCACTCTATGTGTTTGTCCTTTGTTCTCAAAGAGGACCAGTGATGTCAGGAAGGTGATGTCTTGACTTGCAAGTGAATTGGATTACTGTGAGGGAGGGCTATGCAAGTTCAACCAGCCTCACTCTCTCTTCCAGAGTCATCTGGGTCCATAGGCAAGATATAGATCAGGACAATTGGAGAGGGCCCCATGCAGTGGGAGACCTTTCACCTTTTTAAGCTAAGGTCTTTACCCTGTCTCAGTTTGTCTGAGGCAACACCCATTTCGTGTTTAAGTTACATTGGAAGAGGAAGCTTTCTCATTGGGTATTCCTAATACCTGTGGGCAGCTAGGTGGTGCAGTGGATAGAGTGCTGAGCCTGGAGTTCTCTAGAAGACTAATCTTCCTGAGTTCAAGTCTGACTTCAAACACTTATTAACTGTGTGGTCCTGAGTAAATCACTTAACCCCATTTGCCTCAGTTTCCTCATCTGCAAAAATGAGTTGGGGGCGGTTAGGTGGCGCAGTGAGTAGAGTGTCGGCCCTGGAGTCAGAAGGACCTGAGTTTGGATCCGACCTCAGACACAACACACAAACAAAACAAAAACCTAGCCGTGTGACCTTGGGCAAGTTACTTAACCCCAACTGCCCTCAAAAAAGCAAAAAAAAAAAAAAAAGAGTTGGAAAAGGAAATGGCAAACCACTCCAATATCTTTGCAAATAAAACCTCAAAGAGGGTCATGACGAGTTAATAGCTATTGAAAAACAGATCATCAACAACAACAAATACCAGTGAAATCACAGGTCAGAGCCAAATGCATTTGAATGAATATAACAACTATGACTAGCATTTACATAAAGCTTTAAGGTTTGTAAAATACATAATTTTTCCATAAGTACCTTTAAGAGTTTTAAGAGACATTGTTATCCAGGGCAATAAGGATAGAACAGTAGGTTTTTGTTTTTGTTTCTATGATTCTGTGATCTCCAGTCAGGACACTTAGATTTGAATCTCAGCTCTGATATGCTGTGTGTTCCTGGATAAGTCACATGACTTTTTTGAGCTGTCCCTTTCTCAACAATAAAATAAGTCCAATAATATTTATTGGACTTACCTCACATGGGGAACTGTGAGAAATGTGCTTTGTGTAGCTGAGAGAGCTATAAAAATATAGGTTGTTATTCTCAGAGGAGATTGGATTTGGGTTGGGTCTTGAAGAATGGGTGGGACCCATATAGGTGGGAAGAAAGGGAGGGAGGGACTTTTTATCTTTTGTTCTGTTTCAAATGAAACTCTCTTGTGTCTCCTCCCTTTAATACTCCCATACATTTCCCAGAATTGAGCATTTTGACTCTGTTTTGATTGGAACTTCCTTTGATTTGGGAGGAGGGGTGGGGAACAAAGGAGGAGGCAGCTGCCCTTGAGTCAGCAATACTTTGGACTTACTTTGACTTACTTTTGTGATTCTGCCATTTTCTCCTCTGTCCCATCCCCAGGCTGTTTTTCCTTACCACAGTTCACTGTAGCTCTCTCTCTATCCACTTTAAGCCAAAAGGGGGGAAAAGGACCCCAATAATAATAAAAGCCATAATATCTAAATCAGAGCCAACTCTTCACTTGGAAATATTTACAATCATCAAAACACTCATCAGGGCAGAAATTCTTAATCTTTTTGTGTCATAGACCCCTTTGGCAGTCAGATGAAACCTAAAGATCCCTCCTCAGAATATTTTAATGCATAAAATCAATTATATTGAAATATTCAAATTATTTGTATTATATGAAAATAATTTTTTAAAACCCACCCAAAGTTAAGAACTCTTTCTTAAAGGTAACAAGTCAGTAAGAACTAAACATGTTTTTTAAAGGTGAGTCATAAGAGGAAAGTAAGAGAGTCCCAGATGGTTTAAGATACCCAGTTTAGACTGTTGTTGTCTGAATGTCCATGACCCCGTGTATCATAGCATAACAGGCCCTTCTATCTTTCACTATTTCCCTAAACTGTTTGGGGTTCAGATATGAACTGAGGAAAATCAGTCTTCTGACTTCAGGCCTGGTACTCTATCATTTGTACTACTGTTGAGATTTGGGGTCTTAGAGGTACTCGAGACCCCGAAATAACAACATGCCAGGTCTTGCCGATGGAATTCAGCTCAAGCCTTCTCTCAGCCAAAGTAAAACAAAGTTTATTAAAAATTCACCATAATGGGTAGACTCTTAAGGAGCCTAAGTATTTGTCACACTTCAACACAAACAAGCCTAGCCGAATTAAATTTTCTCTAGATTGAATCTGAGCACCTTCATGGAGGCAAGATGGATCTTATATACAGAAAGACTGTGGGAGGGATCTAGGGATGGTCTAGAGGAGGGGTTTAAGAGGGGTCTTGAGGAGAAGTCTAAGGAGGATTTTGACTGCTGAGGTCAGACTCCAGGAATGGGATTTAGGATGGGAAACTAGCTGAAGGCTACCTGGAGATGACAGGCAATGGAGGGCTAGGCTAGGTTAAGATTAACAGAGATTTGGGCCTAGATAATGAAGGCTTAGGGCCTCAGGTAAATGCCTCATCAAGTGAGAAGATTCAAAGGGGTCCCCAGAGCCTGAACCCCATCACTACCACCTAGTTGCTCCCAATTTAGTCCACTGGGAGCCAAAGTCTCTTTGGGGTTAAGCCCATTGGATTTCTATATTGTCTTTGAGTTTAGCACTAAATGATAGGTGCTGGCTAATTAGGTGACTAAGGTGACTAAGATCCCAGATTGCTGTCTTAATGATGGAAGAATAATCACTTACTTTCTTCAGCTGAGTGATAGAGACCAGAACCAGGCTTAAGCCTGGTTGGTTTACTTTGTTGGTTTTCTTTGTAATAGGAAGGGTTCATTGGGAAGTAGGGGGTGTGTCAGGAAATGATAATGGTGCAAAAAACAAAAAATATCAAATACTTGAAAGAAAAAAGTTATAGAGGAAAGATAATAAAAAATATTACATGGTAAAGTGAGAGAAAAAAACTGATAATGCCAATATTTTCTACATTTATATCAGCTCAGGTTGGCAAATATTTATTCAGAACCTACAGTGAGCCTGGCCCTGTGCTGGACCTGTACAAAATATAGTTCCTGCTTTCAAGGTACGTGTAGTCCATGTGGAGAAAAAGCGTTTATACGTGAGTTATATAGTAATCCTGAGACTGCCTCCTTAGATACATAATTTAACTACTCTGAGCCTTGCAATACCTATGAAAGTGCTTTGTAAACCTTAGACTCCAAGACCCCTTAATAAAAGGGTTTGTTCTGTGAAGTTTGGACTCAGTCAAAGGGTCTCACTTGAGGACCTAGAGGGCCACATGTGGCCTTGAGGCTGCAGGCTCCCCAACCCTGCCTTACAGCCTCATTATCTAAGTGTGCATTTGCATCATTATTTTCCTGACTTCTCTGAACCCCAGTTTCCTCATTTATCAGACAGGAAAGAGGTGCACCATCTGTCCATAGAAGATGTGAAAATCTGAGGTAATACAGGTGCTAATCAGCGCTTAGAATGAAGATACGTACAAATAAGAAGGGTGTCCATGCATGTATGTATCTCCTGATATCCATAGGGTTAGCTAGATGGTACAGTGCACAGAGCGCTGGGCCTGGAGTCAGGAAAACTCATCTTCCTGAGTTCAAATTAGGCCTCAGACTCTTCTAAGCTGTGTGACCCTGGGCAAGTCACTTAACCCTCAGCTTCCTCATCTGTAAAATGAGCTGGAGAAGAAGACTTTGGGTCAAGGCCCAACTGTGCCAATGCACCTGTCCTGGAGTCAGGAGGATCTGAGTTCAAATCTGGCCACAGACACTTGACACTTAACTAACTGTGTCATTTAACCCCAACTGCCCTGCCTTCTCTCCTCCAAAAAAAAAGAACAATGGGCCTAGAATCAGGAAGATGAGTTCAAATCCAGCCTCAGACCCCAGCTGCATGACCCTGGGCAAGTCACTTAATCCCTGCCTCAGTTTACTCAACTGTAAAATAAGTAAGAAAATAGCAACTATCTCACAGGGTTGTGGTGAGACTCAATGAGATAATATCCACACTGAACTTCACACTGTACCTGGCATTTAATAGGTGCTTAATAAATGCATATTCCTTTCCCTATGCTAGGAGAGTGAAGCTCAAACTCTTGATTTAATTAAGTTAGAAAGGCTTAGGGTGAAGACCTTAGTAGAAGTCTAACATAGATAGAGAGGCAGTGTGCCCTGGGTTCAAATTCTGCTTCTGATACATACTGATGATGAGCAAGTCACCTGACCTTTCCTCAGTTTCCTCAACTATAAATTGGAGTTAATAATAGCACCGAACTCACAAGGTGGTTGTGAGGATCCGATGAGGGAGTATTTGTGATGCTTCCCTTCCCCTTCCCTCTTCTCAGTGGCCCGAGGCAGCTCTAGAACCCTAAGTCCCAGAAGGGGAGAAGGAGCTGTCTCGTTGGGTGTTCACTTGTACCCCTGACATCACAAGTCTGGGCCAAGTGTATCTGAACAAATTTAATAAATACAACAACAACAACAATGGCATTAGCTAGAATTTGTATAATGCTTTAAGGTTTGCAAAGCACTTTATCTCATTGATCCCCACCACCACCTGATGAAGGTGTCACTTTTATCTCCATTTTAAAGAGGAGGAAACTGACCCTGGGAGCGCTATAGACAGTAAGTGGTACAGGACATCAGAAAGAAGAGGAATATTTCCGAGTCCAAGTCAGTATTTTCTGAATAACACTCGAGATCTATACACAGCGTCTCTCCTTCGCTCCCTCTCTCTGTCCCTCCCTTCAGTAGCGTTAGCATGAAATGTATGTAAAAGGCTTTCCATAACACACAAAGGCAAAATATGCCAGAAGGTCTTAGAGATTATTGCAATGAATCATTTTGATAAGTCACATTCATATGGTACTTTGTCACTACAAAACACCCCACCAGCATGAGCTCATTTTGTCCTCACAACAGCCCTCTGAGGTAGGCAGTGGAAATATTCCCATAGTGATTCAAATATAAACTACCCATTGATACAGGCCAGCACCTCTGGAATCATATTTCCTTGAAAGGGAAAAATATATAGGTACATGCTAAAAAGAATTATGCATAACTAATATGCTAAAACATAGTTATTGTGCAACTTTATAATCTTCAACTTAATTAAAATAGATCTTTTATTTTGATTTGTATTAACACTACTCTCTTGATTTTTATCACTTTAATTATTGATTGTAAATTTAGTAAATTAAGGGACAGTTAGGTAGTACAGTGGAAAGAGTTCAGGGCCTGGAGTTAGGAAGATTCATCTTCTTGAGTTCAAATCTGACCTCAGACACTTTACTAGTTGTGTGACCCTGGGCAAGTCACTTAACCCTGTGAGTCTCAGTTTTCTTATCTGTAAAATGAGCTGGAGAAGGAAATGACAAACCACTCTAGCATCTTTACCAAGAAAACTTCAAATGGTGTCACAAAGGGTGAGACACAACTAAAAAAACAACTGAACAAAAATTAAGTGGTGTTCAGAGTGTCTCAATGGCACAATTATGGGTAGCACATAGGTTTTATAAAGCCAGATTGGGGAGAGGAGGGGAGTATGGAAGCCTCCTATGTTTAGCACAGTAGCTACCATCCATATTTTACTGATAAGGAAACTGAGGTAGAGATTTAGTGACTTGCCTAAGGTCACACAGTTAGTAAATGGTAGGGATAGATCCTGGTTCTGATGGCGGTACACCCATTTCAAGTTCTTTCCATCATTGTTATCCTAAGGATCATCAGTCACATTTATTGAACATCTGCTTTATGCAGTGAAAACAGATCTGCACCGGGAGTCAGGAGATCTGAGTGTGGGCTCTGCCCCAGCCAGCAGTGTGGATTTTAGCCAATCCCAATGTCTACAAGCCTCAGTTTCCTCAGCAGTAAATGGTTTGATGACTTTATGGTCTCTTCCATGTCCAATAAGCTATGAATCTTTGGATACAAAGATGTGTAAGGCATGGCCCTTGATGTCAATAAGTTTACATCCTGCATAGGGAGATGACTACACTCACAAGATAAATTAACCACACAAGGCAGTATAAGATGGTATCAAATGAGGGGATAGTTATTTTTTATTTTCATGCAATAATAATTTTCATATGTGTTTGCATCTGTAATTTCTCCTTATTGTCTACAGAGTGCTTTCCTCAAAACAACTTTATAGAGTAGGTGTTAAACAGATTTAGTATTTATATTGGTTCATTGTCAATGATTCTTTTAAGCACAATATAGTTTCTTTGTTTATTGCTCCCAATATTGTGAATTTTTATTTTTGTCTTGTCTGGTAGCCTGATTATAGCTCCTGCTTTCTTAGATTCATCTTGATGCATAGTAAATTTTGTTCCAGCCTCTCATTTTGATTCTGTCTTTACTTGACTTAGGTGTCTTTTTTGTAAACAACAGATTGTTGGGTTTTGTTTTCTTATCCTTTCTGTCACTCTCTGTTTTTATTAGATTGTTTAATCAATTCACATTATAAGTTATGATTGTGAGGCTTATGTTTCCCTGCATTTGTTTACTTGGTATTGTTGGGGGGTTTTAAATCCCCTTCCTCAGGCAATACTTTGTCCCAGAAATTAGTTTTGCTTAAAATACTTTGATTCTAATCTATTCCAATAGGTACTCTTCCCATCCTCCTTTCCCTACTTTTTCCTTAGTACTTCAATTTTGTTTAAATGATTAACTTCTTTATTTCGTTATCTGTTTCTCCCTCTTTTGTCTCTTCTCCTCCTTAATTGATTAGTCCAAAATTTTACTTCCCTTCCTCCTCTCTAACTTATTTTTATTAATTTTATTTTACTGTGATTTATAAGTTTCCTTTTCTTTGGTCTTCTCAGTGTTTCCTTTCCCTTTCAGTCTATTCTGAGTTTAATTCTCTTATTTGTAGGCTATAGTCTTTTGTGCCTTCTTTATATACCCTGTGTTCCTCATTGGGTTCAAGATCCTGAAGTTCCTTCTTCTAACCAATTTCTATGTTATTATCTTGATAGATTTTATTCCATTCTCCATTCTTGCCATTATTCCTCCCTCTTAGAAATATCAAATCATGGGGGAAACAACATTGGGCAGAAGCAGCACTGTTAAGTAGAAATTTCCCTGTATTTTTCATCACATGATTCAGTCCTGTTCCCTATACTTATAATTAGCTTCCTTCCTAAAGGCCAAGCCACCTTATCCCTTATTCTATGCACCTCCAACAATTCTAGGTGCCAGTCTCTTCTTCAAAATCACTCACTCCTTGACTGGCATAGCATGCATGTAGACATAGTAAGACTCTCTCAGAGGTGACTTCCCTTCATCTGGACCTGGTCATTTGAATTCATTCAGGACACCTAGGTGCTTTCTTATTATCTCCCTCCTTATCCTGGCTCTGACCTCCTTATCAGTCATTTTTGTTTTGACTTTTCTATTCCAAAGATCTTCCTTGGCAGAGAAAACAGAACAAAAATAAGAGTTGAGTATCAGCTTTCTTCTATAGTTTGTTGTTATGGCGCTGTTCACTTCCAGTAGTGGTCCTAACCCTGGTTGTATGTCCTGGACTCATTATCCATTTCTCCTTTCTGTCCAAATAGTCTAATATACTCTAATGACAGTGTTGCTTCTGTTCTGCTTCTGTTGATCTTCACCCAGGTGCTCTCCACCATTTCTCTGGTGTAAGAATTTTCAAGGTCTTTTCTAGTCACTGCATGAATAAGCCAGCACAGGAGACAAAGAGGTACACTGAAGTTTATTTATCCACAAAATGGTGACACACAACCAGTGGATGTTGGAAATGTGTATGTATGTGTGTGTGTATATTTGTGTATGTGTGTGTGTGTGTGTGTGTTTAAAATACACACATTCCCTGATTAATGTCCTCATGTGAATCCTTGCCCACAAATCCATTTCAAAGCAGTTCCATTGAAGAAGCTCTCTGTAGCAATGTGGGATTTGCTCTTCACAGTTTTTAAACGGACTTTGGGTCCTTTATACAAGGTCATTGTCTTCCTCCTGCCTAGTCAAATTTTTGCCTTCAATATGTATTTGTGATCAGCAATCTTGCCTTAAATATATTAGGATCTTTGTCTGCCTCTGTGTGTGTGTGTGTGTGTGTGTGTGTGTGTGTGTGTATTTTGTCCCTGATTAATGTTCTTATGGGGATTAGCTGTCCATAAACACATTTCAGAATAGTTCCACCAAAGAAGCTTTGTGTCACTATGACACACCCACATACATGTATGTATATGCATGTACACATATATGTGTATGTAGATCTCCTTTCCCTCTCCCCTCCCTCTTTTCCTTTCTCATGTTTTTACTCTCCTTCTCTGTCTCCTTCTCCTTCCCCTTCCTTCCTTTTCTTCTCTTCTCCCTCCCTCCCTTTCCCACCTTTTCCTTCCTCCCCTCTCCCTCTCATATGACTCAGAGAATTTGGAGAAGATCCTGCACTTAGGCAGGAAAAGATATGGAAAAGGTACTGAAAGGAAGAAAGAAAGAAAGAAAGAAAGAAAGAAAGAAAGAAAGAAAGAAAGAAAGAAAGAAAGAAAGAAAGAAAGAAAGGAAGGAAGGAAGGAAGGAAGAGAAAGAAAGAAAGAAAGAAAGAAAAAAAGAAAGAAAGAAAGAAAGAAAGAAAGAAAGAAAGAAAGAAAGAAAGAAAGAGCTTAAATTGTTAAAAGGCCTTTAGCAAAGCCATTTACACCAGACCAAAGAAAACATTGACCCCCTCAATTCAGGGACACACATGAAGGACTTCATATGGAGTACACATGTGGTCTGGGGACACGTGTGGAAGAGCACGCATAGACCATGTGTGTCCTTAACACAAATGTGGAGAGACAATATGTGGCCCTGGCTCATATGTGGAGAGGCCACTCACACCCCAGCTGTGGCGGCCCCCTGGGATGTCTTCTGTTCTGGTTATCGCACTTCCCATTGGGCTTGCTCTCTGTTGTTGCAAGTGACTTGTAGTCTCTGTTGGCCATGGAGTTCCTCTTACATAAGTGGTCTCTGCTGAGAATATCATCTCAGCCAGGAATTAATTGTCTGTTGCTGGTTTCACTGCATTTTTGACACTGCTCTGCCAGTCCCCACCAGCAATAGCTTCTGGCTTCAGCTAGAGCCCTTCCTCATAGCAGTAGGAATGGACTCTGTCACTACTCTTCTATTTTAAAGCCCAGAGGTGGTTTTTTGTTTGTTTTTGTTATGGTTCTTTTAGGAAAGCCCAGATTTCAAACACTTCCAATCATCAAATTAGGAAAAAAAACTGAGTGACTTTTGTCTCATATGGAAAGGCCTGTCTGATTCTCTGAACTTTGGTTAGCATGGGTGTTTCTTCTCCAGAAGGAGATTCCTCAGCCCAAGTACTCTCTAGAACATAGAGCCACCTTACCTAGCTAGTACCTTCAAGCTTAACTCTGTTTTCTTTACCTAGACATCCTAGTTCTCTAGGGGTGGGATCTTTGGCAGAGATAGCACTCTGACTTAGAGTTGGAAAGTCCATGTCACTCTCTGATTCTGATGTCCTTATGGGGATGTTCTGCCCACAAACACATTTCAAAGTAGTTCCACCAAAGAAGCTTTATGTAGTTATGTGGGATTTACCCTTCACAATTTTTAAGGGGGCTCTGGGTCTTTTGGGGCAGCTAGCTGGACAGACTGCTAGGCCTGAAGTCAGGAAGACTCTTCTTCCTGAGCTCAAATTCAGCTTCAGATACTTATTAGCTATGTGACCCTGGCCAAGTCACTTAACCCTGTTTGCCTCAGTTTCTTCATCTGTAAAATGAACTGGAGAAGGAAATGGCAAATCACTATAGTATCTTTATCAAGAGTTTGACACAACTGAACAACAAGGTCATTGTCTTCCTCCTGCCTAGCCAAATTCTGGCCTTTAGTGTGTGTATGTGTCCAACAACAATCTTGCCATGTATATTTGGATTTCTAGCTCCCCTTTCTTACTAACTTAGGGAACCACTCATAACCAGCTTCCTCACTGACCCAGGGGCCTCATGTTCACTGAGACTACACTATAGTTTGAGTTGGGGGTGGGGGACAGGGCTAGGAAGGACATTCTATGCATCCAGGAGTTATATCCATTTCCCTAAAAGCACAGAATGGAAGTTCAGCTAAATGTTTTTAGTTTGACTATAGCTCTTACCCCAAAGAAATGGGTGCTTTTGGGTCACTCTTTGGTTCCTACCCTCTACTTAGATCTCTTTTCTCTTGGGTGCCTGTCCATTTGTTAGAAATCCAGCCTCACTTTTTTTATATAGGAGAGATTGTCCTTTCCACAGTTAGATTCTTCTTTTCCTGGAATCTCAAGGGAGAGTCCCATGATCATGAAATCTAAAAGCAGAAAGAGCAGAAAAAGAGAAAGAACACAGAATTAGTCGTGTGTCCTTAGGCAAGTCATTTGCCCTTCTCTAGGCCTTTGCTTCCTGACTTATAAAATGAGAGGGTTGGGTTATATGATCACTAAGGCCACTAACCAAAAAATAAAAAGGTGATCCATTGCAGAAGGAAATGGAAAACCACCCCAGTATTTTTGCCAAGAAAACTCAATGAAAAAAATTGTTCATGGGGAATTGGACACAGCTGAACAATAACAACAAAGACCCCTTCTACCTCTAATCATCTGTGATTCTGTGACCCTAGAGAACATCAATACCGTGCTATTTAACTTCAACTCAAAACTCCCAGACCTGCATAGCAAATCAAAAATAATTTTGTTCAATTTCAGGCCTTGAACAAGCATTCTGCCCAGCCCACTCCCCCTTAGGTGGTATCGGTTCTTCAAAGAAAAAGCATGGCTTTGATTGAAATAGCTGGAACATGGTAATAAAATGATACCCATGTGCAAGTTCCCATTACTCCTAAGTACATTCATTTGGCTACAGCTTCCTGAAGACCTTTCATTGCTTACTGCATGAAAAAGTGATATTTCACACATGTTTTACATTAACACCATGATTTAACTTCAGAGTGAATGAGAATCAGTGCAGCAGTCAACTACCATATTAGAACCCATTTATTTTGTATTAGAGGCAGCCATGGTGCCACCTTGGACTGTGATCTTGTCAGATCTCATAAGGTAATAATAATCATAGCTTACATTTTCATCATTCCCCTAAGACTTTGCCATCTCCGTGTGGGTGTGTTTCCCTTTCCTGACTCTAACTACAGAAGGTCCATGGTGGAAGGGTCCCCTAGTTGCTGCAGCCTAGGTCTTCTTGTGACCCCGTAAGCAAGCTGCTGATTTGGTGCTTGGAACGTAATGGGGAGAATATGTAATGTCCCAAAAGTGTTACAGCAGTTTCGTGATTTAATAGCTTAAAGCTGCCCAAAGACTTTTGAGACCCCCTGTATAGTGTCGTTGTCTCCCCTGTAACTCCTGGAGTTCCAAACCTGCTAATTGGGTAACACAGTGTCACGGAAAGAGCCCTGGCTCCAGGATTAGGAAATACTGGGTTCCAGTCTTGATTCTCTCTCTCTTCTTACTAGTTGTGTGTCCTTGGAAAAGTCATTTAACCTCTTGGAGCCTATCTCCTTATATGTAGAATGTGGATAAGAATACTCACAAAACCTTTCCTAAAAGGCCCTCATGAGCACGGTGGTACTTAGGTTATTCTTCCAATTGTTACTGGATCTAATAGTCCAAATAGAGAGCTGACCATGTTTTCTCATCCTTTGTATTTTTGTTCATGTTTTTCTTTTCTTTTCTTTTCTTTTCTTTTCTTTTCTTTTCTTTTCTTTTCTTTTCTTTTCTTTCTTTCTTTCTTTTTTTTTTTTTTTTGCTTTTTGGAAGGGGACTTGCCCAAGGTCACCCAGCTAGTAAGTATTAAGTGTCTGAGGCTGGATTTGAACTCAGGTCCTCCTGATTCCAGGGCTGGTGCTCTATTCACTGTGCCACCTAGTTGCCCCTGTTCCTGTTTTTTTTTTTCCACAAATACTTTCTGAGAAGTCCATCCAATAAACTGGGGACTTTCCTCTAAATCTTTTTTTTTCAGTACATAGGATATTTGTCCTTTCCCCCCTTATTCTTATTATATAACCAATAGAATCCTTTTCCTTTAGACATTTCTTTGACGATTTTCTGGTTTCATTTATGTTGAGAATATCAAGTTTGATATAGTTCTTTTACTAGTGTGTCAACTTCTTAGACAAAGATGTCCCATTTAAAGCATTGCAATACTCTGAATGGATTTGTGATCTCATCAATAGGTGTATTAGGTCCACTGGTACATAGGAGAGCCCATCCATCCCTTCCTGTACGGTGTGGTTCTTTGTCTATATTCTTTTGGACCTTCTCCATAGAGTGTCCATTCATTAAAGCAGAGGCTTTCCATCAGGTCTTTGTAGATATCACTGAATCACTTGTTATTACCTCATTACTGTGATGTATCCAATTTATTTTCTTTTCTGGTCATATATTTATTTGAAGAATCTTCTTGATCCAGTTATTTTATGAAGGTAATACATCATTGGTGATATGGTATAGCCTATTTATATCCTACATATGTTTCTCTGTTGTTCTCTGTTATCTATGATTTTGCTTCTTCAGATATTGTATTGTTTTGATATCTGCAATCATACAATGCAAAAGTCTTCGGGCAGCTTTAAGGTATCAAATAATAAAACTGCTGTAACACTTTTGGGACATTCAGTATTCTCCCCATTACATTCCAAGCACCAAATCCCTAGCTGGCTTTTGGGGTCAAAAGAGGACCTAGACTATAGGTTTGTTTGTTTTAAAGGCTAGGTCTTTAAAGTGGAACAAAGCTTGGAATTGTTAAAAGTCCTACATAATTTCCCCAAAGTAATCCAATCCCCTTCTTTCCTCCTTTTTTTATTTTGGGCCCATCTGCAGCATCTCAGTCCCAGATCTATTTACTGATACACTTGCTAATTTACTGAGAATGATCATTCAACTGCATGTCCTAATACAGACATTTTCCATCCATTTAGTTTTTCCTGTATACATTGTTAGGCCAATCTCTTTTGAATAATCCTGGAAGTTATTGAGGATCTTATTATATAGCACAGTAGGGTTTTGCTATACTTTTCAAACTATTCTCCTCCATTATTTGCTTTCTCATTAGTGCCTTGTATAATATGGTAATTATATGGTTATGTAATATGGTTAGTTGTTGTCCTGCATTCTTGAAAAGGACCAAAATAATAATATAAAGAGCATGCAGTTGATGGTAAGGAAACTTTGGGATTAGTCTTGACTACTATTTGGGAAAGTCTCTTACCTTCTTTGCTGTTTCTTCATCAGGTGATGAGTGTTAGATGCTAAGGCTTATTCCAACTCCAGATTTCAAAGTGACTTTTCCCAAAATGTAAGGAGTCCTTAAAAATTGGGCAATCACATGATTCTAGTGGAGAAGAAAACCATTTGCCATTTATATGGTACTGTTCATGTAGTCTATCCAATAAATAAATCATTATCTGGTGATGTACTTATTTAGAGTCATAAAGATTATTAGGGAAAGATCCAGAAAACTCAAGCCTCATGAAACATTGTGGTGTATAGTAGAATGAAAGCTGACTTTGATTCTCAGTTTTGTTATACTTCTGGCTGTGTGCCCTTGGGCAAATCAATTGGCCTCCCTATACCTCCCTTTAAAGCCTTCTTTCTAAAATGGAGATAATGAGAGTTTTTTCTACCTACCTCCCAAGGTCCTTGTGAGCAAAGTGTTTCATAGATCTTAAAGCACCTCCTGAATGTAGATGGACCTAATTATTACTAGTCCCCAACACTGCCACCCAGAAGTTAGAGGCAAGGATCCTGCTTTTAAGAAAGAGAGGTAGATAAAGCATTTGTTAAACTCTGATTTTATGCCAGAAACTATTTTAAGTTAAGTCAACAAGCATTTGTTAAGTTCCTACCACATTCTGGGTACTGTGCTAAGCAGTCCCTCCTTGTAAGGGACTCACAATCAATCTAATGGGAAAATGCTTAGTGCTGGAGATACAAATAAAAGCATGCTAGATGGTCTCTGCCCTCAGTGAGCTTACATTTTAATGGGGAAAGGTAACACATGAGACAGCTGGGGAGGAGGGAGATGGATGCATGGGAGTGTAACTGGAGATGTCCAGGGATTGCTGTGCAGGTCTACAGCTGAGCAAAAGAAGGATGATGCTGGAAACAGGGAGAAGAGTTAGGAGGCTATTACAAGAGCCCAAGAAAAAAAGGAATGAGGTCCTTTAATATCACCACCCTGCAAGGATGGTGGTGTTTGATTAGAGAGAAGGGCGTTGTGTCAACAGATTCTTGTTGAGATTTGATAACTGCTTAGGTATAGGGAAGAGGATAAGAGAAGGTGAAAGAGCAGAAGGACTCTGAAGGGGATCGTTCTGACCTCATCTGAAACAGGAAAGGTGATAGATTCTGTTTGGGTGAAGTAGGTTTGTAATGACTATGAAACCTCCCGGCAATTGGTGATGCAAAGGTGGAGCTCAGAAGAGAAACTAGGGTTGACATGTAGACTTGGGAGTATAGTCATTGAACACATGTTAGTGAATGAGATCATGGAGGAGAATGAAGTCTTGATGGTAGAGAGATGAGTGAATATTCCATGATGAGCTTTCTGGCACATGTTGTGGTGTTATTGTTGTTTATGTATTTTTAAATTTAAATGTTTGATGATCTCTCTCTCTCTCTCTCTCTCTCTCTCTCTCTCTCTCTTTCTCTCTCTCTCTCTCCCTCCCTCCCTCCCCTTTCCCTCTCCATCCCCTCTCTCCTCTCTTTTCTCTCTTCTCTCTCCCTCTTTCCTTCTCTCTGTCTCTCTGTCTCTTCCTCCCCTCTCCCCCCCTTCTCTCTCTCTCTCCCTCTCTCCTTCTCTCTCTGTCTCTCTGTCTCCCTCCCTCCCCTCTCCCTCTCCTTCCCCTCTCTCCTCTCTTTTCTCTCTCTCTCTCTCTCTCTCTCTCTCTCTCTCTCTTTCTCTTCCCCCCCCTCTCTTTCTCTCTCTTTCTTCCTTCCCAGTGACTCCCCTCATCCTCTATGACTTTGTAATAGTCAAGCACAACAAAGCAATATATTGACCGTGTCTGAATACCGGTGTGCCTCGTTCTCTAGCTGTGGTCCACCATCTCCCTGCTGAGAGGCAAGAGTCATACTTCAACATCAATGGCTGAGGCATTTTCCTGCTCTGTGGAATTCATTCTGTTCAGTGCAGGGTTAGGGGAGGGGGATAGAAAAGGAAGGTAGAGGAAGAGCCACCCCCATTAATAATACCTTACACTTTGACTATACATTGTGGTTTTCAAAGGACTTTCATATACATGATCACATTCAATTTTCACAGCAGCCTCATGAGATAAATAGGGCAAGGATTGCTATCATCATTTTATGAGATGAGAAAACAGATTCCATTTAAGGGTAGGCCAGTTTGTGCAAGCAGAGCCAGTACTAGGAGCCGAGGCGGGTTTTCTGATTCCAAGTCCGGGTCCTTCGGGTCATGCATGTCTCTTCTCCCTAAAGTCTAGTGCATGTAATTTAGGGGACAGGAATGGATGACGCTCCGAGGAGCAGCCAGGTAGATAAGAACAGAAATAGGAGAGAAGCCAGGCAAAGAGAAGATCCCCAGGGGATAAGCAGGATCACAAGCTAAGGAGCAGACCAGGAAGACAATGTCCTAGGAAAGGATGCTGCATTTAACAATTAAGAGATCTTTGGCATCCTTCAAGTGAGCAGTTTCATTGGGGTTGTGGGACACAAAGACAAATAGAAAAGTGAGTAGGAGATGAGGAGGTGAATGCAGTGAGTGGAGATAATTCTGTCTCGGAATTTGGCAATAAAAAGGAAGAGAAAAGATAGAATGCTATAATGAAAGAATGACAAGGTCAAGGTTTTGAAAACATGGAGGAAACCTGAGCATGTTTAGAGGCAGCAGAGAAGGAGCCAGAAATAGGGAGACTGGAGATGAGAAGAGGAAAGGATTGAAGCTGCAGGTTCCCAGAAGAGTGAGAGAGGATGGTCAAGGGGACAGATAGAGGAGAGGGTTCTAAAGCTGACTCCCTCTCCCTTTCCCTCCCCACCAATGAATAGAACTGGCTGCTGTTGCTCAGTAAATCTTCGTGTATGGGGGGGAGCTATAACATAGGTGGCAGATTAAGGGGAGGGTCAGGACAATGAGGGAAGGGGACACTGCCTAGCCCTAGGCCTACAGAAACATCCTCATCCTCATCATGGCCAGAACACTCATTGAATCGGACTCTTCATTAGAAACCTGGGCAGTTTCCAGTTCTTGTGTGAGACACGTTTTTCTCAGTTTCAGAGTTGGTGTTCATTTTCAGCTAAAGAAAATTGCACTACTAAAAGGAGACATTTCAGTGCTGTTTACACCTCCTGGGACGTCTTTCTCTTTCCCTTCTGCTTATTCTAATCTCTTTCTCCTTTAGGAGCTATCTCAGCTCCCATCTCCTCCCCCAGGAAGCCCCCCCTGACTACCCAGCTCAGGTAGATTCCCCCTTGTCCAAGCTCCTTGGTCCGTACCATTCACTTTAGCACTGGATTCTACACCGTTTTGTAATAATCTCTTCCAGAACTTGAGCTTTGTTTCCGAAGCTAGACAGATGTAATCAAGGGATAAGACAGAGTCCCCAGTTTTTCCCGTGTCCCCCAGGGCTTGTTGCATAAAGATATAAGGACACACAAGAGGTGGTCAGCTAATAATTGATAAGGGACTGATAAAATGCCACTGATGTTTGAAACATAATGCAAGAGGAATAGACTCTGTGTTCTGGGGTTATATTAATCCAAATTAATTAACACAATTGGATGAATATCCAATAAACATAAATTAAACACCTATTTTTTCCTAGATGCTGAGAAAAGAAGAAGTTTAGTTGACCCAATGCCTGTCTTCATAAAGCTAATAGTCTTGTTGGAGGAAAAGACACATTTACAGATAGCTATAACAATATTAAATAATTTTTTATTTTATTTTTATTATTAAAAGGCAATTAGGTAGTGCAGCAGATGGAATGCTGGACCTGGAGTTGGGAAGACCTGAATTTAAATCCAACCTCAGACACTTCCTAGCTGTGTGATCTTGGGCAAGTCACTTAACCCTTTTGCCTCAGTTTCCTCATCTGTAAAATGAACTGGAGAAGGAAAAGGCAAACTCCTCCAGTATCTTTGCCAAGAAAACCCCAAATGGAATCATGAAGAGTAGGGCATGACTAGAAACAACTGAACAACAACAAATGTACTTTATTCTGTCTGCCTGGTCCTGTGTAGACAATAATGTCAAGTACATCTCCCTTCCTATACTTTGGACAACCTTAAATATGTATAATCGTGTCTCCTAATAAGTGTGCTAACTGAGTTTTACTGTGTTTTGAATTCAAGACAAAACCAAACCCACATCCAGAGTTCTGTTCAGACTAATCTAATTCTCCAACTTCCCTCCACCCCCTCAAACTTGCTCCTAGCAGTTTTTCAGCAGCTGAAAAGTGACTAGTGATTCTCTCAAAGGTCGGGCCCCCTGCCTCCTGGCTTTATGCAGAGCTTGTGTTATTCTGACTGCTCAAACTCCACTGACTTCAGAAATTGTTCTCATTATATCCCAGCTGTAATTGGTCTGCAGAATGCATTCACCATGCAGGAGATAAAGCGAGGCTTTTACTCCACTCAGAGGACATGAGAGAGTGGCTAGGCCTGTGGTCACCACATCCTTCAATGTGGAGGGACCCCTGTCATCACCAGCAGTTTTGCAGACCCCAGGCATGGTTGGCGAGTGAAGGAAACTATGCCCATTAACAGCCCAGCTCACAACTCGAAGGCTTTCTCTGAACAATGCTTCCTCACTTGGCTTGTGAAGCCTCCAGAGAGTAACTCATTAGGAATAAAAAGCCCAGGACAGCCAAGTCACCTTGGGTGGCTTTCACCTGGCTGCTGTTGTCATCCTCCCCAGAGTGGGCCAGCGTTAGGAGGGGTCATCTCTGCCTTTTCTGGTCTACAAGAAGGCTCATCTGGGGGCGGCTAGGTGGCGCAGTGAATAGAGCGCCGGCCCTGGAATCAGAAGGACCTGAGTTCGGAGCCGGCCTCCGACACTTAATCCATACAAACAAAAACCTAGCCGTGTGACCTTGGGCAAGTTACTTAACCCCAATTGCCCTAAAGGGGCGGCTAGGTGGCGCAGTGAGTAAGAGCGCCGGCCTCGGAGTTGGGATGACCCGAGATCAGATCCGGCCTCAGAAAAGGAGCACCCACACACAAATAATGACTAGCCGTGTAACCTTGAGCAAGTTACTTAACCCCAATTGCTAAAAAAAAAAAAAATAAAAATTAAAAAAAAAAAAAGAAGGCTCATCTGGAAGGGCGAGGCATGCCTGCCTGCCTGAGAGCTGTTACCTGCCTGCCCAGAGCTGCCTTGGGCTTCCTGATAACAGAAGCAGAAATAGTATAAGTTGTTGTTGTTCAGTCGTTTCAAACTCTTTGTGACCCCAATTGGGATTTTCTTGGCAAAGATACTGGAATTGTTTGCCATTTCCTTTTCCAGATCATTTTATAGTTGAGGAAACTGAGGCAAACAGGGTTAAGAGACGTGCCCAGGGTCATACAGCTAGTACATGTCTGAGGTCAAATTTGAACTCAGATCCTTCTGACTTTAGGGCTTAAACTCTATCCACTACTACACTTAGCTCAATACCTGTTAGTTAATTATATTTTATTCAAGCAACTGACACTTCAGCATAATTTCAGGTATTAGATTACACTGTTATAGTTTGTTAGGGCCCTATAGGAATGGGGGTAATACAAGGTAGGAAAGTTTTGATGGGGAGGGGAGGATGTGTCCTGAGGTCTTGAATGTGTGTCATTGCATGTTGTACAGGTCTGTAGAGGTACTAAATTGGGCAAGAACTGGGCTGTCTAAGGGAAGCTGATGCTGGAAGGCAGATGGAGCTGTAAACAAACTTGTTCTCCTCCACATTTCTCCTAAGAGTTGGAGGAAGGAGCCTTCATGGGCAACATTGAGAAATCAAGTATATCAGAGGAGAGAGGCGATGGCCCCACTGTTCTCTGCTTTGGAAAGCCCATGTCTCAAGAACAGTGCTCGGTTCTGGGTAAGCCATTATACCAATGACACTGACAAGCTGGAGTGGTCCTAGTCAGGGGTTCTTAACCTGGGGCTCCTTAACTTTAAAAAATCTGATTTTTGACAATTATATTTCAAAATAATTGGTTTCCATTCTAATCCTACATATTTTATTTTATATGCTTATTAATTTGAGAAAGAATCCATGCCAAAGGGGTCCATGACATCTAAGAGAAGGTTAAGAACTCTCAGAAGAGAAAAGTAACTGGAATTGAAGAGTATCTGCCATATAAAGATTGGTAGATGGGACTACACATGTTTAGTCTGAAGAAGTAAAAACTTAGGGCTGGAAAAGCCCAATTTTGATCAAAACAGCAACATACTGAGCATCTGCTATGTGTTCCTTATATTAGGTGCTGTGGGTGATATGGAGAAATACAAGGTATGGCCCATGCCTCAAGGGCCTTATAGTATGGTTGGGGAATAATGATATTGCCGATGATAATAGCATCAAACTGGTATGTATGTAGTGCTTTCAGGTTTCCAAAACATTTTACAATTAGATCTCATTTTAGCCTTGCCATGGCCCTGGGAGATAGGGGCTATATTATCCCCACTTTACTGATGAGAAAACTGAGGCAAGAAGAAGTTAGGGGACTTCCCAGGGTCCCAGAGCTGGGATGCCAAATGTCTGAGGCTGGATTTAAACTCCAGGCTTCCTGGTTCTAGGTCCCACGCTCTATCTGTTGCATCACCTGGCTGCCTCATAGGCAAGGCTAGTACATGAAAACTGGGAAATATCAGTACAAAAATGGGACAACAACACGTCACTGAGGGAGAGGCACCTGCAGGCAGTATGTCATTAATACAATTAATATCAGTAATATCGTGCTCTTGCCACTGTGATTTAAAGTCAGAGAGAAGTATGAGGTCAGAAGAGGTTGAGGAAAATCTTAGAATTTCATGATATTAACTTGAAGGAATGCTAATGGTGGAATTTCATTCACTGAGGCAGTCAGTCAGTCAACAAGCATTTATGGAACACTTTGTGCCAGGCTTTGGGCTAATACAAACAAAAAGAAAGACAGCACCTGCCCTCAAGGAGCTTACTCTTTTTTTTTTTTTTGCTTTTTTTTTTTTTGAGGGGGGATGCAGGGCAGTTGGGGTTAAGTGACTTACCCAAGGTCACATGGCTAGTAAGTGTTGTGTCTGAGTCTGGATTTGAACTCAGGTCCTCCTGACTCCAGGGCCCATTCTCTATTCACCGTGCCACTTAGCAGCCCCTGGAGCTTACATTTTAATGGAGAAAGATGGGGAGGAAGAGGGAAGGTAGCCTAGCAGTGGGGCATGATGAAGAAGTTCAGAGGAATGCTGCTGGGTGGGAAATGAGGAGATGGCTGGGCTGAGCCCCTTCTTTAAATGGAGCTTCTGGGAGGAGCCCATCCTCCAGGAGCACAGGGTGCTTCCAAAGCAGGAGGAGGAGGAAAGGGTTTAGGGGAGGGAGCTTGTCCCTTGCCTCTCATCTCCTTTGTGGTTACTCCACCCTGAGAACAACAGTCATGTAGGCGGCTGAAGCGGGTGCCCTGGCATGACACTGAAGATGCCTGGGTCATCCACTGTATCCCAGGCCATGGCTGGCTGTCCTGGCTTTTATCCTGCCACTGGATGACTCTGGAAGAGAGAGGGAGGCTGATGACTTTGTGCACCTCGGCCTCACTTCAATCCAATTCACTTCAGTCAAGACATCACAAGGTGATGTGACTGGTCTTCTTTGGAAAGGAAGGACCAACAACACCAACAACAATGACAATCTCCCTATACCTAAGGCCAGCCCTGCTGATGAAGACCAGAACAAAAGGGAGTAGGGGTGGCTAGGTGGTGCAGTGAGTAAAACGCCTGCCCTGGAGTCAGAAGGACCTGAGTTCGGATCCATCCTCAGACACTTAACACAAAAAACTATCTGTGTGACCTTGGGCAAGTCACTTAACCCCAATTACCCTCCAAAAGGCCAAAAAAGGAAAAGAAAAAAAGGGAGTAGAAATAAAATACAGTGAGCCAAACATCACTTAGGACTTAGTGGAGGGCCAGGGTGGTTTATCAAATATCTATGGCCCCGACCTTGGGGTTAGGGACAACTCAGGGAGACTGGTTCAGAGCTTGCCTTAGATATTTATTAGCTGTGTGACCTTGATGCCTAACCTTTCTGTGCCTCAGTTTCCACATTTGCAAAATGAAGGGTTGAACTTAATGGTCTCTAAGGAGATGACCTCTTTTAATTCTAAATCTTTGATGCTTGATGACCCCTTTGCTTATCTCTTTTACATTCATCTTGTTCATTTTTCACTCTAAAGGCAATTTTCATTTTAAGTAAATTCAATAAGCAAAAATCTTTTTTAAAAAAAAAAGATGATTATATAGGAGAGTTTCTTTTTCACTTAATGAATATTTTTACAGTGGATAAGTCTTCCTAGATGAAGAACTAAAGTGGACTTAAGAAACCAACCGGTCTATTTCCCATTTCCCCATATTTTACAGGGTAAGGAAATGGAAACCAGAGAGATTTGAGGAATTTTCCTAAAGTCACTGGAGTATGTGGCAGTGAGAACTTGAACCCAGGTCCTCTGACACTAAATTCATTCTTTTCTATTCAATTTCATTCATTGCTATTCCACACTGCCTCCCTCAGAATTTCTTTACATTTACAAAAATTCAGTTTAGTTTAGATGCAACATTTCAAGAGCATAGCAACAGCACAGGAATCCACTTGCAGATTATAGTGTTAAGATCTACATGTATCACCTTCCAAAAAGTGGAGACCTGACCAAAAAAAAACAAAACTTAAGGGGCGATTGCTATTGTGACAAACACCCTAAAGCGAAAGTCAGAAAACTTGGGATCTGCTCCTAGCTCTTTAGCCATCTAGCTGGGTGAATTTAGTCTCAGCCTTTCTGAGCCTCCCTTTATTTGTGAAATAAAGGGGTTCAATAAAATGACCAAATAGTCAGCAAACCCTTATTAAGATTGCCCATCAATTGGGGAATGGACTTAACCCCAATTGCCCCTCCAAAAAGCAAAAGTAAAAAAGGACCCTTGTTGGTGCCGGGCATTGTGCTAAATGCTCGATCACCAAGGGAGCTTTCAGCTTTATGAATGGATAAGTCTGAGTCTGTGATCAGATCAGTGTTCAGGGGATGCTAGGTAGCCAGAGTACATTCATAATGCATCCCCATCCTTTGTCCTCTGTTGTCCTTGTTCCACTTGCCTCATTTCTCCCCATTTCTCCCTCTCTCATCTCCCTTCTCCTCATCTCCAGCACCAAACAACCTATTTTCATAACTAGTATTTGTATTGCTGAAATGTATAATTTCATGTTTAATATATACAGGTTTATGTCTTGTTTCTCCAATTTGATTGTGAGTTCCTTAAGAGTAGAAGTCTTGTTCTATGCTTCTCTGAGTTCCTACCTGGGTAGATTCTGGGCAAGCATTGAATTAGCGTTCAGTATGCATTTCCCTGTGTTCTGGATAGAATGCCGGACTTAGAATCAGGATTCAAATCCTAACTTAGACACTTAGTTGGTGGCTATGAATAAGTCATTTACTCTTCCAAAGCTTACATTTCCTCACTTAGAACGTGGGTTCATCAACAGCACCTACCTCCCAGGGTCATTTTGAGGTATAAATGAGGTAACAGGTATGTATGCGCACATGTATATATTCCCAAATATACATGTATGTGTATAAATTATGTCTATACAATATATGTGTATAAATTATATCTATACAATATATGTATATAATTGTGTCTATATTATTGTATAAATTGTTTTATAAACTTTAAAGTGTTATATAAATATTCATTATAAACTGATTCTCAGAATGGTTGGTTAATTACATAAATTCTACATAAATGAGTTGAAAATGCTATATTTTATCATGCCAAGGGAAAATACCTTGTGGAGATATATGGAAAAAATATATTTTCTGGAGCCAGAGGGAGAGGATTCAAACCTCATTTCTATCACTTAGACCTTATGTGACCTTGGCCAAGTCAGTAGGTCTCTAGCTTTCAATTTCCTGATCTGGAAAATGAGAGCGTTTCATTAGTGACTTCTAAGATCCTTTCCAGCTCAAGATCTGTGATGCTATTATGATCCCAAGGATCTGGGTCTCCAGTGTTTTACACAGTACCTTGTACTTAGTAGGTGCCTTAACAAAGGCTGATTGAATTGAGTTGGAGCCCACCAGTCAGAGGTCATGCCAGTGCATAGGGGGAGCAGTAATATGAAGAAGAAAAAAAATGAACTTGTGTCATTCTGAAGAAGGAATTCTGTTGCTGCAATGGCCAGAAACCTAAACTGGTATCTAGTCCCAAAATACCTACAGAATTTTCTGGACTGGAGGTGGGGGGAGGGAGCAGAATGTGGGAATGGAGTGGGTGAGGAGAAACAAACTGTGGATAAGTAGGATGTGGTTCAGAGCTCTTTCTGAAAAGATTCTGAGGAAACCAGGCTTTCCAGCCATGCCAAGCCAGCTTGTGATTATAGCAGTCCCAGGTTCAGGTCACTGAATACTCTTTAGGGAAAGAATAAAAACAGAAAAGACATCTTTTTGTGTTAAGTGGCAGAAACTCTGTTCATTCCAACAATGGCTTCCCTTTGGATGCCTTGGTGCACCTCTCCCAGCCAAGTGTATTTCTAGGCATGAGGCTGCACATGCCAGAAATGCTTTTAAATGGGGGTCAGAGGTAGGTAAGAAAGGGACTGGAATAGTCTCGCTCCTGGGCTTCCTTTGCCTGTCCTTGCCCACTGACTCCTCAGAGAAGGAAAAGGAAATTAAGAACCCTTAATGCTCAGTTTTCACTTGCTCCAAAGCTGTGGGATGATGTGAGAGTTCCCAAGAGAATGCCTGGAATTTTTCCTTGTGCCTTTTCACCTTGGGCACTGCTTGATAATGAACGAATTCAGCTTACTTCTGATTTGCTAAGTGATTTGGGGGAAAATCAGAACCAGGCTCAAGATGGTCAGGTTCTTCTTGGGAGTGGGTTTGGACAGGTGGGGTATTCCAAGGGGAAGTGTGCTACAGGAAGCACTACAGCCCACTGTAACAGACCCTAAGTTCTACATGGTGGAGATTCTGAACTCCTTCCATTTCCATTGGTTTCTTGATTAGGATTGTGGGTCTGTGAAAAGAGACAAGTGAGGATGAAGGGGAGGAAAAAGTCAAGAAATGACATTCCTTACAGCAACAATGAGCTTTAAAAAAAAAAAAACCACCATAATAATTCAGGTGAAAATTGCTGGAGAAGAAACTGCAGCCCATGTAGGCATATGCAAATGATATGCAAATTTACTTGTGGTCCTTCTATTTCATAACCTGGATGTAGCCCTTGGGAAAATGCTAATGGAGACCACAGGTCCAGGCCAGGCCTCCCCTTGGCACTCTCAGAGAGTCTGTCCCTAATTAAAGAGTACTTTCTTGACAGCATAGTGCTCTAATGATCTTTTTTCCTTCCTCTTATCACAGCTCTGTGGTATAGTCTGGTGTTTCTCTCCCCATTCGCTGACTAGGGGAACCATAGTGTTGAAACCCTGGAACAGAAGGTTCCAGAATCCCCAACTAGGGCTGAGCAAATAGGCCAGGGTGAGAAGAAAGGAAAGTTTATGGTTCTCACAAAGAGTGTGGTTTCTTATCCCCACTGTTTCTAGAAAAATATGGGGGAAGCTGGGGGAAAAAAACGTTGATAGCAGTAGACTGGGCTAGCTTTGTTGGGTATGGGGTATGAGGGGTGAAGGATGACAGTGTTTAGGGAACATTTTGTAAACTTATGAGGCTGCATTAGGTTAATATTACAGAGCAGTAGGTAATAAAATTAAATATGTTGGGGGTGGCAAGACAAATTTAAATGCAGGCAAACCAGTTTCAAATCAATGTGGTAGGAAATTGGGAGCCATGGAGAGTGTTTGAGCAGGTTATGTGACATTATCAAAGCCATGTTTTAAATGTTCAAGTATTGCAAGGAGCACTGTATAGGAAAAGATCTAGATTCATATCCTTGTTCTACTCTTAACATCTTTTGTGTTCTGGAACCTGGTATCAGGCAAACCTGAGTTCAAGTCCAACCTCAGACATTTCTCTGGCAATTTGCCTGGGCAAGGCATTTAACTGCTGTCTGCCTTGGTTACCTCATCTGTAAAAATGGAGATAATGATAGCATCTACCTCCCAGGATTGTTGTGAAGATTAAATTAGATAATAATTGTAAGATGATTTATAAATACTAAAATGTTATATAAACCCTGGTTACCATTATTGTGGTTATACCATTTAATCGATTTGGTTGGAAAGGGCGGGGCTCAATTTTTCTCCTATGTCAAATGAGAAGATTGGACTAGATAATCTATTACCCAGTTTTAAACTCAATTATTCCTAAAATTAGCTTGTCAATAGTTCAGAATGTATTGGAGGATGGGGTCACCATAAGGTAGCGAGGCCTATTGAAGGTTGTTTTAAGGAAGGTAGGAGGTGATGAGGGTCTGAAGAAGTATGGAAGTGGGAGTGGAAAGCAAGAGAAAATGGAAAGGAAGAGTCCTAGACAAGGTTTGAAAAAAGAAATAACAGCGTTTGTTGACATGTGGACTTGAAGAATGAAGAAGAGGGAAGAATTTTTTAAAAAAAGCTTATTTGGGTACTTTGACCTTTTCTGTTCTGGCCTTGCCTGGTTCTCCCTTTAACCCCCAGCCATGCCATCCCATCCCCAGCACTCAGGCTCCTTATTTTCCCTCCATGCTCATGCATCTCTCTTAGATTCTACTTTATGGAAAATATCTCATAGAGATAGACTAATACACACTGAGAGGCAAATGACTGTAAGTGCTTAAAAGTGTTAAAGCAAGCAACTTCTCCTCCCTCCACCCCCAAGTTAAATAGGTAAATTTCTAGGTGGCTTTCTGGTGACAATTAGCCAATCTAGCAGTATTTAATAAACCAATACTATATATCTGTAATAATAATGGAATTTGGGGGCGGCTAGGTGGCGCAGTGAATAGAGCGCCAGCCCTGGAGTCAGAAGGACCTGAGTTCAGATCCGGCCTCAGACACTTAACACACATAAAAAACAAAAACCTAGCTGTGTGACCT
The DNA here is from genome assembly GCA_011680675.1 of Gymnobelideus leadbeateri. Taxonomy (NCBI): domain Eukaryota; kingdom Metazoa; phylum Chordata; class Mammalia; order Diprotodontia; family Petauridae; genus Gymnobelideus; species Gymnobelideus leadbeateri. Next base: position 443,398 of record WOXC01000339.1, read on the forward strand.
TGGGCAAGTTACTTAACCCCAATTTCCCTCCAAAAAGCAAATAATAATAATAATAATGGAATTTGAAGATCTTCTATGGCCCTTGTATTGGCAAGCAAACAGGTACTTAGCACCTTGTTTCATGTTCATCATTGTGTCAAGTATTAAGATCCAAAACTTGTGAATCCCACCGTGGGATGAACTTGTTGATGTAACAGGAAGGGGCAGAACAGGGAGGAGCTAATACCATATATAAGGAAAAGCCCAAGCTGAGAGAGGCCAGGACTGCTAGGAGTGAGCATCTGGAGGCTGAGCAATTACTGTTGGAAAGAGAGAAGAGGACTGAGAACTTCTGAGAGCTGCCGAGAACTTCTGAGAAGAGAATTGAGAAGAACTGAGAAATGAGAGGAGAGGAGAACTGGGAGGAGGCATGGCTGTGGTGCCAGTACTTTGTCTGTCTGTTTTGATGTTACTTTGTCAAATTTGTCTGCTGATAGAGGATGTTGCTGTTGTTACAGAAGTCCTGGGACCTCACTGCTGGTTCAGAAGCCCTGAAAGAAGATTTTCTTCTTGTCTGTTTACAGAAATCCTGGAGGAGGGTTTTGCTGATGTGTTCAGAGGTCCTGGGGCTATACAGATGATTTGTGTTGATTCCTCAGACCTTGTTGTTGGATCTATGTTGATTTCACTGGCAGAAGGTGAATTGATGATGATGCCAGCAATTTGTATGAATGTTATTGTGGTTTTGTTAAGCTTTGTCTTCCCAGGAACAGAAACTGTGAAGGACTTGAGGTGGACTAGACACTGTGAGCTTCAATATGAAACAGGAACTGGACAAGGAGCTGGACAAGAAGGAGCTAGTACGAGCTGGGACTGTGGAAGAGGAACCATGGAAGTTGAGAGCCTGCCTTGAATCAAGATGAAAAGACCTTTCTTTGGGTATTTAATGCAAACTGAGAAGATCAAGATTTACTGTGGCCTAGGGGTAGAGAACTTTGACCTTTACATTTAGATGATTGAGTTAAGGACTTACTAATTAAGGATGATTAGAAACTAATCTCCAATTAAGAAGAAAGAAGACTTTATGATTGAAGAGATTAAGACAATGTGACCTAGGGGTGGAGAACTTTGACCTTTGTACTTTGTTATTGAATTAAGGAATTACTAAATGATTGAATTACTAAATGAATGGACTTTGTTTAAAACTATGTGGCTATTTTAGCAATAAGTTGTTATGCCATAACATGGTGAATGTTGTACTTTGATTTCTGTGAATATTTTATCTAAGATTGTTACTGAATAAACAGAGAGTTCACTATACTGTGTAATCAAAACCTTGAAAGCTGTTCATAGCAGCAGTCCTCTGGAAAGCTGCTTGTGCTTGGCTTTACAACACCATACACCACAATAGGCAATGGGGATATTCTACTGGGAGATACAGAATATATAAAGATAAATAAAACTTGATTGAGGGGAGGTACTAAAAGGGCAGCTAGGTGGTACAGTAGATAGAGCACAAAGTCTGGGGTCAGAAGGACCTGAGTTCAAATCTGGCCTCAGACACTTAATAGCTGTGTGACCCTGGGCAAGTCACTTAACCCTGTTGACCTTAGTTTCCTTATCTGTAAAATGACAGAAATAATAGACCACTCTAGTATCTTTGCCAAGAAAACCCCAAACAGGGTCAAGAAGAATCAGAAATGACTAAACAACAACTAAGAGCTGGGGGATTCAGAAGGGGTTTCTAAAAGGAGGTAACCCCTGAGTTAAGCTTTGAAGGGAGCCAGGGGTGGAGCAGTGAGGAGGGAGAGAATTCCAGGCATAGGGACACCCTGGTAAAAGCATGGAGACAGGAAGAGAATAGTATATTTAAGGAACTAAAGGTAGCCCAGTTTGACTAGTGTTCATGATGAAGTGTAATATGTAACCATCCTTGGAAAGACGGACTGGAGCCAGAATGAGAAAGGGTGACTGGAGCCAAACAGAAAACATTTTATTTTTCCTAGAATCAAAGGAGAGACCTGAAGCTTCTTGAGCAAGAGGCTGATATTATCAGATCTTCACTTTAGGAATATTGATTTGGCAGCTGAAAGGAGGATGGACTGGAGAGGGAAAAGATTGTATAAAAAGAAACCAATTAGGAAACTCCTGCAATGGTCCAGGTGAGAGGTGATGAAGGCTTGGACAAAGGTGGTTGGGGTGTGAGTGTAGAGATGCTGAAGAGGTAGAAGTGACAAGACTCTGCAATTAATTGGTTGGTGAGTGAGAGGAAAGACTCGAGAATGACTCTTGAGGTATGAACTTGGGTGATTGGAAACAGGGTGATGCTCTTGACATAAATAGGGAAGATAAAAGAAGGTTTAAGTAGAAAGATAGTAAGTTTTGTTTGGATGTGTTGAGGTGGGGATGCCTATAGCATATCTAGGTGGGGGCAACCAGCAGGAACTTGAAGATGCATCCTGGGACATCAGGAGAGACATAAGAGATGGGTATGGAGATTTGAGAGGCATTGATACAGAGGGGATAACTGAAAGTATGGGAGTTGACGAAATTCCTAAGAGACAGGAGATAGAAAAGGAAGGGGCTCCGGACAAAGCCTGCTTGGCTATCTGGCAGGGGTACTTTTTCTGGAAATGAGAGCCTTTTCCTGACATCAAAATCAAGATAAGGAGAAGACCATCTATTTTCACGTATGCTTAAAATGGGTCCTACCCCACAGATAGCTAGGGTATTCTGTGCATAGTAGAGACAGGGCTAGGGATGGGATACTTTGGGGCAGATGTTTTGTATGAGGTAATGACCTAGCTAAATAATTCTATGCATGCATGTATATATGTATGTTTGTATGTATGTATGCATGTCCATACTTGGGCAGTTTGACACAAGAGATCAAATATCAGACTTGGAATCAGGAAAGCCTGATTGTCAATTCAACTTCAGATGCTGTTATCTCTATGCCCTGGGTGACTTATTTAACCTCTCCCAGGCTCAGTTTCTTTATCAGTTAAATGGGAATTAAAATAGAACCTGCCTCCCAGTCTTATTATGAGGAAAAAAATGAAATAATGTTAGCAGAGTGCTTTGCAAACCTTAAAGGGCTATATAAATATTAGCTATTATTATTTCTTGTTCATATATATTTTTTTAATTTCTGTATAACCTGTCGACCAGCATTTATTATAGATTCACTATATGCCAGGCATTGCTCTAAGTGCTAAAGATGTAAAAGAGGCTAAAAATATTCCCTGATCTCAAGGAGCTCAGTCTAATAGGGGAGAGGATATAAACAATATGCAAACAACTGTGTGCAAACAATATATATTATATATACATATATACACATACACACATGTGTACATATATCTGATAAGTTGGGGGGAGTTTAAGAGGAAAGGTGCTAAGATTGAAGAGACCAGGGAAAGTCTTTTTGCAGAAGGGACTTTATCTGAGACCTGAAGAGAGTTAGGTATATATGGTGGGGTGTGTGTGTGTTTATGTATGTATATGTATATGTATGCATGTATGGCTATATGTGTGTGTCTGTATATATATATATATATGTATATATATATGTATATATATATATATATATATATATATATAGAGAGAGAGAGAGAGAGAGAGAGAGAGAGAGAGAGAGAGAGAGAGAGAGACAGGAGAGAGAGAGAAAAGGAAAGGGCTCAGGACAAAGCCTGCTTGGCTATCTGGCAGGGGTACTTTTTCTGGAAATGAGAGCCTTTTCCTGACATCAAAATCAAGATAAGGAGAAGACCATCTATTTTCACGTATGCTTAAAATGGGTCCTACCCCACAGATAGCTAGGGTACTCTGTGCATAGTAGAGATAGGGCTAGGGATGGGATACTTTGGGGCAGATGTGTGTATACACACACACACACACACACACACACACACACACATATATAGGTATATGTGCAAAGTACCTCTTTTCATTTATGGCTATACCTTGTTTTCAACAAAACCAGAATATAAAAATCTTAACTTTAGAAAAACTAAAATTAAAGTCATTTATTAAGTGCTTACTATTTGCAAGGCACTAGGCACACAAAAATGAAATAATCTGAAAGAGGTAAACTAGAGTATGTGGGGCAGAGTGGTAACTATTCATATGATAGTAATTTCATTTTACAGAAAGGATTCACCACAGGATTCTTCTAAGTAGTTATTCCCCTCATACATATAGACCAGGATTGAATTTATATTCTATTCTCCAGAATTGGTTTATTACATAAAACAAGGGACACCTGTACTTTCATAAGAAGGTGGCAGGATAGTGGAGGAAAATGGAGATGTAAAGGGGCATTGCAATAATAATTGACATTTATATGGTGCTTTCCATACTCTGTCTCTTTTGAGTCTTGAAACAACTCTGTGAGGTAAACATTTTAATAGTCTTCCATATTTTACAGATGAGGGAACTGAGGCTCAGAAGGATAAAGTGTTCTGCCCACAATCACATTGCTCTAAGTGATTGAACCTATTTCTCCTGACTTAGTCCAATGCTCTTCTTGCCATACTGTGCTGAGATTAGAAGTTCTGAGTGCAATAAATGATAAGCATAGTGAAATGGAGTGAGCATTGGAAAAGGTCTTAATGCTAATAATAGCCAAGAGTTACATAATGCTTTAAAGTTTGCAGAATATTTTACATACATGCATTACCTCCAGAGCTCTAGATTCTAGCTGTAGGAATATGGACAAGATGTTTCACCCCACTAGCCTTCTATTTCCTTGCTTTAAAATGAAGTTAGAGCAGATGATTTCAGAGGTTCTCTCTCAGTTGAAAGGGCTATCATTCTTGAGTTGCCATCTTTGCATGCAAACTAATGGCATTTCAAGTTAATAGAATCGAATTTGTGCTGAATGAAATCTTGCATGTTCCATGATAATTAGACCTGGATGGCAGCTCTTTAACTCTTCTGTATTTACATTGGCAGAATTATAGACTTAGATCTGGAAGGGGCCATGGACATCAGCTAATGCAACCTCTTTATTTTATAGAGGAGGGAACCGAGGCCCTAAAGAGGCCCAACCCCTTGCCCAAGGCCAACTGTGTGGGTTCAGGCAAGCAGCAGGCCCATTGTTTCAGGCTTGCTATGTAATTATCAGTTGCATTGGTGGTGATTTGGAGCTGTTATAGAAAGTATAAAGTTTCCTGTTTGTTCTTCCTGCCAAAGTGAGATCCCATACAAGAACAGGGAAGAAGCCGTCAGGAAGCTATCAAGTGTTTGACGAGTTCCCTCCTGCCAGGTTGACTCCAGTAGTCACATGCAGAGAATGTTGGCCTGAGTGAAATGATGAGCTTAGAGAACCCATCTATTTGTATGTTTATTTTGTAGCAGTTACTCTTAGTATAAGACATGTGCACATGGGGAAGGGGAAAGGGAGTAAACATGGCCAAGCACTGTCCTAAATGCTTTATAACTATTATCTCATCTGATCCTCACAATAACCCTATGAGGGAGGTACTGTTGTTATCCCCATTTTTCCAGTGGAGGAAACTTTGACAAACAGAGATGAGGTGACTCTCCCAGGGTCACATAGCTAGTAAGTGTCTAAGGTCAAATTTGAACTCATGTCTTCCTGACTCTAGGCCCAGTGCTCCATCCATTATAATACCAACTGCCTCTGTGCATGTCTATGCATATTTCTTTTAGGATGGGCTTCTGGGTGAATAGAGCACCAGCCATGGAGGCAGGAGGACGTGAATTCAAATGCAGCCTCAGACACTTAACACTTACTAGCTGTTTGACCTTGGGCAAGTCATTTAATCCCAATTGCCCTGCCATCCCCCCTCCAAAAAGCAAAAAAAAAAAAAAAAAAGATGGGTTTTTGATGCTCCTCAAAAATAAAAAAAAAAATGGATATAAGAACAGTAGCTAGGGAATTTGCTATTTTATACCAAAAGTCTCCAGTGTTTCCAAAGTTGCATGCTAGGAGCTCAAGGGTGGGGGAAAGGGCGGGAAGGATGAAGAATAGACAAGTGGGGGTGCTGATTCTGTGCTAAATCTTTGTTTTCTGGAATAAAAGAGAGGGGTTAAAGAACAACATGACTCCTAAAGTAATTGACTAAAAATACAAAGGGACTGTTAGAATTGATGAATTTATGGAACTCAAAGGAGCATGGGAAGACTTATTTGAACAGTGAAAGTAGTCTGCACTGTGAAAACAATATATACAATAACTATAGCAAAAGAACAGGAAGAACAGCCTTCCTGCCTCCCTCCTAACTGAACACCATGCAATTATAATGACCAAGTATAATTCCAGAGAAGAGATGAGAAAATGCATCTCAGTCACTCAACTAGCAATTATTAAGGGCTCACCAAGCACTGAGCTAAGCACTTCCTGGATAGGAAGGCAAAAAATACACACATACATACACACACACACACATACATACATACACACATACATACACACACATACACACATAGATTCATATATATGCATACACACATATATTGTACCTGCTGTAAGGGTAGGTTTAAAAAAAATTTTTTTTGACCGTACATTCTAATGGAAGAAAATAACTTGAAAATAACTAGGTACATACTATGTGTATATATATAGATTACCTTCCATAGACTCTGTATATATACATATATATATATACATATATATATAGACTCTGTATATATACATACATATATATATGTATATATACAGAGTCTATGGAAGGTAATCTCAGAGGGGAAAAAGATACAGACAGCAGGTGGAGTGTCATGTGCAAAAGAACAGCAATTAAACCAGTATAAATGGGTTGCAAAATGCATGGAATAAAGTTTAAGAAAGCTGGAAATGGAGAAAAGTACCAAGTTATAAGGAGTTTTAAATGGCAAGGAACTTTACATCTGATCCTGGAGGTGATAGGGAGTCACTAGAGAACCTTGAGCAAGGGGGTGACACATTCAAACTCACAGTTTGGAAAAATCACCTTGACAACTCAGTGAAGAATAGATGGGAACAAGGAGAGCCCTGAGGTTGGGATACAAGGTAGAGGACTACTGCTAAAGAGTCCAGGCAAGAGCTGATGAGGGCCTGAACCACCTCCTCTCCTTCTTTGCAGAGGTGGAGGACTGTGGGTATGGAATCCCATACTCTATCAAATTCAGGTGATATATTGGGGAGCTTTGCTGCACTGCTTTTCTTTTTTTATTCTTTGTTACAAGGGATAGCTTACTGGGAAGGGAAAGGGAAAGGGTGGAGGGATACATTTGAAAATGAAGGTAGGTGGGTGGCTAGATGGCGAAGTGAATAGAGCACCAGCCCTGATAGCACCGGCCCTGGAGTCAGGAGGACCTGAGTTCGGATCCAGCCTCAGACACTTAACACAAAACTAGCCGTGTGACCATGGGCAAGTCACTTAACCCCAATTGCCCCCCAAAAAGCAAAAGAAAAAAAAGAAAATGAAGGTAGTTAAGTTTTGGGTTGTTTTTGTTTTTGTTTTTAAAGGCAGGAAGTAGAATAGGGTGATGGAAATCAGTTTGTGTGCCAATGAAAATAGACTTTTCCTGCCATCTTAGAGTTGTCAGATTTAGGGCCCTGGGTTATCAATCCCTGTTGTTGTACATCCATTGGCCATCCAAATGCAACATGCAGGTATCACTGGCCTAGATTGTATGCCGCACAAAGACTTCTAATTCTTTTTTTTTTCTTTTTTTTGGAGGGCAATTGGGGTTAAGTGACTTGCCCAAAGTCACACGGCTAGATTTTGTGTTAAGTGTCTGAGGCTGGATCCGAACTCAGGTCCTCCTGACTCCAGAGCTGGTGCTCTATTCACTATGCCACCTAGCTGCCCCAGATCTCTAATTCCTAATTAGGAATCTATATATTTTTGGAAATTTGAAGTTTTAAGAAACCAATAGACCAGGGCTTCTGGACACAGTGATGTTTTCTTCCTGAAAGCTGAGTAAGTTTGATATTTACAGTGAATTGGAAGGTTGTTGACTTTCTAAAATAAGCTATATTTGCTCTTAAGACTTCACCTTTCAAAAGTTAAATGAGTTGTGACAGTGAGGCAGAAATACTTTTGATCTGTGTGGTTTCATGTGGGTTAAGTCATTTATAAGCTACCCATAGTAGCTATGCTGGAAGAGACAGGGCTAGGGTTAGGCTGCTCCTGTAAGTCCCTTGCTATACATAGGAAACCTATGGCCCTGAAATCAGATGATTTTAGTTAGAATACTGAGGTAGAGCTATTCGTGTTGCTAACACCTTAGTGCAATCCCCCATCACCTCGTGCCTGGACTACTACACTAGTCTCCTGGTTGACCTTACGACCTCTAGCATCTGCTCCCTCTAATTTATCCTGTACTCCATCACCAGACTATTTTTTATCAAGTTACTGCACTGCCCAGAAATCTTTCAAATTCAAATCTTTCAATTGCCTGCAAAAAAAAATCTAAATTTCTTAGCCCAACATTCAAGACTTTACACAATTAAGTCTCAACCAATCTGTCTAGCTTCATTTACTATCTGCTTCTGTCCTACATAAACAAGCTGGTGTGCACACCTCCTACCTGCCCCAAACTGGCCTTAAGCTTTGCTATCTCCATGTCTTTGTTCAAACCATCTTGCCTGGGCTGAAATGCTGCTGATTTTTCTCTAATACTCCAGGGACTGCTGCTTCCCAGTGAATACTATCTGCCTTCTCCCCAAGGTCAGATGACCTCGCTCTATCAGACTTAGTCAATTCTCCTGAAGCCAGATGACCATTTGGATTTCCCAGGGGGCTGGTGATTAGAACATCATGTTAAAGTCGTAAGGTGAGGGTGAGGATTTAATGAGAGGACTCTGAAGAAATTGGCCACTGCTATTTTTTTTTCTTTTTCTTCTCTGGAAAGCTGCAACAATTGTTGATTCAGGGGGACTATAGAGTATTTTGCTTGGAAGTCATAACTAGGAGCAATAGATAGGAGTTGTAATGGCATGGATTTCAGTAAGGAAGAATTTCTTATTAAGAGGAGCTGTCCAAAGTTGGAGGGGATTTCTTTGAGAGGTTTTGAATCTCTCTTTTTTAAATTTGTATGTTTTTTCCTTTTTAAAAAATAAACTTATTTATTCATTTTTAGTTTTCAACATTCATTTCCACAAGATTTTGAGTTACAATTTTTTCTCCCCGTCTTTCCCCCATGCCCCGCCCCAAAATAGCAAGCCTACTGAATACCCCTTCCCCCAATCTGTTCTCTCTTATATCCTCCCCCATCACCCCACTAACTTTCTAGTAGAGCAAGATAGTTTTCTATGCCCCAGTACCTGTATATCTTATTTCCCAGTTGCATGTAAAAAACAAATTTTTAAACATTTGTTTTTAAAACTTTAAGTTCCAGAATTTTTCCCTTCTTCCCTCCTCACCCACCCCCAGTGGGAAGATAAGCAATTCAGTATAGGTTGTACATGTGTAGTTAACCCAAATTATTTCCATAGTAGTTATATTGTGAAAGTCTAACTATATTTCTCTCCCTCCTATCCTGCCCCCCCGACTTACTCTATTTTCTCCTTTGACCCTATCCCTTTTCAAGAATGTTTGCTTCTAACTACCTCTCCCCTAATCTGCCCTCCCTTCTACCATTTCCCCCCTCTTATCCCCTACCCCCTATTTTCCTGTAGGGTATGATATCCAATTGAGTGTATATGTTATTCCTTCCTTAAGTCAAATTCAATGAGAATCAGATTGTCCCATTCCCTTTCACCTTCCTGTTCTTCCCCTCCATTGTAACAGTTTTCTCTTGCCTCTTTTATATGAGATAATTTGCCCTAATCTATCTCTCCCTTTCTCCTTCTCCCAATAAATTCCTCTCTCACCTCTTAATTTTATTTTTTAGATATCATCCCTTCATATTCAACTCATCCTTTGCCCTCTGTCTATGTATACATGAAGAAACATATGCCCACACTCACATACATATTTATATACACATACATACATACATACATATATATATATATACATACACATATATATTCCCTTCAACTATCCTCATACTGAGAAAAGTCTTATGAGTTACAATTATTGTTTTTCCATGTAGGAGTGTAAATAATTCAACTTTAATAAGTTCCTTTTGATTTCTTTTTCCTGTTTACCTTCTCATCCTTCTTTTGCTTCTTGTATTTGAGAGTCAAATTTTCTGTTCAGCTCTGGTTTTATCATCAAGAATGCTTGAAAATCCTCTATTTCATTGAATGAGCATATTTTCCCCTGTAGCATTATACTCAGTTTTGCTGTGTAGGTGATTCTTAGTTTTAGTCCTAACTCTTTTGACCTCTAGAATATTGTATTCCAAGCCCTTTAATCCCTTAATGTAGAAGCTGCTAGGTCTTGTGTTATTCTGATTATGTTTCCACAATACTCAGATTATTTCTTCCTGACTGCTTGCAGTATTTTCTCCTTGATCTAGGAACTCTGGAATTTGGCTATAATATTCCTAGGAGTTTTCTTTTGGGGATCTTTTTCAAAAGGCAATTGGTGAATTCTTTCAATTTCTATTTTGTCCTCTGCTTCTAGAATATCAGGGCAATTTTGCTTGAGAATTTCTTGCAAGATGGTGTCTAGGCTCTTTTTTTGATCATGGCTTTCAGGTAGTCCAATAATTTTTAAATTACCTCTCCTGGATCTATTTTCCAGGTCAGTGGTTTTTCCAATGAGATATTTCACATTGCCTTCTATTTTTTCACTTGTTTGGATCTGTTTCATAGTATCTTGATTTCTCATAAAGTCATTAGCTTCCAATTGCTCCAATCTAATTTTGAAGGAGTTATTCTCTTCAGTGAATTTTTGAAATTCTTTTTCCATCTGGCAAATTCGACTTTTTAAGGCATTCTTCTCCTCATTGGGTTTTTGGGCCCCTTTTGCCATTTGGGTTAGTCTATTTTTTAAGGTGTTATTTTCTCCAGTATTTTTTTGGGTCTCCTTTAACAAGTTGTTGACTCACTTTTCATGATTTTCTTGCATCATTATCATTTGTCTTCCCAGTTTTTCCTCCACTTCTCTTACTTGATTTTCAAAGTCCTTCTTGAGCTCCTCCAAGGCCTGTAACTAATTAATATTTTTCTTGGAGGCTTTTGATGCAGGAGTTCTGCCTTTGCTGTCTTCCTCCCGCTCCATGCCTTGATCCTTTTTGTCCCCAAAAAAGGATTCTGTGGTCTGTTTGTGCCTTCGTTGCTTCCTCATATTGCCAGTCAATTACTTGACTTTTGAGCTCTTTGCCATGGTAGAACTCTGCTTCCAGAATGGAGAGAGCTTTGTCCCAAATCTCTGGGGTTTTTGCAGCTGCCAGAGCTATTAGATGGGTGCCCTCTCTACAGCCCCCACAAGCTCTGGCTCACTGGTCACACACCCCAGGACCACCACCCAAGACCATGATCCAGATCCAAGAAGGTTAAAGCAAGAGCAATTACCCCTCTGAATGGTCGCTTGATTCCCCTATGATCTGCAGGCCAAGAGCTCCTGAGGTAGGCAGGCTGCATGCAGCAGCTGGAAATGCCATGCCTCCCTGCTTTTTGCTCCAGGGGTCAGTGGCCAGACTAGGCTCTTTGTTCCCTCTGCCCACTTCCAACAGAGTTCCACACTGACTTTTTACTTTGTCTTTGGAATTTATGGGTGCAGAAGTCTGGAAACCACCATAGCTACTGATGATTCACTCTTCTGAAGTCTGCTCAGGCCAGTGCTGGTTGGGACTACCCTGGGGCTAAAACCACATGGCTCATGGGGGACTGTGGTAGGCTCCCAGCATGCTGCGAAAGACATTTCCTGCCAGCCTGCCGGGCTTCTCCCCTCCAGAGATTTGCTCCTCTCTGTCACTTTGTGGGTTCTGTAGCTCTAAAGTTTGTTTAGTCATTTTCTACATGTATTGGAAGTGATTGGAGCAGCAGCCCATGGGAGCCCACGCCAAGTGTGTGCTTTTACTCTGCCATCTTGGCTCTGCCGCCAGTTGTGAATCTCTTACCATAGGAGATTCAGGCTGGGTCTGGATAACCCCTCTGGAGATGTCATAGTGGGGATTCTTATGCATGAAATCATGAATTTCAGAGCTAGCAGGGGCCTTAGAGGTCATTTGTCCAAAACCCTCATTTTGCAGAAGAGTAAACTGAGACAGAGAGGGCCTATGTGATTTGCCCAGGGCCACTTATTAGGTAGAAGGTGTCAGAGAAAGCATTTGAATGCAGATCCTCTGATGTCTACAAGTTCATAATTCTTTCCACTGTATTATGATGTCTCACAAAGCCTTGGCTCGTGGGACCAGATTTTTAATTGGGCATCTATAAATAGTATGTATGTGTGCATATATACATATATATTTATATTTGATAATTATATTTCAACACAATTGGCCTCTTTCACAACCCTATGCATTATTTTAAAATTTAAAAACAAGATTCAGAGAAGGAATCCATAGGCTTCACCATATTGCCAAAGGTGTCTATGACATAGAAAATAAGATTAGGATCAGTATTATCATTGCTTTTGGAAATCGTGTGTCAACTGGACTGTCTTTTGGACCAGCTCACCATCTCTGCTATTCCCCAGGCTAGAATGCCCTCCCTGGCTCCCACTCCCCTCTGTGCGTTGTCTCCCCTATTAGAAGGCAAGACCCTTTAGGGCAGAGAATACCTCCTTTTTTGTATTTGTATTCCCAGTTCTAGGCACATTGTGTAGCACATAGAAAAATGCTTAAATAAATGCTTTTTCATTCATGCATTCTCACCTTTACCCCTCTTGTCACTTATAGAAGAGCTGGATGAATATTTAATATTAAACTAGTCAATTGATTGATTTCAAGCTCCTTGTTTGGAGGCTGATATTTAGTTGGCTTGCAGGGATTGAACACTTTTCACTTGAGAACAGTTCCCAAATCTGGCCAGGTACTTGGTAAGACTCAGGCATCCAACAAGTGTTTAACCTTTTTTATTTTGTAATGACAAATTGGGCCGTTTCAGATGGTCTCAAGCAGTGATGGCTAGGTCACCTGACAACAATCACTCAGGTAATTACATGGGTTTCAAATTGTGCACTGCTTTAGGTCCTCAAAGCAATTTCAGAATCAATTTGAGGTTTGACAGGGAGCCAGTAGAGCTCCTGTGGGCCTAACGTGGCATGCTGGGTCTGCTTAGCCCTTGCCATCATCCCCATTGTAGGACTCTACCTAACATGGAAACAGGCCTACCACTCTCCATGGAAAAAACAAGTAAATAAAAAATTAATAAATTACTAAATGGATCTAATTGAAAATAAGGGAGGTTCTTGGCTCTGATCCTCCTAACCTTCCTTTACATCTCAATAGGCTAACATTAGAATGTAGCCTTACAATTTAAAATAAAGCCTTGCCCCTGGAAATCAAATCATAAAAGACAATCTTAAAAAAATTTCTTAAAGCAATGGATGCCCAATTCTCCATATCGAGAATGAAAATGGAAACTACTCTTGGCTAAAATGGACTTGGAAAACTTAGGCTAGCTGTAAATGAATGATGCTCTTTGTTGAAACTACCCTCATTCCAGGTCCATATTTGCTGTATGCCTCAGGGACCACATCCCTCGAAGAGGAGAAGCAGGGAGGAGACCCTGTTCTCGTTGCTTCTCTGTATCCATTGGATACCTCACAACAGTTCCTCACAGTGGTTGCTGATGAAATGACCTAAAAGCCTTAGGGGACAGAGCAGGGTGGTAAGCTGGCTCCAAAGTACAGAATAGAGGAAGATGGAAGGGCAGGGCTGTGAGGTCTGAGCCCCAGTTTCTTCATCTATAAAATAGGGATAATATTTACACCACCTTGCTTGCAGGGCTGTAGTGAAGAAAGTACTTAAACCTTAAAAGCACTATAGAAACTCAAATTGCTGCTGCTGTTACTGTTGGTATTACTGCTGAAAGTCAGAGTGAAGTTTGGGTAAAGTTGTGAAATGAGCCAGGTTTGCCTTTGATGTCAGATTAGGGGTGTTTCATCCTTTATCCCACCTTAGTGGTGGGATCCTCCACCTCGTCCCCCATTCCAATAAAAAAAAAGAGCTCTCTTCCCCTTTTTCTTATGTAAAAGGATATAGATAACCTGTCCCTAGATCTTTTTATTCACACTGGGGTATGAATGACCTGGATGTGTTTGGGAATGGGGTCTGCAGCCCAAAATGGGGATCAGTAGGTCTGGGGCAGGGATGGGGACAGAAATTAGGAACGGATGAAGACCTTGGTTCTGGAGGGTGGCAATTAAGGAGAACCTGGCCCCTGAAATAGTTGTTGGGGATTCCTGGGCCTGACATTCTCTTGAAGATCTTTTCTGCTGGTTCTCTTACAGAAGTAGTTAGTAACCGGGGTGCATGGATCCCCAAGGCATAACATAGATCCCCAAGTTATTTCAGGGGGCCTTTCAACTTGGAAAGGAAAAAATACATCCTTATTTTAACTGACCTCTAACTGAAATGAAATATTTTTCTTAAACTATTTAAAAATCTATTATTCTAGGAAGGGGCCCATTAGACTTTACCAGTCTACCAAAGGGATCCATGACACACAAAAAAGTTAAGAACCTCTGCCTTATAGGGATAGCAAAACTTCCTCTAATTGGAGGACTCAATACCTTGCCTGCCTGATTCCTTGCCCTTCTTTCCCCTCCTTTTCCTTCTCTAACTTCTCCAAACGGCTACCCCTGACCCTACTCTAGTGATTGGGATGACCCCTGGGTACATCTGGCCTAGTTGCCATGGTGATATCTTGCTGCCTCCAGTCCAGCCTTTGGGCTCTGGGATCCTGGCTGAATTGCCTCAAGGACTGATATACTTATTCCATGAAATGCACTGAGCCCACCCAGTTACCCTATTGTTAACTCAACTATATTTAGTATATCTGTGGGTGGTGGGGACCCAGCACCCCATCTATTCTTAGTCTCCCCTGGTCAGCAGGACTTCTTAGCACCTGGATATCCAATGCGAATGAGTAAGATCAATCTTTCCTGGCCTCCTTAAAAGACTAAGAGGAACTCTAGGGATTTAGGGTGATTTGGGACCTACCTGCATTTGGGCTTAGGACCCTGTGATTGCAAGTGATTGTACTTAGTTTACTTTGGGAAACCTTAAGGGATGATGGGGAGGAAGCCTGTGATGCACAAAAATTGCCCTAGGACAAGGGACCCTGCCAGGACAGAAGAATGGGGGTGGGCAGAAGGGGTTGAGGTGTAACTCTCCTCCCATTCATTTACCCCTGTCCCAAGGTAGCAGAGTGAGATTGGAGGCTCCAGAGTGTTTAAATGCATACAAATAAGACATTCCGAGTGATGATTCCCATGACAGTTGCAAATTGGCTTACTGCACAGCCACAAATTAACAACCTACCCGGAAACATCGAATGCTGCTTATGTGCAATGGAGAGGAATTCCAGTCACCCAGTGAACTTCGGCTTTGACTCTGCTGACCTCTGCACAATTAAACTTGCTGCTGTGATACTCAATGAATCTGTCCCTCTGTTGCTTCCAGTGCAGCACTATTTCTAGTGACTCTGACAGTAATGGGACTAAAAGCTTGGAAAACCAGGGGCAACCCTTAGGGGTGACTCTGAAGTTGCCAGAGGTGCCCTGGTTCATGACAGTGGTTTAGGTAAGAGGAAGCAGTGGAAAAGGACTGTTGACCTGATGATGGGCTTCCATGAATATTTCAGTGGCACCTCTTGGGTACAGGGTGCCATACCAGAGACTAGTCTGGGAGCCCCCTAGAGGCTGTGACATCTGGTCAGGGGGCGATTTATGGAGCAATGTCTTCCAAATACTCAAATGGTGCTGTGATCTCATGGACATGATTACATGTCTTTGGTGGCCTCTTTTACACCTCAGTTCTCCTTCTTAATGTTATGTTTGTAATGGATTGCAGACTGTCTACACCCATGTGGGTCTGTCCATAACCGTTTCAGTGACAGTCCAGTTCCATTCTTTGGAGGCTATCATACCCCATAACTCATGGTCATACAAAAACACTGGAAAGATATTGATATTAAAAGGTCTTCCAAACACACAGAAAAAAAGGAAAGCGCTGTTGAACTTACAAAACACAGAATTTGCCCCAGTCATTCCTGACATGGTGGAAAGTATGAGCTGTCCTTGGTCTATGGAAGTGCTCATGGTTTTTGGTGTTTAAGCTGTTGTTGTTTAGTGGTTTTAGTCATGCTGGATTCTTCATGATCCTATTTGGGGTTTTCTTGGTAAAGATACTGGAGCAGTTTTTTATTTCCTTCTCTGGCTCATTTTAGAGATGAGGAAACTGAGGCAAACAGGGTTATGTGACTTGCCCAGGGTCACACAGCTAGTAAGTGTCTGAGGCCAGATTTGAACTCAGGAAGATGAGTTTTTCTAACTCCAAACCCAGTGCTCTATCCACTGTGCCACCTACCTGCCTGTTTAAATACAGATTTTTAAGAAGTCATAAAGTATGAGCCACCCAATATTTTTAAAGAAATGAAACTTTAGCGATTCTGAAACACATAGAATATTACCCCTTTCCCCCATCCCTGCAGTTGTGCAGGATCCCCAGGTCACTCATAAGCCCTAATGGAACTCCAGACTGGTCAAGGCTGTTAACACCACCACCCTACCCTGCTTTTCACAGCTTTTAGGAGTTCCCTGCAAGGAGGGAGATGCAACTGAGGGCTGCTGGTCAGAGATTTGCGCTGCCAGGCCCTCCTTCCTGCACCCTGTCCTCCAGTCAGGAATCATGCCACTTGGAGGAAATCATAAGTATTTCCTCATCAAGCCAGAGGACTGAATATTTTCATAATTAGGAGAAGCCATAGGGACCATCTAGTTCCAGCTCCTGCCCAATGCAGGACATCCCCCATGATGGCAATCCTGAGATATAGTCATCCCACTTCTGCTTGAACCCTTCTAGGGAGCAATAACCTACTGCCTTAGTGACAATCCATTCCATTGTTGGGCAGCTATAACCCTTAGATTACTTTGAGCCAAAATCCAGGTCCTTACAGTTTACCCTAAAGGTTCTGGGTTTTCCTACTGGGGAAAAGCAGAATATCTGCTTCTTTTTCCACGTGAAGTTCCTTTAAATATTCAAAAAGCACAATCATGTCTCTAATATGTCTTCTTTTTCACTTGGCTAAATAATCAACAAACATTTACCAAACACCCACACTGAGCTAGGTACTGGAGACACAGGTAACAGTGAAACAGTCCCCACCACAAAGAGTTATATTCTGCTGGAGAAGACAACATTTGCTTAAATGGGCATATACAAAGCAAGTATGAGGTAATTTGGAGAGAGAGGGATTGTGAAAGATTTCATGTAGAAGGTGGTGCTTGGGCTGAGCTTTGAAGGAAACTAGGAATTAAAAGAAGTAGAGTTGATAATCTGGGCAAAGGTATGGAGGTGGGAAATGACCTCACCTTCTGTGAGGAATAGCAAGAAGGCCAATTTGTTTGGCTGTAGATTAGGTGAAGGAGAGGGATGTTTAATAAGGTGGAAAAGTAAATTGGAATCAGATTTTGAAGGATGTTAAATGCCATATGGAGAAACTTATATTTGATCCTAGAGGTAATAGGAAGCCTCTGGAGTTTTCTGCGTAAACGGAGTGAATGCTCAGATCTGTGAATGCTCAGATCTGTGCTTCATGGGGCAGGGAAGGGGGGAGGAATTGGCATGCCTAAAGGACATTCAATTCTTGATGTGGGACGAGGAACAGATTCAGCTAATCCAATTTCTCCTCATAAAGGAGCACGTGAACTTGGGCATACAGGTGAGCATACGGTAAATATACTTCACTGATGGCAGGGATGATTAATGAGTGATAGCAACCCATATGTGTTCCACCTAACAACTAGATTTCCCTTTTATGTTTCCCAGTGGTGTCTCTGCAGCTGGGGTGGTATATAGGTCATTCATAACTTCTTATTCTCTGAATGTCACCTGTTAGACCTCAGAGCCAGGCCATCCATGGCAAATGTCTTCAAAATTAGCATATCTTCTCTTCCCCTACTGATCCCACAGGGGCAAACAGAGGTGGTGGGATTCTGGGCTAGGCCAAGGTCTACAATAGCCTACCAGGGGTGGGGAATTTGCAGCCTTGAGGCCGAATGTGACCTTCTAGGTCCTTGGGTGTGGCCTTTTGACTGAGTTCAAGGTTTACAGAACAAATCCTTTTATTAAGAGGATTTGTTCTGTGATGTTTGGATTTAGTCAAAGGGCCACACTTGAGAACCTACAGGGCCACATGTGGCCTGGAGGCTGCAGGTTCCCCAATCCCGGCCTCCCTAAACTAAAAATCCTTAACTTGGAGTCTTTGAACTTTTTTTTTTTTTAAGCAAATTGGGGTTAAGTAACTTGCTCAAGGTTACACGGCTAGTTATTATTATTTATGCGTGGGTGCTCATTTTCTGAGGCCGGATCTGATCTCGGGTCATCCCAACTCCGAGACCGACGCTCTTACTCACTGCGCCTCCTAGCCACCCCTTTAGGGCAATTGGGGTTAAGTAACTTGCCCAAGGTTACACGGCTAGGTTTTTGTTTGTATGGATTAAGTGTCAGAGGCCGGCTCCGAACTCAGGTCCTTCTGATTCCAGGGCCGGCGCTCTATTCACTTCGCCACCTAGCCGCCCCTATGAGTCTTTGAACTTTTAAAAAAATTGACAATTGTATTTCAATAAAATGATTTCATTTGTAATTCTGTATATTATTTCATGCAATTACAAATATTATTCTCAGAAGCTATCAGTAGATTTTGCCAGACTGCCAAAGGGGTTTATGACACAGAAAAGATTAAGAACTTTGGGTCTAAATTCAATATGTAACTTCCTTTGATGCCTGGTTACTTAGTCAAGGACCACCTAGTTCACATATAATTTGCCCTTCTCCTCTTCTGGGTTTAATATTATCCTTATCCTTTCTTTCCCCTCAACCTCCCTTTCCCTGACACCCATAGGTCCCAGGGTTAATATCCACTTCCCAGGTGCCATTTCAGACACTCCATAACCAATCCTTCATCATAAGAATACATGCCCCCTTATCTCACCAGGCAGGAATTTCTGGCAAGACTTTATCTTCACCTTTGTCTATTAGAGCTCCCTGCTTAATTTACCCAAGAAGCTCAAGACCCTCATCTCTCTTTCTAGAGTGAGGGTAACCATCCTGAAAACTGAGGGGTATTGGGAAGTTATCTCCATCACTAAGAATAGGTAATTGAAAGCATTTTTCCAGATAGTAATTACTTGATTTAAGGGTTGCCAGAAGTAATCAAAAATAGTAAAAATATTGCCTGTGGTGGAGTAAAGACATGCAGGTCATAGAATGTTTAAGACTGAAAGGATCTTTGCAATCCCTGCTTGCAACCACAACACTCCCAAATTTGCCCCAAACCAGATTAAAATGTAATTGGTAAATATTTAACAAAATAAATAAAAATACAATAAAATAGACAGAAATTATTATAGATATTATTTCATTTTAATACTAAGTCAATATGCATTCCACAGGAATTCTTACACATGGTTAAGTAGCCCCTGTTTCTTATTGACTTTGATTGCACTGACCTAGATCAAAGATTTTTAACTTGGGGGTCTTTAAACTTATTTTTTAAAACAATCTTCATAAGTCTACTTGTGTAATTGGTTTCATTTGCAGTCTTGTGCATTACATATTATGCATCTAAAAACAATATTCTGAGAAGAGGTCCGTCCATATGCTTCACTAGACTGCTAAAGGGGGCCCGACACAAAAAAAGTTAAGAACCCTTGGTCTAGATGGTCATATTATGGAAGTAGGTGGGGTGGGGGCAGGGCATGGTCTGGGGGGTAATTTTATTTATTTTCCTTTTTTTCTTTTTTTTTTTTGAGGGGGGAAAGCAGGGCAATTGGGGTTAAGTGACTTGCCCAAGGTCACATAGCTAGTCAGTGCTAAGTGTCTAAGGTCAAATTTGAACTCAGGTCCTCCTGACTCAAGGGCTGGTGTTCTATTCACTGTGCCACCTGGCTGCCCCAATTTTATTTCTTTTGTAGGTGAAACTGAATTGGGAGAGAGGGTGGTGAAAGGGTGAATGACAACTGCCTTTGGAGTCAAAAGATGAAGGTTTCTGAATCCTGACTTAATCTTTCTAAGTCTCAAGTTTCTCTTCTGCAAAATGAGAGGATTGAATAAGACGACCCTCTAGACCCTGCAAGTTCTACAATTTACATTTATATCAGCTCTGTCTACACCTAACCCTGAAAGAACTTTGTCTTTTGCCTCCTCTGCCAGTGCCATTTCCAGAGGCCAGAATAGCCTCCCTCCTTCCAAGTGGGTGGATTTTTATAATCTTACTCAGATTGGACCATGGGTACTGATGCTATTTGGCAAAGCGGCCCCTTAAACATGGGCCCATGGCATACTCACCATATCTGAATGCAGTTCTATTTGGGAAGCATGTTTTAAATAGACACTCCAGAGAGAGCCTAAAATCTCTTTGCTCCATAATTATGCTCCGTGGAATCTTGTGACGGTGACACTGAAATGCACATACTGGGTCCCTGATAATAGAATAGCCTTGGTGTGCTAGGGCTAGCTGACTCATTCCTGTTTGAGTACTGATGGATGGTCGGATGGTAGGGCCATACAAGAGGTGACTGGGTTTAATACTGTTCACTGCCTCCTTTTTCTTTCTAAATTTTTCTTTGTAATAAGCATTTATTAAGTACCTCCTGTGTACCAGGCACTGTGCTAAGTGCTTTACAATTTTTTTTTATTTGATCCCCATGACAATTCTGGAAGACAGATACTTTTATTATTCCCATTTTACAGTTGAGGAAACTGAGTCAAACAGAGGTTAAGTGACTTGCCTAGGTTCACGCATCTTGTAGTATATATCTGAGATCAAATCAACCCTTCCTGATTACACTTCCTAGCTGTCCACACTTTGAATGGTCTAGAAATGCTTAAGGTTTGTCCTATTCTTTTTTTTTTCAGTGTTAATTTAAATTTGGGAGTCAGCCCAGTGCATGACTTAAAAGAAAGAGTGCTGGGCCTAGCAGTCAGGATGCCTGTGTTCAAATCCTGGCTATATGACCCTGAGCAAATCATTTCCCTTCCCTAAGCCCCAATTACATTTTTTTGTGGGTATAAATGTATTTTAAAGTTAAATTAGATTTTTTTTTGATGAACAAGAATCTATTTTCTCTTCCTTTCACCTCTGCCTCCCCCAATGGAAGGAAAATAAAAGGGAAAAACCCCTTTTAACAGCTATGTATAGTCAAGAAAAACAAATTCCTGCATGTTGGAAAAAAAAAAAGGCCTCAGGTTTGATTTTTACCTGCAAAGTGAGAAAAATAACACTTGGCCTGACTGTCTTACAGGGTCGTAAGGATCAGGTGAAGTCATGGGTGTAAACGTTCTTGGAAAACAGTGAGGTTTTATATAAATATGGCAGAGTATGATCGAATGAAAAAGCACTCCACAAACCTTAAAGTACTGTACAAACGCTAGCTGTTATGTTTGTGGAAATATTGCCTAAAGGTCTGCTGTCCTGGATGTTCCCATGGCCCGTTGTTTCCTGAAAGTTGTCCCAGTGTGGAACAGTTAGCCCCATGCTCTGCTTCAAAGGGAGAAGTAGGAAATTCCAGTCTTTCCCGGCACTGATCAGGCACCTACATGATTTTACTAGAATCCTGTGGCTTCAGCATATAGCCTACTGAAAACTGATGACGGAGAGAATAGGTAGCAGGCTGAGGGATGGAAGTGCTATCTCATCAGGGTGGCTGCTGCCTCCACCATGGCCAATCTCCATCCAGCCCCATCTTCAAATCCCGTCTACATCCTCCCATAAATCTTCTAAATAGGTCTCATTCAACATGCTGTAAAAGCCTGTCCCTGTTTCAGGGAATCATGGGACTGTAGACTCAGAGCTGGATTGTTTCATGGATTCCAGCAGGATTCTTGGGCTGTGCCCCCAGTATCATTCATTCTCAATATATGACCAACTCACCTGTTTCTGCTCATGTGTTTCCTAATGTTTCCCCTTCTTCAAGGCAATTCTGGTGCTCTTTTGGTCACCTGGGATTTTGTTTCTGAGAACAGGTCTCCCGTGGTTTGTAGCCACATGGCATAACTGGAAACATTTGACTTGGTGGAGCAAGGAATAACTTTGAATGCTCCCATCTTTTTGCACATGCTAGTATCACATAAGATATCGTGATAGATACAACCACAGACGTAACTCTGGCTAACTTTTCTCTGAATTTCAATGTTAACCGAGGCATAAAGCAGGGAAAACACGGGCTCACCAAAAATGTTTGCCAGGATCACGGAGGACGTCCTGTGCAAAGTTCAAAACCTCATGCAAAATAGGCGTTTAATTGTGTTTGTCAAATTGAATTGGATTGAAAGTTCAGCCAGGGATGTGGCCCAACAGGAGAGCCAAAGGTCCCTTTTCGAGATGATCCCCATCTCTTTTCTCCTTCCAGCTCCCACTTTTCTGCTCACTACCACCCCAGCCCCAGTTGCTAAGCAACTGCCTCTCCATCTCACCATCTGTTCCCTGGCTGCTCTGGCCTACCCTGGAGCCTGGGGCTTCTGCAAAGAAAGCTGTGAATGGAGTATCCAAGGTGGTTTTGAGGACCAGAGCATGCTTTTTCCCTGGTCCCCATTGTCTTCAGGAATAAGCCTAGCTGAGGAGGGTCTGAGGAAATGGGCTGGCTTTACTTCTAGAACATTTAGTCCAGTCCTTTATTTGAAAGATGAAGAAACTGAGAACCAAGGAACAGAAATGACCAGCTTAGGGAGTAGCCGGGGTGATTTTAGGAATGTGTCCTCATCCCCACCCCCTTGCCTCCTTGATGATGCCCCAAATATCTCGAACAGAAGGCAGAGTCTTTCCTTTTGTAATTAGTGATGAGGCTTAAAATCCAAATTTCCCTGGCAGAGAGAACAGAGTAGCAGGTGTGCATGGCAGCAATCAGAGGAGGTGGCAAGGTATGGTAGGAGGGATACTGGATCTGATGTCCAAGGACCTGGGGTCAAATGCAGACCAGGCTACTTTCTGCAGTGTGGGACAGAGGAGAGTCCTCCTCATTGTGTGACCTTGGGAAAAGCTGCTTCCTCATCTGAAAACAAGAGAGTTGGATTAGAAGGTGGCTAAGGTCCTTTTCAGCTTCCAAATCTATGATTCTCTGGTCCCTCCCAAGATCAGGGCTTGATAGAGGAAAAGGGGAGCCCTGAGTGTCTGAAAATAGGTAGAAAGGAATTCCAAGAAGGGCAGAAAAGAACACAGAGATGGAAGACTGGACTCAGGAAGACACATTTCACTTGCCTTTAGAATTTTGTGTTTCGAAGCTTATACTGTGGAGGACTGGGTTCTTTCTTCCTTGTGGACTAAAGTGAGACATAGGGTGCTACTTATCTAGCTGGGTGGCCTTGGGCAAACTGCTTGGCCTCATTTTTCCTCTCCTGGAGAATGAGAGGGTGAGCGCAGGTGTTCAATAAGGTTCCTTCCTGCTTGAAATCCTCTGATCCTATCCTAGGAGCCAGGAAAGATCTTTAATCTCTGATAGTCAATAAAAGAGTGTTGGGATGAAACCACCCTCACACCAATTCTAAGGCAACTCAAGAACAAAGAAGAGTGAGTATGTGGGCCTAAGAACCGGGCAGCATAGGCATTCTCTCTGCTAACCTAGAAACTAGATTTGCCAGGACATGAACCATCAGCCCTAGGAGGACAGGTGGCAGATATTAGTATACCTGTTTTTCAGGTGGGGGCTCAGAGGTACGATGGGGTTAAGTATCTTGCAAAAAAAAAAAAAAAGTCTCAAGGATACAGCCAGAAATAGAACACTGCAGAGGCTTTCTGACCTCCAGCCCAGGGCTCTGTCCCCAAGGCCCCCTTCCTCTCCACATTAGCACACACATATATCACTGCTAAAGACAGAGGGCTAATGTCCTCTCGGGGAAGAGCAATTAGCAAATTTCTATCCTCTTCTCAGTTTTCACCGGTAACAAAGGAGCTAACTGTTACCTAGCTTACAGGTCATTTGGTGACCATTAATAAGTGAGAGGGTGTTTGCATCTGTAAGCTAGTTTAAATTTTATAAGTCTTATAGGTCACTCAAACTCTGCCAGCCCTTCGTGTGGAAATGTCTCAGATCCAGGCAGAGAGCCTGTCTTAACTAACATTTAGCTTTGGGGAGTATAAACATCTGGAGAATTCATGAACTTATTAGTTGTTCTTTCCTCCTAAAGAAAGATGATTAGACACTGGTCTTTAGCCATGACATATATTTCTTTTAACTTTTGGTTTGGGGAATGCTATCTAAATGGATATGAGAGTTGACTTCCCATTTTAAAACACCTTGTAATTGCAAAGTGCTTAGCAATGCAGGGACATTACTCTAATGACCTGTGGTTTGGTCTGGGAACAGGGGAAAAGGCTGTGAAATCCTGTTAAAATACAAACTTGCTGCTTGATACTCTCAAACACAGAAGCTTAGATTATAAATCATTAGGGACTTTCTGCAGGCAGGATGGAGATAGGGGAGGGAGGGAGGGGTGCATGGAGAAAGAGAGAGGTGAGAAGTGAAAGGGGGTGGAGAGGGAATTAGAAAAAAAGGAGAAGAGAAGGGGAAGACAGGGACAGAAGGAGAGAGGAAATGATTCCCTAAACCCTGAAAGCCAGTAAGAATACTTCACTGTGTATGTAAGTAAGCAGAGACCTCCAAGGCTCCCAGAGATAGTTCACTACTGAGATTTGAAAGGACAAAAGGAAAAAAGAAAAGGCAAGGGGGAAAGCCTGCCTGCAGTGCTGGAGACTAGGAGTTTCTGGGCCGTCATCTTTGGCAGATGTGCCTTCTCCTTTCCTTGGACAGAAGGGGGAAGGGAGGAGGGAAGCTTTCCCTAGGAGCCAGAGGGCCATCCTACCTCCCAGCCCTCTCCTTGACCTTCAGCTGCTCTGGAGACAGCTCCAGCTAGGCCAGAGCTCAGTTGGGAGGTTCTCCCTCCCCCAATCCCCTTCCAGCAACCAATGGCTGCTGCTCTCTCACCTCTGAGGGAGAGGAGGGGGGGAGATGAGGAGGAGGGGGTGAAGGGGTGGGGGGGACAGGCAGGGGCTGAGTGGGAAAGGGAGAGCCAGAAATGAAAAGATTTCTAGCTTCATAGATTTTCAGAGCTAAAATGGGCCTTACAAATGGCCTAATCCAACCCCTTCATTTTATAGGTGAGTAAAAATGAAGCTTGGAGAAGGAAAAAAGACTTTCCTAAGCAAGGTTACAGTAAATTAGTAGCAGATCTGCAACTTAAACCTAGGGCTCCTAGCTCCTAGCTCCCAGTTCAGCCCCTTGGTCTAGGCTGCCTTATTAAAGAAATCCAGTGGGCTTTCTAACCCAGCCACAAAGGGAGAGAGGTGAGGAGACTCAGTGTAGTCCGTGAGGTGCCTTTGCCTGCAGTACATGCCCAAGGCTGCCAGCTGCAAGCACTTTCTTCTACTGGCATTGACAATGTTTTGTTTCAGTTTGTTTTTAATCTAAAATTGACTATTGGGAGCCAAGTGAGGAGGAGGACTTCATGCCAATGAAAACCGTTCCTTGTTGGGGTCATATCTGTATCTGTAAGCCCTCATATAGATGCTTGGACTTGAGTGAACTTTGGAAACTGGTTTTTAGGACCCTATCCCCTCTCTTTCTCTTGCTACTCATGCCTGTGCTTATCCTCACTTTTATTCCTCCTTCTGACCTCAGGGAGCTTCTGTAGGCTGGAGGGATGGATAGGCAGGAAGTGCTGAGAAATAATAAGACCAGGGATTCTCATTTGACTGTTTTAGGAGAGAATGGCCTGGCTCTCCAGGTAGAGTCTAATATCAATAGCTCCCATTTATGCAATGCTTTAAGGATTTCAAAATGCAGCCAAGACATTCTTTCATTATAGCTGCACAATAGCCCCATGAGTTAACTCCGGCAGGTGGTATTATCTCCATTTCACAGATGAAAAAATGGTTCAGTGTGGTTAAATAATCTGAAATGGTCACACAACGAGTGTCAGGGCAGAATCTGAAAGCCTATCTGTCCCGATTCTTTCTGCTACAATACGCTGCCTACTTCTCTTTACAGTCAAGGGCACTGAGTCCACGTTTTATATTTTTGTATTCCCCACAATGCCTAGCACAGGACTGGTCCCACAGGGGATTGAATGCTGGGCCTGAAGCCTGGAAAACTCATCATCCTGAATTCAAATCTAGCCTCAGAAATTTACTACCCTGGGCAATTAATTTGCTTAATCCCTTTTGCCTTAATTTCCTCCTCTGTAAAATGAGCTGGGGAAGGAAATGGTAAACTACTACAGTATCTTTGCCAAGAAAACCCCAAATGGGGTCACAGAGAATTGGACATGGCTGAAACAACTGAACAACAATCCCTGGGTCACACAACCAGTCAGGGATTTGGACTCAGGCCTCTTGACTCTTAAGTTCAATATTCTTTCTACCATATTGTGCTGGTCTCTAAAGAAATGTTACATGGGAGTTGTGTGTGATGATGGTGCTATGTGTGTGTCACTGAATGTCAGCTGGTAATTTGATAACCTCCTTCAAGTTAATATGAATTCATTATCTGAATTTTACTTTAGACAGTCTCTGAATTTAAGCTGACCCCATTCTTGCTTGTATCCAGAAATAAAAGAATGGGGAATGGTTTGGAGGTTGGAGAATGAATCAAGCCTCATTAAAGCAGAGTGAACAAACCAGCTTGTCCTTCTGAAAGCGTTGAACATTGTCATCATCAAGGTTTCTCTAAGACAGGACCTCATGTCCCCAACATAATGACCTTAATAATTGCTAGTCAGGGATAGGTTGTATGGTGTGATGGGAAGGACATTGACCTTGAAATCACCAGATACTAGCTCTCCTATTAGCCAAATGATCTTGGGCAAGCCATATTTGACAATATGACCCTCAGTCTCCTCATCTGTTATGAGGCTCTTAAATGGCTAAAATGGTGAAAAACTGTAGTCTCACTATGTGATGTGTCACTATCACAGAGGGCCTTCTCTGGAAAGAACGTTTCTAGGGCCAGTGTTTGACTTGGGATATGCTTCTCCTTTAAGACAGTAGGCCAGTCCCCAAAGTGATATGTATTCCTAACCCAGCCAGTGCTCCCTCCCTAGCTGGAGGGAAGGGAAACCTTTGGGTCCAGTTGTGTTGGTCACATACCTGCAGACTCCCTGCCTCCCCATTCTTGCAGCAGAGGTGAGGGCAGCTGTGAAAGTGGATCTGTTTGCAGTAAAATCACCAGAGGAGAAGCCCTCGGGCACCTGTCAAGAGGATCAACGTTTTGATGCCCCTGTTATAATGTGATTGGGGCTAGAAACAGAAAAACCCACTTGGGAACTTGGCCTGGGGGGTGCAGGATTAATTTAATTAACTCTGGCTTTGGGGACCTGGCTAAATTTAGCAGCTGCCTAGTCTGCTGGTTTTATCCTCTCCTTGGCCCCTCCCTCTATTCCCTTCTTCTCCCCTCACCCCCCCACCCCCCCACTGTATTCCTTGTAGATTGATTAATTCAGAATTCTAGGTTGGGACCTGCTTGAGTGTTAGCCAATTGTCTGTGTAGTCATTTCTCTAGGCCACTAATATTCTTTTTCTAGAGCCCCATGGGGGTTTCAGATTCTAGAATTGATGGACAACTTGTTCTCTCTTTTGCTAGCCTGTGGAAAGTGTTCTGTTAGTTATACAATGCTGCCTGAACAATGGATAGTTGGGCTGGAGGTGGGGGAAATAGGGAGCAGTGTTCCAGCCTTCCCTATGAAAACTGAATTTCCACTGAATATTACTTGGCTGAATTTAGTGACATCTATTAATTGTGGCTGGTAATAGAGAATATAAGAAGTGTTAGGAGTAAAACTAAAATTGTATGAGACATATACTATGCAAATTTTTGTATGTCTACATGTTTTTGCCTGAGCTAGATTATAAGCTCCCTGAGGGCAAGGACATTATAGTGTTTAGAGCTGGAAATGGCATTAGAGATGCTATAGTTCAACCCTCTTGCTTTACTGGTAAGGAAATCAAGGTCAGCAGAGGGTAAGTGATTTGTCCAAGGTCACACAGATGGCAAGCAAGAAGAACTGAGAATCAAGCCCTTGTTTTCTGATTCCAAGTCTAACCAGCTCTTTGTAGCTTACCATTGCCATCTTTGCCTTGTACATAATAGATGCTTAATGCATTCTTGTAGGATTGGTTCTTGGCATCCTCCACTATGCTGTCATAGGGCTTTTTGCATAGTAGGTGTTCACTAAGTATCTGTGCACTGGGGATTAGATTGCAGCACACCCTATGGAATGTGCATAGGGATGACCATGAGTGAGACTGACCTGAGCTTCACTGGCCCCTTCTAGGGACATGTCCTAGTGCTAATGGATGTAAGGATGATACAACAACCCTTTAGTCATAAAGACAGCAGCAGAGGGAGAGGATTGTGTCAAAAAAGATTGGCCATTGGGCCCAGAAGTAGCCCTTAAAAAGAGTAATCCCATCTTCTGGCCCTATCTTGCCCTCCATTGAGCTAGTCAAGATCCTGTCAACCTCTTTCTTAGACTTCCTGTAAAGGAAGAAGAAATTACTCTCCCTACCCCAGTGACTATGGCAATTTTTTTTTTTTGGCTTTTTGGAGGGCAATTGGGGTTAAGTAACTTGCCCAAGGTCACACGGCTAGGTATTGTTTGTTTGTGCGTTAAGTGTCTGAGGTCGGATCCGAACTCAGGTCCTTCTGACTCCAGGGCCGGCACTCTACTCACTGCGCCACCTAGCCGCCCCTGACTATGGCAATTTTTACAAATGACAGAGTATATTGTGCTGTTTAGGTAAGCCTGAGCCTAAATCTGAAAGCCCTGGTTACTTTTGCTTTTCTCTGAGCATAGGTGACTGAATAGAAATCCTGAGATAGACATATTTGGCCTTGGAGATTGCCTTTTGAGTTGAAGTGGAGCTCCTAGGCATCTCATTTGGTGCTGGCTCTTCTGTACAAGATGTTCCCAGAAGTTACAACAGTATTGCACAAAGGAGAAGATGACCCATTGATGGGAGGATGAGCCAAGTCATGTCTTAGCTTTCCAGAAAATAAGACCCTTGAAGTAATTGTTCTGACAGTGCAGAGTTAAGATGAAGGTGAAATGGCTATTCAGTAGCCCCACAAAATACTTTATATCTAGTTTCAAATCTCAATCTCCCAGAAGAGTATAATGGAAGTTATATACCATGTTTTTACCTTTTTCAATATGTGTTTGTGTTTTTATTATTTCTTCTGTGTGGAGGAAATAGTAGCTGTCCTATACCTGATCTACATTATTCCATGAATACCTTTATGCTCTTTTTGGGAAAAGACCCTAGATATAAGTAAAACCTAAACATTAAGTGATTTTTCTCTAGCTGAACCAAATATTTTATTTGAGCCTAGACCTGGCATCCTTTAAGGGGAGGGGACATCCCCAGTACCTCTGGGCCAGTATCCAACTGAATGAATTAATTTACTTCTAAGTACCTTTTCAGCTAAATCTTGTACACTTGCCAGAAAAACCTACTCTTTGAAAATATGTTGACTTAGTTTATTCAGGGCTGATACCTCCTGTTTCTGGTCTGCTTAGGTTATATACAAAGCCAATGGAGTCAGTACCTGGCCAGCCACCTCCAATGTTTCTCCAAACTGGTAAATATTTGCCAAAGAAGTCATTGCATTGAAGAGGGACTGAGAACTGTTCAGTTTGCAATGAACAAAAGTAGAGATGAGGCTGGAAAAGAGGCTTTTTGTAATATTTCTTAAAGACCCATATTTTGGAGCCACATCCCTATTTCCTTGTAGGGGACTGGAGAGGCATACCCCAACCTCAGGATCATGAGGATGGAGAGAAATTCCAAAAGTTGAGTCAAGGTCCCAAAACCCCAAATGCATAGCAATGACTGTTCTGCCTTGGCCATAAGCCACTGGATACCTGAAAGTATTGGGGAGGAAGCCAAGTCCTAGATTTGAGGAGAGGGGGAAAAAAAGCATATACGACCCCTTGAGAAGGGGCTTCAGATTTTCCCCAGTAGAGTAAAGCTTCCCAGGAAGAAGCCAGAGTCCACTGGGCCAGAACAGACTAATGGTCCAGCAAAGGGATGGTGTTGTCTGGCAACAGGCAACACTAAATTCTGCCCATCAGGGAAGAAATACAGGCTCCTCGTGATGCTCCTAATGGCCCACAAACATACCACAGGGGAAAAGTTCTGCTCGGCTCCACGAGATAATTAACTTCTGCCCTGCAGCATGTGAATCAGAAAGACCCTGAACTTTCTCTGCTGGTATCACAGCTGTCTCATGTGTGGGCTGCAAACTCCATCCACCTCCCAAGCTCTATTAGCCAGCACCCCTTTCAAAAAAAAAAAGTGTTTGCCAACTTGGCAAGGGGGGGAGGTGTTTCTTGTATAATGAGTATCAATATTGATTGCCTTCTCAATGGGTGGGGGAGGGGCTGGAGGGAGAGAATTTGGAACTCAAAGCTAAAAAAAAGAATATTAAAAATAAATGATAAAGAAACAGGGGAGGGTTCAGCAGTCTGTTCCTACTCTCCCAGGGATTGGCCTCTGGTGGTTTGGAGCACTGGAAGCCTAGGAAGAAACATTGCCTGTAGTTCTAACCAGACGCCTGCCGGTTTACAAATGGTGGTATAGTGGGAAGAGCATGAGGGCAGTATTCAATGAAGTTATTATATTGTGTATTACATATACATATAATTATATTGTAGTGTTATATTATTATATATAACATTATTATATATTATTATATTATGTAAACATAAAATATTATATTATATAAACAGTTATTATTTATCTATATGATGTGCTATGTGGATAAATACCAGGAGAATTGCAACAGATTCTGACCTCAAGGAGCTTACCATCTAATTCATTTGAAAATAGTAGGACTTCACAGTCAGGAGACTTAGTAGCTCAGCTACTGGACCAGTTTCTTCATTTGTAAAATGAAGGGAAGTTTGGTTAGATCTTCAAGGTCCATTCAATGATCAAAACTATGATTCCATGATCCCATGATAGCTCTTAGAGGCAGGGTAACATAATGGCTAGAGTGCTGGGCTTGGAGTCAAGGTGAGCTGAGTTCAAATCCTGCCTCAGACACTCACCAGCTATGTGAACTTGGACAAATCACTTATTGAAACTTCTACATGCTTCAGATAGCTCCCTCAAATTGGTGTATTATGGTGTGGATAGGGTTGTGATCTGCCTGTTTGCATAGGCTGACCAGAGCTTCTTCATTTATACAACCTGAGACCTTGTGGCCCTAGAACATGATTCACCAGCAGGGACATGGCAGCCTTTTAACAGATACCTGGGTAAGGTCTGGAGCATTTTCCCAGGTATGTCCAAGTAGGTTTACATGTTTGCTATGCATTGAGAAGTTTGAGAAATGCTACCCAAGTCAATGCTTCCCATTATGAACTTCTCTGACTGGGGTGGGGTAGAGTACAGACCAGAGTAGCAGGTGGGAAGGAGAGGAAGACATTTGGGACAAAAAGAGTTTTCTGACTCGGTGCTTTCATCCATCTAATGGGAGAATTAAACACTTTATGTTACATTGTCTTATAATGCTCAGCATCCTAGCATTTTCTTGAAAAGCAGAGAAGTCTCTTATTTGTTCTTACATATATTTGAATCTATTTCTAGGAATAAGGCATAGCAAAAGACCCCCACAAAGCTTCCCCACTCCCCAAATGAAAACAAATAAATGAAGAAAAATAAGAAGGAAGAGAGTGTGCTGTAGAACTAAAAATGTACTGGCTGAAGAGTGGGATGGAAGGGACCCTCACTTTTATATTCAGAAGTCCTACCTTCCCTGAGGGACATAGAATAAAAAAGACACACGTTAAAGTCCATGATGAAGATTATAGATTCAGAAGAGCCTATATAGGAATAGAAATAAAGAGGACAAAGAAAATGAAGGCTTTTTTGGAAAAATGCACCACAAAAGAAGGCTATTTGATTTAAGAGGAGAGAAGGAAGATGGGAAATAAGATTTTTGAACCATATTTTTACCTAGATAGGGACAAGGAAGGTCAAAACAGGAAGGGGATATAAATAAAACAATAAAAAAGAGAAGCTGGCAATTTAAATAATGTTAAAGACTTAGGGATAGGGCAAGTAAAAGGAAATGTTGGAGAGAGATTGTAGGAATAGACTAGGCTCAAATTGGTTTAAGTACAACCAGTCTCAGTAAAAAAAAAAAAAGTGCTGACTTAGAAGGGTGTAAAATCAATATAAAAGAAACAAACTGAGAAAAAGTTACAATCCCAACAATTACAACCTTAAAAGGGAAAGAGATTAAACAATCGAGTAAAATTAAAGGGAATGCAAATTGGATAAGAAAACGATACTCGACACTTTTTCACACACAAGAATACATCCAAAAATAAATGAATGAAAATGAGAGGCTAGAACAAAATTGACACTGCATCAGGAAATTCCCAAAAAGCAAATTGCAATCATGGCCTAAGACAAAGCAAAAATAAAAATTCAAAATGTCAAGAGAAATAAACAGGGAGACTATATTATGCTTAAAGGCACTATGGACAGTAAAACTTCATCTTTTAATATATATGCAACAATATAATATGCTAGAAAATATAATAAATAATGGGTCAGAGAAATTATAACAAAATATTTAAAAGCAATATTAAAGACATCCTTTAGAGACCATAGGATAGGGACTAAATCTGTGATTTCATTGGGATAGAGACTTGCTGCAGAAACTCCCTCTACCAATGCAGGTTGGTGCCTTCTCTGCAATTTTAGGCCTTAGAAAATTGTTGCTGAGAGATGCCCTTGGCCACATAGCTCGTATGTCCTATTTATAGACATGTTGCTTCCCCCTTTGGAATAAAAGTTCCTTCAGGGCAAGGACTGTTTTTGCCTTTCCATGTATCTCCAACATTTAATAGTCAGAAGTGGATCTTGAACCTGGGTGTTCCTGGTTCCTAGACTATCTTTCTGTCCACTATACCATGGTTATAACCTCTTGTAGATCATAACATAAAAAATAACACAATAAAAATATAATTCAGTGGACAAAAGCAAAGCATTAAGTCTCAAAGGGAGACTAGTAATATACTATAATTTTATATGTATGTCCCCAGTACCTAGCCAGTCCCTAGTACACAGGAGGTAGTCAATCAGTTCTTATTGATTGATTCACTGATTGAGTTGGTCAAGCAACAAATCTAGTTATAATTAGCAACTATGTGGAGTTAACTGTCCTTCAAGACTCATCTCCCCTGGTTTAAGAGTGAAGAAAAAATTACTAAAATTGGGGAATACTGAAACTTTTGCAGATATTTTACCTGTGTACTTTGAAAAGTAATGATAGACATTTTTATCATCCCTATTTGGATTGAAGAGAAGAAAAGGGCATGTTATAGGCAAAGATCATTCATCCCAAACAAGGAAATTGAGACCCCAAGAGGTTGAGTAACTTGCCTGGGATCTTATGAGTAGAATTTTTATCTTTTTTTTGTTTTTGTTTTTGTTTTGTTTTTTGCCTCTGTGCAGTTAATCTGCTGGTGATGAATTAAAAACAATAACAAATATCATTCAAGGTGACCTCCTTCTACTGCCTTCCCCTCTAAGGTTACCTACTTTGTTTCTTGTGTATACAAACACATATATGTTCTTGCCCCCTTTAGAACAGAAGCTCCTTTGGGGTAGGGACTGGTTTTGCCTTCTTATGTATCCTCAGCATTTAGCAGTTTCTGGCACATAGTAAGTACTTAGTAAATATTTGTTGACTTATTGATTGATTACTGGGGTCAATACTGTATGTCTTCAGGTATAGATATTAGCCCATTCAAATGGTTTTTAATTTGATGGAAATAATATAATTTAATGGGAATGAAATACTCTAGAATACTAATGGTCCCAAAATGCTTGTAGCTCCCTTGTCAGCCCTAGTCATGTTCTTAGCCCCTATTTCCTTACACATTCAAGTTTATAGTTCTTCAGTGCAATGGCACTTTGATATATCATGCCAATAGATGCATGAAAAAATTATTAATTAAATGCAAAAGACACTTAATGAAACATAATAGCAAGGTAACATAACAAAAAATGTATTAGGCATCAAGCATTCTTGGAACCCATACCTGGATATTACCACCTCTAGAATCTGCAAGTCAGACCCTTATTTCATTCCATTTCTCTAACACTTTGGGAGAAGGATAGAGTCTATTTGAAACTCAAGGCAGATTGTGAAGAGTCACGTCTACATTTTAGTCACTTCCCACTTCTTTCTGGTGTGGGAGCTATTAAGTGTTTTTCTCTTAGAAACCCAAGCCTCGAGTCATCTCCACTGTTTCTGTGTCCAGGCTGGTATCTCTCCTCTCAGCATGGTCTAAATGCAGCCGGTATTTCTTCTCTGTCTCCCATCTGTTATTTCAACCGCCTGCAGATCTTGCCACACCCTTTGGAGGATCCTGTTCTCCTTTTAAAATGGATTCACTAGAATCATTCCTCCCCAAACAGAGTATGTAATGAATGCTGTTACCAGCATGTGAACTATAGCCTTCTAGGACATGCAACCTGCAGATAATTTCTCTCAATGAGTAAGTCTCTTCCAGCCCAAAGTACTGTGGGAAATGTCCTACAGATGTTCTTTTAATTCTAATAACTTGGGTCTGGAGGACTAAGCCTTCTAGCAAACACTCTATCGAGAAGTGTAAAAATAAAAGACATGTGAAGAAAGATACTATCTGATTCCAGAGAAAGAACTGATAAATACAAGTATGTATAAAATAATTTTACGCATATATGTACCTATTTGTGTCCAATGGTAACCATCTCTAGGATGGGGGAGGGGGGAAGGGAAGAGAAAAAGGGAAAAAAAGAAATTTGCACGATAACTTTGCTGTGTATTTGGTGGAAACAGCCAGTTGTGCATGGTGGATTCGCACGTGCAATCATCTTTTTTTATTCTACTATATTACCAAGATGTTTGTTTCGTTCTATGAATTGAAAATAAAATAAATTTGTAATATAGAAAAACCCCAAAAGAACAGAGGAGTCCCTTTGTTGGACTCACATACATGAAGCTGGTCATGGAAAAAATGTTACAGTTAGAAACGTTTTTATTAGTCACTTCCTTTCTTTCCTGTTTGTCTCTCTCTCTTTTTCTAAAATATTCCTGTGCCCTCTCATAACACTGTTTTTGGAAGCTTCACCTGGCAGCTGTGTGGAGGGCAGCATATAATTAACGATAGATTGTATGGTAGAGACTTTAAGTGCTATGGGAGTTCAGAGATGTGACCCAGACCCAACGCTGCTCAATAGTTTGGCTTTGTTCTTCCCAAGGAGCTCCGATGTGATTCACTGGAGATAAATCCTGCATCTCTTAGGGATCTCTTTGCAGCTCAGTGTAAGGGGGATGTTAGCACATAGCTTTATTAAACATAAGTGTGGAGTTCTTCCCCTTTACCACCCATTTTTTCCAATGAAATAATTCCATTTGGAAGTTGTGCCTTCAAGGATATGGGAAGACTCATTTGTCAACGTGTCGTTTTGGCAGGGTAGAGACAAAAACCAAAACTAAGTAGTACTGAATTTCTCTCTGGTAATTTTAGGCATAGACTGTCCATAAAGGATGCTTTCTAAAGAAAAGAGTTACCAGAAGGAAATGAGTAGTCAGAGTGATGTGTCCCGAGATGGACCATTGTGGGGGTAATGGGCATCCTCAGTCTTTGCCAGCCTGCAGGGGGATTCACTCTTCAAGGGGCTTTACCATGAAGACACTTTGTAGACTCCATATAGAATAAGAGGAATTTAGTATTTGGATCAGAATGATGGAATTGGATCTGATGAGAGCCTGGCCTGTGGAAAGACTCCCGAGTCAGTTTTCACTATATCCAGTGAGATTCTCAGGACAGTGATAAAAGCAACAAGAATTCCCTCAGGGACTGGCTTTGGAAGGAGGCTTTTCTGCTGTCCATGTGGCTGTGAGAAGCTTAGGTGGTACTCAGCCACTTGCTGCTGGGCAATCATTTTCACACCTGGATTCTCACAATCGCTTTCCCCAACATGGCTCCATTCGCTCTGATTCCCAAAAGACAAGATGGTGTTGTGTCATGGAGAGAAGCAAGGAAAAGGAAGGAATTTAAAAAAAAAAAGATATATTCTGCCATTTCTGTGGTTGCAAATTATGAGTTTCTAGAAATCTATTGTTAGGGGTTAACATAATGTGGCCGTCTGGAAATATAAAATAGAATGGAAGGCTTTCAGATGGCGGCTCCAGGAACATCTGAAGTTGCAGGGATGCCGTCACAGTGCCCGAGTGCCCCCGTTCCAGAGTTCTGATTTATTCTCACCGGCAAATGTTGTACTTAATTATGCAGCCATAAAACTTGCACTTCACACACTGTTAAGCATCTTATTAGAAAAAGACTTGGAGTTCCAGCCTTCTTTGAATAGCTGTGAATTTTTAACTCCCAAGATATAAGTAGAACATCCTGATTTTTTTTTCTCAGTTTTGCTCAGGGCTGAAAAAAATTACAGTAAACTTGGGGTAACACATACGGTAGAGTGGGAAGAACGGTGGATTTTAAGTCAGAGAGCACCGGTGAGCCCCTTCACTTTCTTCAGCCTTGATTTCCTCATTTGTAAAATGTTGTTGTTGAGTCGTTTTTTTTCAGTCCACTACCACTCTTTGACACCCTACTTGGGGTTTTCTTGGCAGAGATACTGAAGTAGTTTGCCATTTCCTTTTCCAGCTGGTTTTGCAGATGAGGAAACTGAAGTAAACAGGGTTAAGTGACTTGCCCAGGGTCACATAGCTAGTAAATGTCTGAGGCCAGATTTAAACCCAGAAAGATAAGGATTCCTGACTCCAGACCCAGTGTTCTGTGCACTGAGTCACCTAGTTGTCTTATTTGTCAAATAATGAAGTTTAATGACATGATATAAAAGTTTCCTTTCAGTTGTAAATCCTAGGATCTTATGAGGGCCACTTATTTTTTTCTTTACAAATAATAAAAATGGAGTGCAAGCAATAATAGAGAGTTTTCTGTAAGCCACAAAAGAACATTTAAATTACAAAAATTTGAGTACTCTATCAATTACACATTTATCCATTTAATTTTAAGAAACATTACTAAATAACCATCTTTTATCACAATTATTGTTGTCTGAGCAATAAGCTTCCATTTCCCCAAATTCTGCCTCTGAATTATTTTCCTTCTTCCTATATATTCTGTGTCTATTTAGGCATTTCAAACTCAACATGTCCAGAAAAGGATTTATTATTTCTCTCCCACTCACCTGGCTTCTGAACTTCCCCGCTTCTGTCTACGGAATGATTATCTTTCAATTCACTCTGATTCATCGTCAATCATCAATCATCATCATCATCATCATCATCATGATGTTTATATAGCCCTACTATGTGCCAGTCACTGTGCTAAGCACTTTACAAATATATACTTTCTTTACAATCTGGTGGTTATTCTCGATGCCTCACTTCACATATCCAATCAGTGGTCAATCTTCTCATTTTTCCACCTCCACTATATCTCACATCTATCCTATTCTCTCTCCTCATATGGCTACCAGCCTAGTTCACACCCTCAACACCTCTCTCTTGTACTATTACAATAGATTTCTAATTGATCTCTTTCCCTTAAGTCTCACTCTACTCCCAATCCATCCTCCAAACAGATATTAAAGTGATTTTTCCTAAAATACAGGTCTGACCATGCTGCTTCCCTAATCAATAATCCCCAAAAGCTCCCTATTGCCCTTAGGATCAGATGTAAACTCTCTGACACTTTAAAGTTCTTCACAACCTGGCCCCAACCTACTTCCAACCTTCTAACACACTTCTTTTAATAATCTGTGGTCCATTACGACTGACGTTCTTGGTCCCCATCTCTTGCCTCCATTCCTTTATACTGGCTATTCCCCAGACCTACAATGGACTAGCCCTCCTCCTCTCTACCTCTTATGATCCCTTTGCTCCTTCAGAGCTCAGTTCAGATGCCACATGGACTCTCTCCTGATCTCCTAGTTCTTAGTGTCCTCTCCCCCACTCCTAAATACTTTATATTGATTTTGTTTAGATTCTGTGTGTGAGAGGCATCTGATAGAATGAATGGTGAGCTGAACTCAAAAGGAAGCAGAAGGGGACAATCATTGGCTAAGTTCCTACTATGTATCAGGCACCGTGCTGAGTGCTTTACACTACCATCTTATTTAATTTGGCCTCAAAGCCAGAATTACTTGTATTCAAGTCCCATTTCTTACACTATGCATCCCTGGGCACACTAATTTCTCAGTGCAGAGGTGTCAAGAGCAGAGACCACATGCCACATATAGCCCACAACACTCCTGAGTACTGCCCCAACTAGACTAACATATAATTGGGGAATAATTAACAAAATAAATAAAATGCAATTACATGTGTATATACATATATATGTGTTCATATGTTTGTATATGTATGTATATATTCATATATACATATATGAACATGTAGTTTTCTAAGCCATTATGTGACCTGTAGGAATCCTTGTGCTTGTTCAGATATTTCAGTTGTGTCTGACTTTTCGTGACCCCATTTGGGTTTTTCTTGGCAGATACTGGAGTGATTTTGCCATTTCCTACTCTAGCTCACTTTACAGATGAGGAAACTGAGACAAAGAGGGTTAAGTGTCTTGGGCAGGGTCACACAGCTAGTAAATGTGAATTTGAATTTGAATTTGAATCCACTAACATGGGTTTTCCTGATTCCAAGCTTGCCACTCTATGCACTATGGTGCTGCCTACCTGTCCATGTACAATTCAGTGGTTTCTATCTTAGTTTGACACCTACCACTCTTTCCAAGATGCTAAGTTGCAAAGGATGTGCCAACCTGTATTAGTATTCACTCCTCCCTGTATCTCTGTCCCAATAAAATGTAAACTCCTTGAGGGAAGGTACAGTTTGATTTTGGTTTTTGTATTCCCAGGCCTGACATAGGGCCAGTAATAGAGCAGGCATTTAATAAATGCATGTTGATTGATTGAGTTCCAGGAATTCATACCTAAGGTGTTTCTTAAAACAAATGTCTAAACTCAGATTGATCTTCAGGGAAGGTAAAAAAAAAGTTTGTAGTAATTAAATGTCTGCTTTTTAATGATCTAACAGTAGTGCTTTTTAAATAGCTGCCTTGATTTCAGAGCATTTCGGGCTTGTATTAATTTTAAATGTGAAATCATTAACTTGGGGGAGAAGAGGTGCCTTAGCAGAATACGTATTTGAAATTATGTACAAGGTTTTTCTACCTCCGGGAAGATCGTGCAGAGCACTGTCTCTTTGGTAATTTAAAGTTAGCAAAGTATTCAAAGCACAGGAAAGAGAAACTGTTGAATATACATTTTTTTTTTCATTTGAGAATGTAAAGAAACTATTTTTTAAAGTCCCCAATCTGGACAGTCTAATGGAAAAGTCAATGAACCAGAAAAGACCTGAGTTCTAGTCCTGTCTCTTGCTAATTAGCAGTGTGACTTTGGACAAGTCATCACCTTTGTCTGAGCCTCAGTATCCTTATCTGTAAAATAAGGCTGTTGGGCTTAGTGATCTCCAAGTTCCTTTATAATCCTAACATACTATGCACTGATGACTGAAACCCCTCCCTGGTTTTTTTGTTTGTTTGTTTGTTTGCTTTTTTGAAGGGGGTGAGGTAGGGCAATTGGGGCTAAGTGACTTGCCCAAGGTCACTTGGCTAGTAAGTGTTAAGTGTCTGAGGCTGAATTTGAACTCAGGTCCTCCTGACTCCAGGACGGTGCTCCATTCACTGTACCACCTAGCCACCCCCTCCCTGTTTTGTTTTGTTTTTTAAGTATCTTAGGTCAATTGCAGATTAGGAGATAAATGTTATAACATTTTCATTTAACTTTTATATGTGTTTATATGAAATCTCTATCTGTGGCCATTTTATTGCCAGTTCGTTTAGCTCTGCTTTGGTATTTATTAATTTATTTATAATAAATAGAGACGTGCTTTTCCATAAATTAAATGACTTTTTCTCATTTGCAACTCTTGCCCCGTGATGAATATTCTTTCCAATTAGAGAAAATGACCTTCACTCCAACTTGGAGAAGAGTGGGCTAGAAACATGTCAGTGTTGAAAAGCAGGCTCCTAATCAGAGTTGGGCATGATGAGTCTGGCTGATCTTTGTCCATTGAGGGGGAGGCAGAGAAGGGGGAAGGCAGCTTTGTGCATGGTTTAACCAAGGTGCATGCTGGTAATCCTGGACTAGAGGAGTATTAGCGCACACTATGTATTGAATAGGTCCAGCTAGAGGGCGCCATTAGTGCACAGTGTGGGACCTAGACTCCTCTTCCTGAGTTCAAATATGGCATCAGACAATTACTAGCTGTGTGACCCTGGGCAAGTCACTTAACCCTGTTTGTCTCAGTTTCCTCATTTGTAAAATGGGCTGGAGAAGGACAAGGCAAATCACTCCAGTATCTCTGCCAAGAAAGCCCCACATGGGGTCATGGAGAGTCAGACACAACAGAGATGACGACCAATAACAATACATTGAATACATACTTGACAATTGATTGATTAGCCACCTCTATGGTGCGGGGTATTGAGATGTGCTGTTACCTCACTAGGGAATGAGAAAGGCACTCCTGCCTCTATCAGTTAAACCCTGATCCGGGTTCCTCATCTGTCACAGGAGATGCTTAGACTCACAGCCTCTGGGACCCTTCTGAGATTAGAATCCATGGTTTTCAGACTTAGAGAAACATGTTTCCCAGCACAACCAGTACTCTAAGAGGACAGTATCAGGAGCTCTGGGGACTTAAATATGTCAGCAAAGCTGTGAATCCCGGGACAAGGGGCCAGCACTAGAGGAGCATCTCACCTGGCCTAACTCCCTCACCTTACAGAGGAGGAAAACTGAAGCCCAGAGCACTGTAGTGACTGGTTCAAAATCACGGGGATTACTGGTAGGTGGGGCTCCAAGCAGGGTCCTCCGGTTTTAGGGTCACTGCTCTTCCCACCGTATCCCAAACCTGTATGACCAAATCACAGTATAAAGGGACTGGCAGAGGCAGTCGCCACATGGGTGAGATGGGCCATTGATGACACCAGAGCGTCTGGGCTAGATAGAGACTGTAGGCTCCTCCAGGGCAGAGGCTGTCTTTGAGGAAGGTAATAGAACCTCCCAGGGTTGTTGTGAGGGTCAGATAAGATGCTGTCAAGTACTATAAGGGAGCGTGGCATACAGTAGGTGCCAATAAATGTTTCTCCTCCTCCTCTTTTTCTTCTTCCTTACTACTGTTTTCATCTTCATTTCCTTTTCATGGCTCTGGCACCTGGCTTGGTGTCCTGTCCTGCAGGCAGAGGGTACTTCACATAACTATTTGTCAAGTTGCATTGAATTGAATTGGCTTTTGTGAGCTTGCCTAGGACCCTGACCTCTCATAATCTTGTTTCTATGGGAAAGTGTGTCCCCAATTCCAAATCAACAACTTTCAAAGGGCTCTTAGAGCACAGTTTGTAATCTGGAAACTGCCTCCATCCATTTAGGCGGAGAAGGGTGTTAGGACTCACTGTGGTGTAATGGAAGGAGCGGGGGCAGCTAGGTGGCACCATAGTGCAGAGTGCTGGCCCTGCAGTCAGGCCGACTCATCTTAACTGAGTTCAAATCCAGCCTCAGACACTTACTAGCTGTGTGACCCTGAGCGAGTCATTTAACCCTGCTTGCCTCAGTTTCCTCATCTGTAGAATGAGCTGGAGAAGGAAATGGCAAACCTCTCCAGTATCATTGCCAAGAAGACCCCGAACGGGGTCACAAAGAGTCAGATATGACTGAATCAACTTAACAACAATAACAGGGGAAGCAACAGGGCAAGCAGTACATTCCTGCCCAGGGGACTTGAGGCCCCTGAACCTCAAATTCCTTCCATCTTCTGCCTTTCTGTGCCCTTTCCTGAGCACTGATCAGAGGCTAGAGTTCCTAAGAATGGATTTTCCTGTGCCTAAAATGTAGCAGTGGCTGGGGCTTTGATGGAATTCCTGCAGACAGGTGTGGCCTGTGCTTTGTGCTCACTTATGACTTGAAAGGAGACATCCTGAGGGCAGACTTTTCCAGGATTTGAGAGTTACCCTTGACTGACTTCTGGTCCGATGTGCTATCTACTGCACCACCCATCTGCCCTCTATACTTCACTTACAAATCACCATCTTCCATTTCTGAGGTTGGGATCTCCTGCTCCACTTTGGAATACTTGGGTCTAAACATCCAAGGGAGAGGAAGCAT
This sequence comes from Gymnobelideus leadbeateri, assembly GCA_011680675.1. Classification (NCBI taxonomy): domain Eukaryota; kingdom Metazoa; phylum Chordata; class Mammalia; order Diprotodontia; family Petauridae; genus Gymnobelideus; species Gymnobelideus leadbeateri. The sequence goes on from WOXC01000339.1 coordinate 485,663, forward strand.
AGGAAACAGGACAGAACAGGGATGGGGAACCTGAAGCCTCAAGGCCACATGTGGCCCTCTAGGTTCTCAAGCACAGTCCTTTGACTGAATCCAGACTTCACAGAACAAAGCCCCTTAATAAAAGGATTTGGTCTGTAAAACTTGGACTCAGGCAAAAGGCTTCACCCAAGGACCTAGAAGGCCACATATGACCTCAGGTCTTCAGATTCCCCACCCCTGCAATAGGGCAGAAAGGGCCTGAGCCATTTTTGTAGCTTGCATATAGAAAAGGAGAGGTGGTGTTCCCAGCAAGAGCCAGTCCTACTCTGATTTGCAGTTGCCAGTCTTCTTGGAGGCAGCCTCAGTTGTTGGGAACCTTTTGGAGGAGTTCTCTGTCCTCTTCCCAGTAAGGTTCCAGGGCAGATGTCTACTTTCATGGGAGGTGACCTCCAACAAATTTCTGTTCCCTGTAATCTCACCAAAGTGGGTGGTGGACTACTCAAATTGATCAGAGATTCCTTTGGGGTGGAGGCCAAGTGTTCAGACAATTTGTTTAATTTTTACCAATCATCATCATTTTAATTTCTTTTTCTTTCTGCTAGCATTTGGAGAAAAGCAGTCCTAGAACAAGTCCTATATATTTTACATTTAATATTCTACAGAAAATTGCATGTGTAGATAAAGCATTTTTCATTATTGAGTAAAAAGAAGTAGAATGGAAATTTATCTTCTGTCATCTCAGCATCCAGGGTACAGTCTCAGGAACACATGGGACAAGGGGAATGACACAGGAAGAACCTCATTCTGTTGCCTCATGATTTTGATCTCCCCTGCTAGCACCCTATATTGTTAAAGCTTTTCATTCGATGCCACTGGGAGATTATGAATATTTGTTATGGCAACATCTATTAATAACATACTTCTTAAGTTTTTGTCGATCAATGATATGTCCAGGTAATTTGGGACAACGGTTTGGTCTGAGATAAGGGTCTGTCTCTGTGACTGTTTGTGGACAAATTCTCCCAGGATATTTTTAAGGTTTTCATTTGTAGTATTAGAAGTTGTCTGTCATTCTATGAAAGATGATGAGCTTCTGATTCTATCTACTAGGCTGTGTCTTGGTAAGTATTTGTAGGAACTTACTTTTTTATAGCCTGCAGTGATATTTTATTTTTTATTGTGATGTTAGTTTATTCATAATTAATATTACTATACCAATTTATATACCAATAATGTATACCAACTTAGTTTATTAATAATTAATATTACCATACCAATAATATATATCAACTTAATTTACTAATAATTAATATTACCATACCAATAATAACCATAATCATTATTATTTTGTTATTAATAATTACGCATTTCTGTAGTACTTCAAACATTATAGCACTTTCTCTACATCAGCCCCCTAAGCTAGCTAGGTAAGGTAAGCATTAGTATCCCGTTATGAGTGAGGAATGCGGGCACAGAGAGAGTCGGTGACTTATTCAGGATCACACATCTAGTAAACATCAGAGCCAGGACTCAGACTCAGGGCTGAGAACACCAAGACTGGTTTGCTTTCCACTATCTTGGGCTACCTCTCATTTTAAACTAGTAAATCTAGGGAGATCTCTCCAGAAGTTTTCTTGAACAGGATTTAAATCAGGCTGTTTTGCCTAGGTTGATAACTTTCAAATCAACTGCTATATTTTAATGGGCAGGGGAAGACAAGGTTGGGGAAAGTCTTGTTTAGCAGCCCATTCCCAAGTGACTGAAGTAATGGAAAGGAGTGATGGCTTGAATAATCTAAGAGAGGCTGTGAGTATGTCTTATTCTGTATCTAAACTTCACAGAATAAATCTTGTTTGGATTCAGTCCAATGGCTACACTTGAGGACCTAGAAGGCCATATGAGGCCTTGAGGCCACAGGTTTCCCACCCCTGGTCTATAAGAATAGGTAAACAGAAATCATTTCTATTTGGCTTTGGAAGCAGTTATATAGTTTTGGGGGTAGAGAGGAAGGAAACAGGCTAAACTCTTGAATTATTTTGGTGGCACTGGCTGTGTGATGCTGGGCAAATCTCTGAAATTTGCTCAACCCTACTTATTTCATCATCTGTAAAAAAAAAAAAAAGGAATAATGCCCATTTCATAGTATTGTTGTGAGGATCAAAAAAGATAGCATATACAATGAGAACTGCAAACATTAATGAGAGCAGCTCTCCCTGTTGTTATATTTGAATTAGGTTAATATTTAAATGAGTTTTGCATTGCCTCCACACCTACTACCCAGTGGCCACTGGGGAGGGGACCCAGAAGGAAATGATGCAAAATTTCTAAGTACAAACTTATCAGAAAGCACCTCCATAAAGGTGCACTTACCTTGTGGAGAGATAGTGGTCCATTTCCACTACCTCCCGTCTCTTGATTGGCATCATGGCATCATTGGCATCATCACCAGAACCCCAGCCTTATCAAGAATGAGGAAGAAGCTGCTTCCATCTCTCTCCCATTGATCCAGAGAACCTTGTTCCTTGTGGCCTGTTGGGTATTTAGAGCAGTCGCACTGGAAGGGACCTCAAAATGATCTTGTCCAAGTATTTAAATTAACAGATGAGGAAACTGAGGCCCAGAACAGGAAAATGGCTGCCCCACTCCTATAGCTAGTGAGCAACAGAGCTTCTGCTATATTCCCATCAACTGAGGAGTCTTGACTAAAAATTTAGAGTTGATTGTGTGTTCATTTGTGTGTTTGTTGTTATGTGTATGTCACAAGTGGGATGATAGGTGCTGTGCCTGAGCCAATTAGTTTTCCTCATTGGAAAGCATCAGTCAGTCCACACATATTTATTAAGGACCTATTATGTGCCAGTAACTATACTAAGTACAGCTGAAGGTGCAAAGACAGGAGGGAGATGCTTCCTGCTCTTGAAGAGCTTAGATTTTTATAGGGAGGGTGTAAGCCCATCTATAGGTATATGCAAATCAGATACATGGTAACCTGGGGGATGGAAGACAGTAACCACTGGGAGACCAGGAAAAGCCTAGTGTGGAAGGCAACACATGAACTGAGTCTTAGAGGAAGGTTCCAGGGGCACTGGACTTGGGTTCTTGGGGGGCCCAGGAAGACCAGGGTTAAAATCCTGTTTCAGATAGCCTCTAGTTGTCTGATCCTAGACAAACCATTTAACCTCTCTGTGCCTCAGTTTCCTCAACTATAAAATAAGGGAGTCAGTGACCTCTCTGGTCCCTTGTATCTCTGAATCTGTAGTCACATGCTCCAGAGTACATAGGGGATGAGTAGTTCAAGGGCATAGGAATGAAAGACTGAGTGTCATGTGTGAAGAACAACACGAAGGCTAGTTTTGCTGAACCACAGAGTGTGTGAGGGGAAGTGATGTATGTGTGTAATAAAGCTGGAAAGGCAAGGTAAGGTCAGGTTGTGAAATGTGTTAAATGCCAAACAGAAGAATCTATGTTTGATCCAAGAAAAAACAGGGACCAACTGGAATTTGTTGAGTAGGAGAGTGACATAGACCTTCGCTTTAGGAAAATCACTTTGATGGTGCTGTGGAGGAGGGGCTGCAATGGGATGAGCTGAGACAGGGAGACCCATTAGGAGGCTACTACAATAGTCCAGGAGAGAGATGATGAGACCCTAAATTAGGGTGGTGGGAGACTGGGAGTGGAGCTTATTTGAGGACATGGTGTTGGACTTTTGGAAAATTGCTCTATTATTCTTTAAAAAACTTGAGATGGGTTGAGAATATGAATTTATAGTCACCAAATATTTGATCCCAAGTCTATTCCCAATTGCTGGCTTATTTTGGAACATCTCTTTTTTAAATGCTGTCCTTGGATGCTTAGAAAGTTGATGTGTTTTATAGGCTGTACTAAGCTAACATTTCATAAATGGGAGATTGCAGCTAGACAAGGGAAGACCTTTTGACCTGAAAAATATTAAATGATGCCATATAGGGAGGCCTCAGAGGACAGCTAAGGAAAGAGGGAGAATGAAGCACAATTCACTGTTTCAAGGGTTACCCTATTGGTGAGAATGAAGGCCTAGTTTCAGAAAGATCTTAGGTTATTAGAACTAAGTGTGATTCCAGTTGTGTAAATGTGGGCTAAAAGCCATTGGTGCCAGAATGCATTTCAGTCGTGCTGTTTAGTTTTCTGAACAGAATCACCTGGGGGAACTTGCCATCCAGCAATGTAAGAAGCCTTTCCTGACACTGGGAGAGTTTTTTTGCCATAACTAGGGACAGAGAGACATTAACCAAGAGGGAGAAAAGAAGAACCCTGGTGTGGTGCCAGCCTGGCTATGGCAGGAGCCAGATGAAAGCTGGTGTGAAATTGCTTAACCCCAAAGTAGAAATGCCCCACGGATTGGTACTTTTGGTTTCCTATTTCAACCCACCTGTGAAGGTATGAAGAAAAGGAGTTCATGTAGCCTTCATGTCCAGAGCATTTTAGAAAAGGAGGGAACTTTAAATATCATTTAGTCCAGCATTCGCCTTCCTGCATCCTCCCCCTGCATAAATCTGAGCCCCCCCAAAAGATGCTAAGGGGGGGGTGTGACGTGATTTGTCACGTGTCATCCAGCTTTGAAGTAACTCAGCCATTTGTCATTATTATTTAATGTTTAGTCGTGTCTGATTCTTCAGGACTCCACGGACCTCAGCATATGCAAGCCTTTCTATCGTTCGCTATCTTCCGAAGTCTGTCCAAGCTTATGTTCATTGCTTCTCTGACACTATCTCCTCCTTTGCTGTCCCTGTTTCCTTTTGCCTTCAATCTTTCCCAACATCAGGGGCTTTTCCAATAAGTCCTGTTTTCTCATTATGTGGCCAGCTTCAGTGTGAAATACTTTATTAAATACTCAACCATTAAGCACTTAAATAAATGCTTGGTGACTGACTGATTTATATCTACTGAGGACGTGTGCTCTGAGAGGCAGAAAAGTATAAAACATCAAGAGCTAGCCTTAGAGTCAGGAAGACCTTGGTCCTGCCTCTGCCCTATCCTGACTGTTATGACCCTGGGTAAGTCACTTAAACTCCCTATGCCTCAAGGCAACTCTCTCTAAGGCAAATTTGCATCGGTGCAAAGAGTTTTGTCCCTGAAAGTTGTTCTCTTTTTTAATGAGATCACAGGTCTATTTAAAAAAACAACAGCAACAGCAATAACCTTGAAGTGAAAACATCCATCTGCCCAAGGGACAAGTAGTACCCAAAGAGCTTTAAACAGCCTAGAACATGGTCTCAAACTCAAACAGAAATAGGGGCCACTAAGCCATACTTAAGTATGGATTCCTTTGGGCTGGTATACAGACTATGGTATCTTCATTTATTTTGTTAAATATTTCCCAATTACATTTTAACCTGGTTCCAGTTGCACTTAGGAGAATTGTGGGCTGCAATGTTCTGGACAGTGTTTGTCACCTCTGGCTTAGAAGAAGGCCTTGGAATCATTGTATATATTCTCTATAGAAGATTTAGGGGGAAGACACAGGGACTAAGAGCATAGGATGGGAAAGCCTGGATAAATTTTTATCTGTGCCACTTTAGGGAGCGCCCACATCAGGAAGATAAAGATTCATTGAAAAGTTAATATGTTTGACATTGTGCTACCAGAGACCGTGGGGAATAAATAAAACATAGCCCCCCATCCCCAGCGAGTTGGCCATCTAGTTGATAAAGCAAGAGGAATAAGCATGAAACACACACATGCAGTTTTTAGCTTTGAAAGCTTACCACAGCCTAGGTCCAGTCTAGTCTCATAGAGCACCATTCCCCTCTTCTAAGCTCCAGCTAGCCTGGGATTGTCTCTGTTCCTCACACAGGACTCTCCATATTTTGTCCCTCTACCTTTGCATTCGCCTTCCTGGATGATGAGAATGTTCTCCCTCCTTATCTTGGCCTCAGAGTCTCCCTCTGCCTTTAAGGTGTAGTTTAAGCATCAGCTTCTGCATGAAGCCTTTTCTGCACCCCACCCCCCAACTGCTAGTGCCCTCTCTCACACACTGCCTTGGATATCTCTGCATTTGTTCATTTTATATTTACCCTGTATCTTTGTGTCTGTGTGGTATATCCCTGTTAGACTGTCAAGTTCTTTGCAAGTAAGGCTCATGTGACATTCTTTGTATTTGTTTCCTTGTACCTAGTATAGTGCCCAACACCTGGTAGAGTCTTAATAAGTAGGTGTTGATTGAGTGATTAATTTACATAGGTGTATATATATATCTATATATACATATACATATATCTGTATGTATGTGTGTATATATAATATATTATATATATATATATGGAGAGAGAGAGAGAGAGAGAGAGAGAGAGAGAGAGAGAGAGAGAGAGTATGCATATATATTCATACCATAGGTGAGGCAGAATGTTATAGTCAGAAGAGTGCTGACCTTGGAGTCAGTTGACCTGACCCGCATTGATAGAAGAAATTTTCTCACCAAGGAGTTCCCTATATTAATGATATAGGTCCAGTCCCTTTGCATCTGTATCTTTATATTATATTATATATTATAATATGCATAACAGTATATATTGTGTATCTATACACACAATTACATACTATGTATGCACACATACAATAATATGTACAATATGTGTGTGTGCACATATGTATATATACATACACACATATATTACAGCAAGGTAGCTAGGTGGCACTGTGAATAGAATGTCAGTCCTGAAGTCAGGAAGATACATCTTTCTCAGTTCAATTCTGGCCTCAGGCATTTACTGTGTGACCCTGGGCAAGTGACTTAACCCTGTTTGCCTCAGTTTCCTTATCTGTAAAATGAGCTAGAGAAGGGAATGGAAAACTACTCCAGTATCTTTGCCAAGAAAACCCCAAACAGGGTCATGAAGAGTTGAACAAGACTGAAAAACGACTGAACTACAAATGTATACGACAGCAGGTGATTATGGGTACTGACTATAAATGCCAAAAGAAGAGAAGGGAAAATGACTGTGGGCTGGAGTGATAGGGGCAGGGTTCGTGGAAGAAGACCAAATCATAATGGATTGGCAGGATTTGGATCAGCCAAAAAGCAGAGGCAGGCTGTTCCCAGCATAGGGAATGGTACTGATTAGTTTCTGAAGTGCTCTAGAAACTTATGACATTTCTGTTCTCCCAGTAGCCCACATTATAATTCTGATGCATCACTGGCCTATGGCTGGGTTATTTCTTTGGGCTGGTCCCTAAGGCAGGAACTCAGTTATGTGCAGGAGAATATGGCTTGGGAGGAACTTCTTGACCTAGAAGCTGGTTTGTTTACATGTTTTAACCCAGATTGGTTCCAACCAACCTTTGCCAGTTAGTTTACATATTTCTAGCTGACTGACTAATGGTGTGTAAGCCTAGGACACCCAGATCTCAGGACCAATTTTAACTTCATCCTGACTCTTCGCTCACATGGTACAATCCAGAGCAAACCTGCAACATTGCAACAAGGTTCCATAAACTTGTTAGGGGACCAACGTCCTTCCCAGCCTGTCAGATCATTACCAGTGCCTCTCCGTTTACCAACAGCACTGGATGTAAAGTGAGAACCCCCTCCTCTTCAGCGCATATTTCAGCAGCATCTTAAAGGAAAAGAGAGGGTCGGGCAGGGGAAGATGATTTGTCCCAAGGTCCCACAACCACCTGGTTGCTGAGCCTGGATTAGAAACCAGATTTATTGCCTATTAGTCCACTGCTCTTTTCATTATGGTAATGCATTGGGGGCTGTGAGAATTACTAGCTCAAATAAGAATATTAATAGAGTGTATTTTCAACTTTATTGATATTCTAATTTGCTGTGGCCTTATTTTTCTGACCTCAGGTTAATTGGTGTGGTACAGGATCTGCTCTTCTCTCATCTTCTCTTTCCTTGCTTCCCAATCAGTCAATCAACAAGCATTATTAAGCACCAGTTATCATGATCAGGCACCATGCTAGGTTTGGGAGATAGAAAGCCTGCCCTCCAGGAGCTTACATTCCAAAAGGGGAGGCAACGTGTACATGTATAGGTAGAAATCAAGTCTAGGCAGAAACACATTTTTGTTGTTCAATCATTTCAGCTATATCCAACTCTCCATGACCCCATTTGGGGTTTTCTTGGCAAAGATACTGGAGTGGTTTGCCATTTCCTTCTCCAGTTCATGACAGATGAGGAAAGTGAGGCAAAGAAAGTTAAGTGACTTTCCCAGGATCCCACAGCTAGTAAGTGCCTGAGACTGAATTTGAGCTTAAGCCTTGCTGACTCTAGGCCTGATGTTCTGTCCATTCTACCACCTGGTTGCTCTGCATATACACATACATACATACCACATACATAGATACAGATGTGTGAGCACACACACACATATAGGCTGGAATACATATATGTATTATAAAAAGGCGCTGAACTTAAGAGTGAGGGAAATTGGATTTGAATCTCAGCTCTGCCATTTACTACTCTTATAACCTTGGGCTGATCTCTTAACCTCCCCGGGCTTCATCTGTAAGATGGAGGAGTTGGACTAGATGGTCTCTGAGGCTCCTTCATTTCTGAACTTTTAAGCCTATCATCCTTGGTACGTATAAAGTAGGCTTGGCATGGATGTGAGGGTGGGCAATACAAAGCCAACTCCTAGAGAGGATCCTTCAAGTAGGGAGGACCAGGGCCTCAGAGTCAGGCAAGAGGGGAGAGAAAAGGTAGAAGAGGATGCATAATAAGCATATGTAATCCTAAAGAGACTGTAGCCAAGGGCCAGTTAGGTTGTGCAGTGGATAGAGCACCAGCCCTGGAGTCAGGAGAACTTGAGTTCAAATCCAGTCTCAGACAATTACTAGCTGTATGACCCTGGGCAAGTCACTTAACCCTGATTGCTGAGAGAGAGGGAAAAAGACAGAGAGAAAGGAGAGAGAGAGAGAGAGAGAGAGAGAGAGAGAGAGAGAGAGAGAAATCCCCAGCTTGAAGAGAAATACAACACTGAAAACATTCATCCATCATCACTTTCGGTGCACACACATCTCCTTTTTAATACTGAGGGTCTAGGGGCGGCTAGGTGGCACAGTGAGTAGAGCGCTGGCCCTGGAGTCAGAAGGACCTGAGTTCGGATCCAGCCTCAGACACTTAACACACACAAACAAAAACCTAGCCGTGTGACCTTGGGCAAGGTACTTAACCCCAATTGTCCTCCAAAAAAATTGTCCTCCAAAAAAAAAAAATACTGAGGGCCTTTTACTTGGACTTATCCAACCCTGACCTCAGGAAAGGGTGTGCTATCCCTCACTTACATCTCACCTCAGTGTGTCTATCAGTCACAGCACTTCCCCCTCCCCAAGATATTTACATTTTAAGCTATATTGCTCCTGGGAGAATGGAAGGCTTTGCCCCTGGTACAAAAGAATTTAGGGAGAATCCAGGAATTCAGGTGGGAAGGGCATTCAGAAGCCTGAGGACCTTCTCCACATCTGTGAAGTCATAGCCCATAGGTGGCTGTCTCTATGCCAAACCTGTATGGTGGGTTTTGCCTAGTTCAATCTACCTTACACAGTAGATGCCCCATAATGTTTAACTCACTAAAGAGAAATAGTAAAGTTGGTTTTATACTTAATATGAGGCATCTTGGCATAATGTCCAGGAAGACCTTGGTTTAACTTCTTCCTCTGACACATATTTGCCTTGAAACTGGGTAAGTCACAGAACCTCTGGAACACCTTTACAGTAGAAGATACAGAGAAGATACTGACCCACACTGGGGAAGATGGGGAGTTTCTTCCTCTGGAAGCTGCCTATAGGAATTCAATTGCAGGTTTGGTCTCGAAATTCTGTTTAATATAAACAAAACTTTGTCATATGACTTGTGACCTTATCAAGAATATAAAAGGAAATAATATTTTATTATTTCCTTATCCTCTATTTGAATGATTACTTTAGCATTTCAAGGAAATTAATTAGTATGGCGACCCCTTCCCAAAAATCATAGGCTTGTGGATTTAGAGCTGGAAGGCCCTAAGAGATCATCTAGTACAATCTCTGATTTTACAAGTAAGGAAGCTGAGGGCCAGAGAATTTAATTGACTTGCCTGAGTTCACACAGAATCAGGAATTGGACCCAGGCCTTCTCACTTCCATTCCCATTATATTATTCTGTTCTGCCTCCTATTTTATAAAATATAAGCTATAATCCCTATAGACAAGGTTTTCTTAACCTTTTCTTGTGATAGGTCCCTTAGGCAGCCTGGTGAAATCTGTGACCTCCCCCTCCTGAGCACCCTCAGAATAATATCTTGTTGCCTAAATTCAGAATTGAAAGAAATGCTAAATTTCAGTTAGAGATGAACAAAATAAAGAGAAAATAATGAAATAATAAATAACATAGATAAATAGGTAGATAGATCAATAGATCGACAGAGCAATCAATTGATCCAACTGCATGGTCTCCCTGAAATCTCTCCACAAACCCCAGGTGAAAAATACATGGGCTAGACTTGGTTGATAGTCTTAAAGCATTGCTGTGGCTAAAAACTTTATTACCCTTTTTACTTCTGGGATCTCCCCATACAGAGCTAGGCTGGTTCTTGGATGAGAGACTATGGTCCATTAGCTCAAATTCTACCTTTTGCAGCAGGCCTCATCCCAGTCTCTTACCAAAGGTAGGGCCTTCCCTCTGAGTTTACCTTGTTATGCATCTTGTTTATACCTAGTTGTCTGAAGGTTGTCTTCCCCACTGGAATGGGAGCTCCTCATCACTGGGTACCTTTGTATTCTCAGCCCTAAGCACAGTGCCCGGCACAGAATGAACCCTTCATAAATGCTACTTGTTTTCCCAACAAATTTTGCCAAATAATGAATTCCTGTCCCAAAATCTTAAGTCTTTACACTTGTCACATACAAGATTAATATATTTACTGCTGTAAATTGTATGTCGACTCTATTCCATTGATCTACCTTTCGATTTCTTAGCCAGTACCAGATAATTTTGATCATTACTGCCTTATAATATAATTTAAGATCTGGTACTGGTACTGCTAAGTTTCCTTTCTTTACTTTTAAAAAATATTATTTCCTTTTATATTCTTGACTTTTTGTTCTTCCAACGTTTTTGTTCAGGAATTTGGTAATTTTTTTTTTTGTAATTTACTTGGGATGCCATTGAATATATAAAATAATTTAGGCAAAATTGTCATTTTTATCATATTGGCCCTGCCTACCCAGGAACAATGAATATTTCCTTAATTATTTAAATCTGATTTTATTTGTATAAAAAGCTTTTAAAAATAATTTTGTTTATATTGATTAGAGAAATGCAAATTAAGATAACCTAGAAATATCATTTTATACTTACCAGAGTGGTTAAAATCATTAAAGGGGAAAGCAACAAATGTTGGAAGGGATGTGGAAAAATTGGGACCTTAATTCATTGTTGATGGAATTGTAAACTAATCCAGCCATTCTGGAGAGCAATATGGAACTGTGCCCAAAGAGTTATTAAACTACCTATATACGCTTTGACCCAGCGATACCATTACTATGTCGACTTCAAAAGATGATTAGGGAAAAAGGAAAAGAACCTATATGTTCTAAAATGTTTCCAGAAGTTCTCTTTGTGGTAGCAAAGAACTGGAAATCACAGAGATGCCCATCAATTGGGGAATGGCTGAACAAGTTGTAGCATGTGATTGTGATGGAGTACACTGCTATGCTATAAGAAACAATGGGCTCAGAAAAATTAAAATTAAAAACATTTTAAAAGTAAAGAATTTTTAAAAATTAAAAAAAGAAATGATGAGCTCAATGATCTTAGAAAAATACAGAAAGATTTGCATGAAATAATGAAGAGTAAAATGAGCAGGACCAGGAGAACATTATATACAGTTACAACAATAATTATTTTAAAAACAGCTTTGAATAGATAATTATTATGACTGTTATAAATACCCAAATTAAGTATAAAGGACATATGAAGAAAGACGCTCTCTGCATCCAGAGAAAGAACTGAAAAGTAGAAGTATGTATAGAATAATTTTACATATATATATATATATATATATATATATATATACCCATTTGTGTCTAATAGTAGTTATCTCTAGGCCTGAGGGATGGGGGTTAGGGAAGAAAAAAAAGGGGGAAAAAGAAATTTACATGATAATTTTATTGTATATTTGAAAGGAACAGCAAGTTGTGCATAGTAGATTTTCAGTTTCAATGTGCAATTATCTTTTTTTATTGTACTATGTTATGGAAATGCTTGTTTTATTCTGTAAATTAAAAATAAAATAAAGAAGCTGAAAAAATGCTACTTGATTAACTGACATCACTTTATAGAACCTGCCAGAATTTCCAATACTCTGGTATTGTCTTTAAGGACCCAAGATCTATATTACCCTCTTAACACAAATATCAATTGAATGCTATAAACCCTTAAAAAATGTCCTTAGTCTATTTTATAGACATGAGAGAAAACTTGATGTAGTAGACAAAGGGCTGACCTCAAAGCCAAGAAGACATCTGTATAAGGACCATTTCTGACATATATATACTGGCCATGGGTGACCCAGAGCAAGTCACTTGACCTCTTGGTGTTCTAGGAAACAAAGATTAAAGAAAGAGAATGAGAGGGCCTGCAGTTTCTTCCCCTGAGAGTTCCTCACAATGAAATCACAGGCCCAACATCTATTAAAGATCTATAGAATAGACAGTATGGGCAGGGATCTGCTGGAGCCAGCTTGAACTGGCTCATGAGAACTGTGTTAAATTTTCAGTGTTTGCATTTACTCCTTCAAAACTGGCAAATCTGCAAATCAGAACTTGATTTATTGTTTTGTTGATGATCTAGACTGAGTGGTAGAGGCAATGATAATAATGTAAATTAAACTTTAAAAAATGTGTCATGTGTACATTATTTTTGGAGACCTGGTTATTCACATTTATACACATACTGCTGAGTATAAGGGTTGTATTAGATGATCTCTATGGTTCATTTGAGCTGTAAGTGCCTTGACCTATGGTCCCTACCTATAGAATAGTAGCACTTTAATAGCTAACAAGTTTTATATAGCAAGTTTAAAATTGTGAAAGCATTTTATATACATTATTTTAATAGGGCCTCAAAATAATCTCATAATAGTATTAATATCCCTTTGAGTATACAGAAGAGGAAATGGTGACTGACTGAGATTAAATGACCTACCCAAGGTTTCAAAGGGCTTTAATGCCAACGAATGTGTTGAAACCCAGGTCTTTTGATTCGAAAATCTCGGTCTATTCTCCACATCTTTTAGAATTAAAGTCCTATGATATGGATGTGAATTATTGTCCAACAAATAAAACCATAAACCTGGAGAGTTTCTTAAGCTTTTGTCAACCTGTGAAACTTGCCTCAGCCCTTGTTCTAGCCCATCGTCCTCATCAGGGACATGGGAATGAGTACAGCTGGAAAAATCAGACCTGCAGCTCTTTGTATTTGTGACACAGTACAGTCTTGCTCAACTGCCCTCCTGGAGGTGTGCTGTAGACCAGATATGGAAAGGCACAGAAATATCGTTGTGAATACACAGAGACACCTAGAGAACATGTACAGGCCACATATATTTCTAATCAGCTTTCCGGGAGGTAGGTGTACTCACCACATACATACATACACACACACACACACACACACTCACGCACACTCACACACACACACACACACACACACACACACAGGAGAAAAGTCAAGAGCCTCAAACCACAATGTCAACTTTACTATACCATTCCTTCAAGTTCCACATTACTTTTGCTGCCTATCTCTCCTATACAAACCATGAAAAATGCACTACCACTGTTGTTCAATGCTATTGGCACTGAAGTACTTTCCTTGCTATAGCTAAGGTATGAGTGGAATTGATTAGTCTCTCTTCTGGTGTTTGACCCCCAGTTCTATTCCTCTACTTCTTCATTTATTGATGTGTGCTTATAGCTTGTCATCCCCTGCCCTACCCCAACGCACACTAAACCTGTTGTTGTTATTCAATCATTTCAGTCATGTACGACTCTTGGTGACCCCACTTGGGGTTTTCTTGGCAAAGATACTGGAGTGGTTTGCCATTTTCTTCTCCAGCCCATTTGACAGATGAGGAAACTGAGGCAAACAGGGTTATATGATTTGTCCAGATTCACACAACTAGTAAGTGTCTGAGGCTGGATTTGAACTCAGGTCTCCCTGATGCAGGCCTAGAGCTCTATCCACTGTGCCACCTTGCTGCCCAAGACTTCTCTCTCTCTCTCTCTCTCTCTCTCTCCAATCAACAAGCATTTTATTAAGGTCTTACTCTGTGCCAAACTCTGAGAAAAGCTCTGAGAATAAAAGGCAAAAATAGTTCCTACCCTCAGGGAGCTTACATTCTAGTTCTTTGGTCAGAGGCACCAGACTCAAATGAATATGTTTCATCTGTAGCAAAAACCCTCAGTTCCCTCTCCCTCCTGCCAAGATAAGAATTCACATGAATATCTAAGCAGGAAGTCCAGGGAAAGAGACAGCAAAAGTGAGGCTGATTTAATTCCCACTGCATTTAGTAAGAGCTGGAAAGCCTCATGGCAAAGTTGCCTTTATTTCCAGAATCATGGACAGTATGGGGCAGGCAAACTGGAAATGCCTACTTCCCCATCCCAGTCCTGAAAACCAGCTGTGCCCTATGGTCATGCTTAGAGAATTACAGAAAGAAGAGCAAGCCTGCATCCCCTACTGGTAGAGATGAGGCTAATATTCCCAATAGGGCAGCTGGGTGGTACAGTGGATAAAACACTGAGCCTAGAGTTAGGAGGACCTGAATTCAAATCCAGCCTCAGACACTTACTAGCTGTGTGACCCTGGGCAAGTCACTTAACCCTGTTGGTCTCAGTTTCTTCATTTGTCAAATGAAGCTGGAGAGGGAAACAGCAAACCCACTCCAGTATCTTTCCCAAGAAAAGAGTCAGACATGACTGAACAACAACAATATTCCCAATACTGTCTGGTATCCTGCAGATCAAATGTTTAAGGGGCTTGATAATCACAAATGATATGTAAGTTACTATTGTGTAAGTGACATATGGAAAAAGAAAGGAGAAGTTGGGAAAGAATTCAAGGGTGGTGTAAACATAGAAAAAGTCACCTGTGGAAGGGCCCTGCAGATGGCATGCTTATATCTACGCTATCCTGGTAACTCAAAAGCGGTCCTACTGTGCTGAAGTTTAGGCAAGAATTCCCATTTTACAGATGAGGAGACTGAGTTTCGGAGAGATTAAGTGATTTCATAACATAAACTCACAAAGCTGGCAAGTTGGTTGGGCTGACTATCCGGCTTCTGACTCAGCCCAGTGCTCCTTCCACAGCACCAGGAGGCCACTCTTTTTATATGCAGACAGTTCACACTATGCAAATTCAGCTCTAAGATAAAAGAAATCCAAAATTCAAAAAACCCATGTTAAATTTAGTGTACAGTACTGTACTGTCTCTGCTCCTGCCCCTTGCTTCCCAGCCCCACCCCCTAAAATTTTTTTTAAAGCCCTCCAAGTGAAAGCAGAAGAATGGTGGCCCAGAGAGATCACCAGATTGGGGGAAGGGAGAATGGCTTCTTTTCCTGCTCAGATACGTTTGTCCCCCAGTCCCTGCCTGTCATCTATCTGTGTCTTTGTCTGCCATCTCCCCATCTCTTCTAAGTTTGGCCAGACCTCCAAACTGTTCCTCCTCCTGATCTTGTTTCTCTGTCCCTGACCCTGACATGTCCTGAATCATGTGCCAGCCCTCTCCCTCCATGGGCCTGAGGCCCCCTTCCTGCCTCTTTCCTTTCCTAACATCCCCCTGGTAAATTCACATTATATAAAAATCGTGTTCAGTAGAGGACTGTGGAATGGTTCACTTACATAAAGTAAGAGCTATCTATACTGGGAAGAGGGTGACAAAGACAGAGATCTCGCAGCACCCAGCAAAAATTGTGGAATGGGTTTATATTACAGCTTTAGCTGTCTCTCATCTTCATAGATAGTTCCCGTTATAAGGTGGCCAGTTCCTTGCTTCTCCACTTTCCTCCTCTTGCTTAATAGGGTCCATATTTTCCCTCTTATTTTTTCCTGGCAAGCGTCTGCTCAGAATTTTCTGTGTTTCTCAAGATGCACCAGGTCAGGCCTTGAATTGGCTGTGGGGGAGAACACTCCTCCAACGGCTTGATTCAACTCGAAACACCCACACTGCCTAACAGGAATCACTCCCATTTTTAAAACTAATTAACCTGGAACTCCAAGACAAGAAGAAAGCAAGATTTTGCCTTTGTTCCAGGGGAAAACATCTCTTGCTTTGTAAAAATGTCTGAAGTGCTGTCCTTTCTCTCACTGTCCTAGCTATTTCAGAGCCCCTGGAGCACAGGCATGCACATGGCCCTTGTTACAGATTAAGAAGCCCCCCTGAATTTGGATGGCACTCCCCTAATTTGGGGGTCCTTTGAACTGAATGATTTCAGAAATACATGGTGGTAATATGTCTCTAGTGTTCCCTTCCCCCATTCTCTAACCATTGTCTGTTTCTCTTGGAAAAGTTAGTCAGATACTCTGGGTGAGCTTATAGCAGCCCCTTCAGCCCCTCAGTGTGTCTCCTTCTCCCCATATGGAATAAGAGAACCAGAATACCTGTCCTGTTTCCCTGGGCAGGCTGGTTGTGAAGACTAAATAAGATAAAATATGTGAGTACCTTGAGAAATGCTATGCAAATATAAAGTAACATTGTTCTACCTCCCCCCTTCCATTCCCCTCCCACCCTCTCATCAGCACAGACCCACGGAGGGCTCTCCTCTGCAGAAAAAGGCAGTCAGCCATGAGTATGCAGACCAGTTGGTGAGGGATGGCCAGGGCTGGGGAGAGGGTGATGCTGTGGAGACCGTTGCTATGGTGATTCAGCAGTAGCCCTCCCCAGCTCCCCTAATCCCAACCCCTGCAGCCAGCTTTTTCTAGGAACTGATTTCCAGCCCACAGAAAAGCCATTTTTCAGCCCCTGTATACAAGGATTGTGCCTGTGACATTGGAGCCGAGCCACTCAAGACGGTCCAGCGTGGACTCTTTAATTCTTTGGCCACCTCTTCAGTTCATGTCTGGAGGAAGTGGGTTTTGTTTTCTGGAGCATGAATGGAGGCGAGCTATGCAGTCCCATTTATGTACAATTGCAGTGATCCATTGTAATAATTATAATAATAATAACAATAATTCTATATTAGAGCTAGCCTGTGAATAAGTGACGACTTCTGGGGATTGCTGCTCTGTCTCTCAGATGTCTCCCCTGGGCTTGGCTCTTTCACAGTGATTTGGTTCCACAGGTATTTTAAACACAATTGTATTCATGGGGCAGCAGAAGTCTAAACCTAGGCTGATGCTGACATTAGTCAATCTAATTAGCAGTAAATCTTGCAAAGAACAATCTGAGGAGATTGGCTCTTCCCTCCTCTAAGACAGGTGTTGCCCATATACTGGAAGTATTAACAATTATTGGCCTGTAAGAGTGGAGAGTCAGTGATAACAGTGGAACATAGCAAGATACAGTCTTTCGGGATCTGATATTAACCATGCCTTTCTGTCAAATCTAATGCTGGCACTAGCTATATTTTGGATTTTAGCTGCTATTTAAACAATAGCAATTAACAGCACCACACAACCTCTTCCTTCATTCTTTCCACATAACTTTACCCCACCCGCCATTTTCCAGCCTTCTTTCCTCCCCCACTCAATGAGCTTCTGAAAGGCTGCCATTTCCTTGAGGACTTTCTCACCTAATGGGAAGTGAAATGATGTTTCTCATCTGGGGCCACTGTATGTGAACATAGAGTGCCTGTGATTTTCCTGTCCCACCCTAAATAGACAACCTCCCACATGGAGTGCTTGGGAATAATGGAAACAGTGCATTAACTTCATTGATTAAACCAGTTTCTGTTTCTCTTTAGATCTCTTTCTTGGTCACATCAGCATGCCCTGTCTGAGGACACAGACCTTCTCTAGAATGAGGTTGATTGCTTTTTAATTTGCTTTGTGCAGAGTCCAGGCCAATATCCTTTGTGGACATGAACCTAATTAGTCCTTTCCTATGGTGGTGGTGATGAAGAAGATATGTTCTATTTTCCAGATCTTTTGTTAGGATCAGCCCTCCTTTCCTTAATCTCATTCCTTCTTTAATTCAAATGTACCCGCTTAAATGTTCTCATTTGTCACCTCTCACTTCTTAATAACATTAATAGGATAATAACAATGATATGATAACAATAGCAATAATGGAATGGATTTGTATTGCACTTGAATGTATAAAAAATATTTAATATATAAGCTTGTTTCTTCCTCACAGCAACCCAGTAAGGGAGGTGCTATTTACAGATGAGAAAACATTTTACATTTGAGACTGCAAGAGACAAGTGCCTTGCTTAGGGTCACACAACTCATTTGCATCTGAGGGAAGATTTGGATTCCATTTTTCCTGACTCCAAGTCTAGCACTCTTCCTACTGCATCACTGAGCTGCCCCTAAGCCATGAGAGGAGTGGGTCCTGAGACAGCAGGAAAGGTACTTGAGTATTAAGTTGTCCTTGTTCCTGCCACCATCCTCTAATGCCCAGCCTTGCCTCTACTCCTGGTCCTCTGAGTTTGTGCATCAAGACTTTCTGACTGCCTGCTTTGATTTGTACTTTGTTATTTGGATCACCTGGTTCCTAATCCATTTTGTTCTCTGACTTTACATATTGGCATTTACCTCTGATTTCTATTCAGTTTTGACCCATGGCACTGCTCTGATGATGGTACTACAGTGTGTCTAAACTCTAGCTGATAACTTTCCTTTGAACTCTTGGTTCTGCTTGGGCTGTCAGCATCCAGGACGGGCTCCCAGGCTTGCCCCTTTTCTCTGGTTTTCCTTTACCCTCCATTCTTAGCTTAGTACTTGTACCTGAGACCCCCAGTACCTGGACAAGTTGGGGTCCTATAAGTGTAGAACCCTAGGGAAATGTGTCAGGGGAAATAGAACCAATCCTTTTCCTTTATTTTTACTGAATTGCTACTCAGGATCTGAGTCTGTTCCATCGTAAAAAGAAGAGTTTTGACTTAAATTATCACTCAGGAATCAGACATCAAAGGTGTTTGTGGTCAGAAATGTTAACAGTCAAGATCAGTGGGGTGGGGAGGGAGAAACAGATACAACAAACAGGAAATTGGGGTGAGAATGCAAGAGAATGGAGGGTGCTTTACTGAACCCAGGTCAGGAATATCGGAGGCCAGAGTTGACCAATGGGGTTGTATCATGATTCAAGGCCACAGACTAGAGAACAGGTGATATCCTTGAAGAGGCAGATGGCAGCAGCCATAACCTAAGAGTCTTAAATCCACAGTGGTATCCATTAGTCCTGTATCGACGTTGTGAACTCCTTGAGCCAAGGAACCAGAAATTACTTCACATGTATTTTGCATACACTTTATATTTACTTATATATGCATATATGCTTTCTCTTAATCCATGTAAACTCCTTGAGGGAAGGGAATATTTCGTTTTTATCTTTTTACTTCTGCCTGGCATGGTGCATGGCATATGTAGATACATAAAAATGGTTGTTGATTATTGATTGAACCACACATTGCCTCAATTTTTATGACCCCCCCCCCCAGCTCCTGACACTATGCTCTAGTCATAACCAGTGTTTGCTAAATTTTTGTTTTAGTTTGATAAACCATTTTTATCCTCCGCCAGAGATCCCCCTTCCCCAGGTCATAACTGAGACCAAGGTTCAAACTTTTGTTTTTATTGCCCCACTTTTGTTACCTTTTTGCTTTGATGTAGGAAGCCTCCTGCTTCTCTCACTCACCACTACTCTTCTAACAGGCTTCCTATTGGGATGCCCAGTCTGGAAATGCCTTTGAGGGCAGCACCTCATGCCTGGGATCTTTTTAGAACTCCTTTCCTCACTAAAATATCCTGCCCTAGGACCTTATTCCTCAGAGTTTGGTTCTTGGCTGTGACAGATTAGTTAATATATTGAGAGCATGGTAGGGTATTCAAATGATTGGCCCTAGAAACTCCAGTCCCAGCTATCCCATTCATTGCTGGGCAAATCACTTAACTTCTTCTCTGCAAAATGGGTGTGGCATTACTTGTCCTACCTCCCACACAGGGCTTTGGGGAAGATCAAATGAAATTCTACATGCAAATTTTGTTTTTAAACTATCAAGTGTCATATTTGTAAGGCATTGTTAATAAATATTGCTAGTGTGTTAAGTAGATGCTGAAAGGTTAATGTGTCACTACTCCCAAGTAGCACATTTGCATTTTAACAGGGGCCTTCTAGAGACAAAGTAATGGCCATAAGGGTGGAATTTCAGGCACTATGGTGAGCTAATAGGGCAGACAATTTTGGCAGGGAAATCTTTTATCACCCTTTAACTCTCTATTAAATCTTTATTTAGGATTAGCCTTGGAATTTGGGTATAAAGCAGTATACTTTTATACACATTCTTTGGGTGACTAGCTCTTTTTTTTTTCTTTTTGGAGGGCAGTTGGGGTTAAGTGACTTGCCCAAGGTCACATAGCTAGTTTTTGTGTTAAGTGTCTGAGGCCACATTTGAACTCAGGTCCTCCTGACACCAGGGCCAATGCTCTATTCACTGCACCACCTAGCCACCCTGTGAGTATCTCTTTTTTAAAGACCAACATACTCTCTGGATGTCCAGGTAAAAAGGCATGTAGTATCAAACTGAAAACCAGACTAAAAGGCTAATGGTGTTGTGTCCCATTTTCCAAGTGATCACAAGATCATGACCTTTGACCAATATAATGTCAAAGACTATCTATCTATTTATCTATCTATCTATCTATCTATCTATCTATCTACCTAGCTACCTATCTCTCTGTCTGTGTATATGTATATATATATATATATATATATGTGTATGTATGTATATAGATAGATATATGTACATATCTATATATCAATAGATGTCTGCGTGTGTGTGTGTGTGTGTGTGTGTGCGCGCGCACATATACCTGGAAGGGACCTTAGCTCAACCTTCATTTTACTGATGAAGAACTGTCCCTGAGAGAAGTGACAAACCCCTGAAAACAGGGCCAGCAAGTAACAAAACCAGCACTCAGATATAGTATCTGTCACTCCAAATTGTTCTTTCCACTACAACAAATAGCTGATCACCATCACTATCAACATTTATTGAACAATTTCCATATTCAAAGCACTGTCTGTCCTAAGTACTGAGGGGTATACAGGTAAGTTCAAGATACAAAATCTGGTTGGTCTGACAAGATATAAAAAAAGATGACTAATGATATAAAGCTGTCTATGCTAAGTGCCAAAATGACAGTTAAATGCCACAGGTGTTCTGAGGGAAGAAAGCTCAGTGTGACCTAAGGTGGCCATAGACACAGAAGTGGGGCTAGATGACCATTTGTTGGGTTTGTAGTAGAATATATTCTTACTGAGGTTCAGGTAGGACTGAATGGCCTCTGAGGTACCTTCCAACGAGGAAGTTCTGTCTTGACCTTGACCTTGGCATTGAAGTTTAAGTAGGTTTTGAGTAAGAACAAGGAAAGAAAGAAGATATTTCAGGTAGGAAGCTATAAAATGTTAGTTCTTATCATCATTATCATTGTTAGCTTATTGTTTTTGCCTTTTTTTAAAGGGTTCAGATTGAATGGTTATGTGACAAGTCATTATCCTACTATTATTCTTCCATATTTAAAGTTTTGGAGATACTCCCCTTAATTTACTATTGCCTCCCTTCTCCTCCTTCTCCCATAGCCCAGGTTGGGTTCTGGAGAGATACTGTTGTTTTTATTGCTGGATCCAGACAGATATGGGACATTAGTTAGACACAGTCTAACTAACTAACTAACTAACTAACCCTCAGACAGGTAACAGTCTAATGGAAAGGTTATAGAGTCTACTACTGCTATTATGTTTTGAGTAATATTAATCTGTTGGTAGGAAACCAGAGTGGCAGATAGAATAGATTTGCTCTGTATGGGCGAAAGGGAGATTATTTTGAGCTGTTACTCTGTGTTGAGAGGCAAC